>JAHZTW010000003.1:68188327-68220306 GCA_020283515.1 Alliaria petiolata | reverse complement strand
ATCATTTGTCACTTGAATTGTCAATTTAGCTTAGCTTAAACTAGACTTTGTATTCTTATTGAATCATCTCCCAAGATGGATTGATATCTCAAATATTGCAATGATATGAGCAATTGAGAAATTGCTTGCAAGACATAAAAAGTCTTGTTTCAGTATACGTCTGGATTTGACTTTCCAGCAAAGGTTGGTGGAGTCAGCTTTACATCCATGTTCCCTTCATGATGTTCCTACTCTCGCGCATGTTGACTCCTAAGGGGGTCATGCGCACGCTGGTGTTGAACGTCATCCTCAAGCTCAGGCATATCTTCCTCAGGCTCAACCAAGTTCCTCACTGGAGCTCTCGGTGGAGGAACAACAGCTGGTGCAGGAGGTGGTGGTGGCTGTTCCAAGCGCACCATACGCTCACCAAACTCTTGTCTCATGGCTCGCATCTCTTCCCTGAAAGCAGCCATCATCTGCATCACGTCATCTTGGGGAACTTCTTCACCCATGTTGTCTTTAACTCGTTTGTATCATCCCTATAATCAACAAAAACAACAAACTAATCAAACCACCACTATAGATGAAATCAAAACCAACAAGGACAGCTTAACAGAAATCAAACAAGCCGGCTAGCCTAACAATTCAATGAAACCAACGAACTGCAGCAAACGGCTAACTAGACAAACACAGAAATAAACACTTTCTTTTTAGGGTTTTTGGTTTTAAAACTAAGCAACAGAAACAAAACTCAAAGAAATAAACAAGTGCGGTAAAGACAGCAACAATTCTTTTTGGATTTTAAAGGTTTTAATGAAACAAAAACTAGCAAACAGATAACTAGATCAACTCGCACAATCAACGAAACCACTTGACTGCAACAACTTAACCGAATCTAGCTAAACAGCAACTTTCTTTTTAGGGTTTTAACGGATCTAATAAGAACAAAGCAAGACATAAAACAAACGGAAGCAACAACGATTTTTATGGGGTTTTCTTTAATGAACAGAAACAAAACGAACTAAGATAAACCAAAAGGTAGAGGGATAGATATCACCTGATGCTTGGAACCTTTCGGCTTTGATACCAGATGGTATGAACCTCGGATGGATCGAGATTCAATGGGTGGGATCAAATGTGCTGGTCTAAAGACTCTCTCACGTTGGATCGGCTTATGGACTTGATGATGGATCGATGGCACCACAGAGAGGATGGGATGGTCTTTGATACATAAAGGGACGCTTGAAGCTTAGGTGAATCACACACGCAAAGGTTCAGAGCAAAGGGTTTCACAAAACTTGTCTTGAGAAGAAGTGTCGATTTTATTAATATGAGAAAAGTGTCGAACTACAAAGCCGAAGGGGAGCTTTATAAACAGCTCGATGGCGTGAATTTCTAGGGTCTCCCAAGAGGGAAAATAAAATAAAGAAAATACAAAAGAAAACAAAAGAAATAAGGAAAAACGCCTATTACAAAGAAAAGGAAAATACTAGCGTTTTAACCAAAAAAAGAAACAAACTTAAACCAACAAAATAATCATTCGGCCAACACTTTGACGTTTTTCTTGGCCCTTTCTGATGTATTTGACTTAGTCTAGAAGCTCTGAAACGTAGCTTGTACCTGCATGCATTATAGAAATTGAAAGTACCTTGTTATCGCTTAGAAGAGGCCAGACTTGTTGTTGGACGGTCTTGATGGTTCCTGATGCGGCTTTGGTGAGATTTCTCTTGTCTTGGACAGTCTGGAGGGTGCTTAATGTCGTGCTGTTGAAGTCCACGCTGGAACGCTCATCTTGGTCTTCAAACTCTTCCAGAAACGTCAAATGATCCATCTTGGATACTAGACTTGCAATCGCAGCATCTTGAGGTTCGGCGGTGGTCTCCTCATGCTTCTTGTTGTATTGCACTATAGGATCAGTTAAGTACCAGGTCATACCTTGGTCTTGCTGAGAAGAGGCTTGTACGATGTCTTGTTGAGATATGTCTTCCCCTTGCTTCTTCTCGGGTCCATTGGAGCTTTCAAGCGCAGTTGATTGAGGTAGGTCCATGGCTTCTGGTTTGAGAGTACTCATGATCCTTTCTACAGCTAGGTTGAACTTCTGGCGTAAGGACTTAGTCTTGGATCGAGTCATCCTGCCCTCTATGACTGTGGGAACATCTTGTTTGGTTTGGCCAGGTTCGGTGGTTCCACCACATACAATATGGTTTTATTAAAAAAGTGTAAAGCACATATCAACGTTGAGTGGTGCAATACTTCAGAAGCAATAAAATATATTTTCAAGTACATCACCAAAGGAGTTGACAAGGCCACAATAGTTTTCCAAAATACATCAACTAGAGAACAAAGCCAAGTTAAAGAAAAGGTGCATATAGACAAGATTTCAAATTACCAAGAATGTTGATAATTATCGGCATGTGAAGCAGTGTGGCGTATTTTGAGTTTTGACATTCAATATTAGAAGCCGGCGGTTCAGAAACTAACTTTACATCTAGAAGGAGACCAAAGTGTTGTGTTTGATGAAAGAGACCACCCATGGTATAAGATTGGGAATCACTCCTCAAATCTTATGAACAAACAGTTATCAAAGTGGCAAAGCTTGTGCGAAAATGGTGAATGATGGTAGAGATGAAGTGATGAATGGATGATTGACTCTCTCAATCAGTGGAGGACAAAGAGTTGTTTGAGTCACACAAACAATCTTAAAATCCAAGAATCAATAGATTAGAAATGTATCTCACACTTAGAATCTAAAGATAAAAAACAAACTCAAAGAACACTCTTTGAAAAGAAAATGATTTCTGATTTACTTAATAAATTGAAAGGTGCCTACAAATTATGAATGAAATGAGCTTTTATAAGCTCGAAACAACTTACTAACTAACGTCCTAAATGCTATAAATGGAAAACAAATGGTCAAAATAATTGACAATAAAAATCAAAGGGATTGGTCTTTGCATATTTTAGCCGTTGGAGTTGATTTGGTCTCTCCAAATATAGGAACTTGATGGAGCCTTGTATCTTGATAATTTCAGGATGATTCCATGGCTGGATAGTCTTTTAGATGCTCTTTGATGTCCCAAATAAATGTATTAAGACCGTTGTTCTTTGCTCTCTCCAAGTGTGAAACAATCTAAATGAGAAAAGTCGAGTAAAAGTTGGTTTACTCTCCTCCGTTTTAGAAATTGAATAACTTTCACGTCTGAACCGTTTTTGATGTGAATTCAATTCTACGAGATTCTACTTTGAACTTAGATTCCATAACAAGCCGGTTCGTAGCTTAGTTCCTCCTGGTTTGGTCGAAATCCATCAATTAACACACGTATATCCGATTCAGGTAAGTTTGGCATCACCCAATTTGTAAGTTGAATAACTTCGTCATATTAGCTCGGCTTGAGATGATTCATCTTCGGCATGATTCTCTGATGAGTTGAGTTTCCAAAACAATTGGATTTGTTGCTTGGTTCATCTTGGTTTGTCCGGAATGACTCGATGAGTGATTGTAGGTCTCCATCGGGTCCATTGGAGATCTGAATGGGTTTAAAACATGTTAGCCAATTTGCCTCATTAAAACTTTTCCTGGAAAATCCATTGGAATAAAACCAATGATAAAGAAAAAGAATACAAATGGTCACAGCTTATTTGTAAGCCTTGGCTTCCATTTGAACTAAACTCAGCTCGCATATCTCCTTAGCCTTCCTCAGCTTCATGCTCTCCTCCTTATGACTCCTGGTTTCGTGCTCCTTGGCTGATGATGGCTTGATGTCCTCATCAACCCATAAAATGTTGCAACTAGAATGGAAGAGCCAATTTCAATGTTCATTGGATGGATGCAAGCAAATAAAAGATACACATACGCACGACGCCTCACTTACGCCCAGTTTCCTACAATGTTTGTATGGAATTCAAAACATCAGGAATGGACACCTAGAAAGAAATGTTTCACCACCAACATAATAGTTACCATTCATCCAGCATCGGTTCAATTATACTACTTACGGCTGATTTTGAATCACGTCAAAGGATGTAGAAGCTATGAAGAGATTAAAACAGTTGGTGGAATCATATATGAAACATTAAAAAAAAGCTATTTTGTTATGGATCTCTTAGATGGTGATAAAGAATGGCATGAAACCATGGAAAAATCATTACAATGGGCCATACCGTACCAGTTACTAAAACTGTTTGTAACAATATTTGATGTTATACTGTGAAGTGACTAATCCTTCCAACTCGTGGAACAAATCCTGGAAAAGCTTTGGAGAGGATATCTTATACAAGCAACGAAAGAGCTTCAACTTCAGAGAATTGAATCTAAATGACGGGCAAGTGTGCTAATACACCTTGCTAAAATAAATTCAGAAACTTCTTCTCCAAAATGACAAGTCATTGTCCGAGTTCCCAGGCATGCCTTTGCCAAACAAAAGCATTTTAAAAGAAATATCAACCTCCATGCTAAGGGAGGAACTTAAACCCAAACCAGCAGCCAAAGCCTAACAAGTTTTAGAGATGTTTTGCAATTTTTTGGAAACTTTAACTCATGTTATAGAAAATTCATGTTTTTCTCTTAAAAAAATCTTCCAGCTTCCTCATTTGAAATGTCAATTTTTTTTTTTTTAATTATGAACCATGATATCTAAATCTTAGTCTCAACATCCTTAATTAACTGAAATCATTTTAAACGTACTCCAAGCATTGAACCTTCATTGTTACCCGTTATTGTTGATATAAACCGGAAAACGACAGTGACTCCTAGTTTGTTTTGTCTTAGTTTTATCAACAGTATGCATGTTGAACAAACCGTTACAAAAAAATGAGATAAACAGTGTCACACGAGTTTTGGAGAATGGAATTCAGAAAGAAAAAAAGTGCTTTTTTATTTTAAATTGTACTTCAATAAATTTACCCTTCGAAATTTTTTTTTGCCAAATATGCTCATTGTTGGGTTGATGGAGAATTCAATGGTAACAAAGCCCGAAAACCTACCTTCTCGAGACCTCTAAAAAATTATCATTTGAACATATTATGCTCCAAAACCAAGCTACTTCAAGTCAATTTTTTTTTAACTAGTGTTCACTTTACTGCAGAGAGAGTTGATTGAGCATATTTTATTCCTATCAATCATTTCGTCATCGAGAAAGCACATCAGAAAATTGAACAAAACATAAATAGAGTAACTGAGTAAGCACATCAGAAAATTGTACACATTTGTTTTGTACGAAGGATAGTACTTTAATTTTGTCAAATTATAGTGTCTCTAATAAATATACGTGGAAGAGGTGCTATCTTTCGTAATTGTTTGTTTTTTATTGGTTATAAACTTATATTAAAGTTGTCGTTATTCAGAAGCAAGTACCCGCGTTTGGGCAGATGGGAGTGAGAGACAGGTTAGAGCTAAAAGCCCTATCTGGTTGTTGAGAATCCATAAGATTCGACGCACGTACGACTTTGCCTTAAATTTCCTCTATTTATTTGTTTTAAATTAAGTTTATTTTGTAACAAAAAGTAAGATTATTCTAAGACATACACATTTGGTTTCGATTTTAATTATTCGCTGACATATTTTAAGTTATTGATATATAAGATTCCTTTGCCAGACTTTTATTTAAGCAAAAATCAAAACTATAGTTGATTCATTGCTTTAAATGCATGAAAACGAACCATAACGCGTTTATGTAGTAAGCAAAATCGGATGTTCTTTGTCTTATTGGTGAATACAATCACCTCTTTTCTGTACTGTAGTGGGCGTAAAATTATAGAAAAGATTTTATAACAGCTCTTGGTTTTAAAGCAAGATTGCTCCTATTTTTTGACTTTCGTGTTTAATCTTTTAACTTTTATCCTCTTTCTCTTATGAGGAATAATATTTAATCTTGGTTAGAGCAAGAGCAATGGTAGTTTTTAGAGAAGTTCTTAATATATATTAAACAAATAAAAAATTATTATAATAATAAAAATTCTTAAAAACTTAAAAAAATTTCTTATTTAAAAACCTATTCATTATCATAATAATTTTTATTTGTTTAATATATATTAAGAACCTCTCTAACAACTAAGACCATCTCCATCGGAGTCTTTAAGTAGAGTCTCTTAGGATTAAAAAAATAAAAAGTAATAAAAAGAGATGAGAGAGAAGGAGAGACGTTCCTTGTCCAAAGACTTATATAAACGTTTCTTAACTTATACTTTTTTTCATTGGCTCATTTTATTTTTATTTAAAATTTAATTAAATTCTAAAATTATATTAATTAAATATAGTTAAGATATTTTTTTATGAGACTTAAAGATGCTCTAACACTCTTGCTCTACGGTTCATTAGAGGTTGGTGAGGTACAACCGTACAAGTTAAGGCTTTTGTGGGCTTGGTTTAAAAGGGGGAAGATATTAGACCATTTCTAGGTGGGTATAGTGATTAAAAATAAAGCTAATTCAGTTCCAAACTTTCTTTGGAGGTTTTTGTATTAGAGACAAATATTTAATGAAGTTCAGCACCTAGCTAATTAATGGAACTTTACTAATCGTTTTAGTCTTGAATAAAGAAGTTGAATTGTTGACTAAATATTAAAACGATTCAAGTGTTTAATGGATTTATTTTCGTTTGAGTAGCCAAGCATTTTGTGGATAATTGAGCATCTCTGAATCAAGAACACAGTCTCCAAAACGACGTTCTAGAGTTGAGTAGCCAGTGCGAGATGCGCTGTAATATTATTGTATGTTTTTTATTTATTTTTGTATAAAACACAAAATTCAGTCTTTTAACTATATGATTAAACAGTTGTGTTATTTTTTCTTTTCACGATCCAATATTGTTAGTTTTTTGAAATTTCTATTGCCATCATTACAATAGATTGAATTTTAATTAATTCATTAACTTGGCGTGAAAAAAATGCCTCAGTGAACTTTTGCTAACAAAATCTATGAAATTGTAACAATGAAAAAGTTTCGTTTTTATAGTATTTCTTATTTGATATTGTTATTGTCTGTTGTTCTTGTTAGTGATCGATTAGATAAAATGAATTATATTTTATTATTTTTAAATATGTATTTCATGTGTTTGAGTTTGTTTGTATGCAGCGATCTGACTAACATAAATTATTAAGCTACATATTTTAGTCAAAATATAGTATGCTCTATCTGTGTGTATATCAAGAGATTATAAAAATGTTGATGGAATTTTGGAAGGCATTAAAGTTTTACTTAAAAATAGTCAACGTAAAGAAGATAAGACAACAGTCTGTATGATGCATATTGATATTGGCTCTTAAATAAATGGACACGTATGAGGCTTGGTAGATTTTTTCTAATTTCGTAGGTACATAGTCGTTTTAGCTCTCTGCTGTAGCCTACCCACGCTAGTCTGAACGGCGTGATATTTTTTGTTTTTTGTTTTTTGTTTTTTAAACCTACGGCGTGATATCTTCGACTTTCATAAAACTAATTAGCACATTGTGGTTGAGAGTACAATTAATTAAAACGGTTGTCTTATATTAAGAAAATTGTGGGTTCGAATCTTCATTGATGCAAGTTTTAACACAACTAAATTGATTTTTAAAAAATTAAATAGTGAATGACACGTGTCATCGTCTGGTGTGCTGACGTGGCAGAAGCAGGAGAGTCTCCTTCCTCTTTCATATAGTAGATTAGCACATTATTGATAAATGAATTCACCCAATATATGTTAATTAATGGGTAATTACCTTAAATAGTACTCCCTCCGTTTTGATTAAGTGTCGTTTGGAGAAATGTATCTGGAATGTAATTGGATGTATCTGGATGTGTTTTGAGTTTAATACATCCAGATACATTTTCTCCAAATGATACTTAATTAAAAACAGAGGGAGTATATTTTTAAGTTTTAGTTTTAAAAAACAGTATAACTATTTTTATTTTCCAATAGTACTGCAAAATAAATGATAAAAAGATTATTTTATCTTTTATAAACAAAAAAGTATTAAATCAATTTATTTTGAATTAAAAAGAAAAATTATTATTATTTTTCCAATTTTTTTCTTTTGAAACAGTTATAACTATTGGCATGTAAACTCCGATCCATAATTTTATGTTTACTAAACAGTAAAATACAATATCCAACACAAGGACAACTTATTTACCAAAATAAAAATGCTCGGATCGTAGTCACACATTAAAACTCGTCCAATCCGAACATAAATGACGAAAGTCAAATCTACAAATCAAACTAAGAGGATGAACTGAAAAATTATTTAAACAAGAATAATTTAATAATAATTTGCCTAAAAACGACTTAAACTGAAGTAAATGCAATCATTACAGAATCCAACGGAATAAATGGAGATGTTAAACATGATTTCAGAGCTATAAAAACAAGAGAAGCATCAGAGATCAAAGGACTGAATAATATTTTCATAATCTACACTACACATTTCTCTGTTCTTTCTCATGTAAACTTTCTAAATCGTCAATACTAAAACTATTTACTTACATTCTTGCTTTATCTTGCTCTCTGATTAGGTCGAGACTGGTTCGATGCATTCTTTGAGCTCAATTTTTTTGTGAATTTCTCGATAAAGCCCTTCATTTACTTGTTAGTTAAAAATGGCCCAGAGCTTTCAAGTTATTCATTTTCATAAATTTTGACCGGTGTAATTTCTGCTACAATAATTTGGGGCTAGAAGAAAGGGGATTGGCTAGTCGAAATATCCATACAGAGGTGTGAAATGGCTGATATTTCCCAAGAAACTTGTACCAAATTTATGGAATAACAACAAATCAATTCTGATCAAAACGAAAGAGGTAGTGGTGCTCTCACCACTATTACTCAACACATGGAAAAACATCCAGCAACCCGAAGTCTTTAACCCAAACGCTTACTGTGATGCAAGTAGAATTAGCGCGAGTAGCAAGGCTGGTAGCTCAAAACCTAGCGCAAATGCCGGCATAAACAATGCCTCCCGGTGTTAGGTAGTGGTGCTCTCACCACTATTACTCAACACATGGAAAAACATCCAGCAACCCGAAGTCTTTAACCCAAACGCTTACTGTGATGCAAGTAGAATTAGTGCGAGTAGCAAGGCTGGTAGCTCAAAACCTAGCGCAAATGCCGGCATAAACAATGCCTCCCGGTGTTAGGTAGTGGTGCTCTCACCACTATTACTCAACACATGGAAAAACATCCAGCAACCCGAAGTCTTTAACCCAAACGCTTACTGTGATGCAAGTAGAATTAGTGCGAGTAGCAAGGCTGGTAGCTCAAAACCTAGCGCAAATGCCGGCATAAACAATGCCTCCCGGTGTTAGGTAGTGGTGCTCTCACCACTATTACTCAACACATGGAAAAACATCCAGCAACCCGAAGTCTTTAACCCAAACGCTTACTGTGATGCAAGTAGAATTAGTGCGAGTAGCAAGGCTGGTAGCTCAAAACCTAGCGCAAATGCCGGCATAAACAATGCCTCCCGGTGTTAGGTAGTGGTGCTCTCACCACTATTACTCAACACATGGAAAAACATCCAGCAACCCGAAGTCTTTAACCCAAACGCTTACTGTGATGCAAGTAGAATTAGTGCGAGTAGCAAGGCTGGTAGCTCAAAACCTAGCGCAAATGCCGGCATAAACAATGCCTCCCGGTGTTAGGTAGTGGTGCTCTCACCACTATTACTCAACACATGGAAAAACATCCAGCAACCCGAAGTCTTTAACCCAAACGCTTACTGTGATGCAAGTAGAATTAGTGCGAGTAGCAAGGCTGGTAGCTCAAAACCTAGCGCAAATGCCGGCATAAACAATGCCTCCCGGTGTTAGGTAGTGGTGCTCTCACCACTATTACTCAACACATGGAAAAACATCCAGCAACCCGAAGTCTTTAACCCAAACGCTTACTGTGATGCAAGTAGAATTAGTGCGAGTAGCAAGGCTGGTAGCTCAAAACCTAGCGCAAATGCCGGCATAAACAATGCCTCCCGGTGTTAGGTAGTGGTGCTCTCACCACTATTACTCAACACATGGAAAAACATCCAGCAACCCGAAGTCTTTAACCCAAACGCTTACTGTGATGCAAGTAGAATTAGTGCGAGTAGCAAGGCTGGTAGCTCAAAACCTAGCGCAAATGCCGGCATAAACAATGCCTCCCGGTGTTAGGTAGTGGTGCTCTCACCACTATTACTCAACACATGGAAAAACATCCAGCAACCCGAAGTCTTTAACCCAAACGCTTACTGTGATGCAAGTAGAATTAGTGCGAGTAGCAAGGCTGGTAGCTCAAAACCTAGCGCAAATGCCGGCATAAACAATGCCTCCCGGTGTTAGGTAGTGGTGCTCTCACCACTATTACTCAACACATGGAAAAACATCCAGCAACCCGAAGTCTTTAACCCAAACGCTTACTGTGATGCAAGTAGAATTAGTGCGAGTAGCAAGGCTGGTAGCTCAAAACCTAGCGCAAATGCCGGCATAAACAATGCCTCCCGGTGTTAGGTAGTGGTGCTCTCACCACTATTACTCAACACATGGAAAAACATCCAGCAACCCGAAGTCTTTAACCCAAACGCTTACTGTGATGCAAGTAGAATTAGTGCGAGTAGCAAGGCTGGTAGCTCAAAACCTAGCGCAAATGCCGGCATAAACAATGCCTCCCGGTGTTAGGTAGTGGTGCTCTCACCACTATTACTCAACACATGGAAAAACATCCAGCAACCCGAAGTCTTTAACCCAAACGCTTACTGTGATGCAAGTAGAATTAGTGCGAGTAGCAAGGCTGGTAGCTCAAAACCTAGCGCAAATGCCGGCATAAACAATGCCTCCCGGTGTTAGGTAGTGGTGCTCTCACCACTATTACTCAACACATGGAAAAACATCCAGCAACCCGAAGTCTTTAACCCAAACGCTTNCCCCCCCTTCTTGGTGCACCTCAATTATTCTTTTACAAAAACCATCAAATAACACAAATAAATATTAATCCAACTATTAAAATACATAGAAGAATTCATTTAATTTAAATTTAACTATTTTAAGAAATCAATATAACATAAACAAAAAGTAAATAAAATTCAAAATTAATTTTAAAACATCATAAGCATATAAATACTATACAATATAACATTTTAAATGCATTTATTTTTTTAGATGATTTAATCCTCAGGATTTCCAAACTAGTAAGGATAATTTAATTTAAATGCAAATGAAAAAAAACATTATGAGACTGGATAAGTTAATAAGGGGGATTTACTAAAAATGACTCAAAATTTGTTTTTGTTTACAATATTATACCTCTTATTTCATCATATGCAAAGCTAATGCAAAGAGGTAGGAAAATGACAATTCCCTCCTTTGTGTCCAAACAAAAGAAATCGAAACCCATATGACTGTTTGATCCTTCTGAAGTCTGAAGTTGCATAAGAAGTCTACTTTGTCAGACTTTTCATGAAGTCTGTATCATAATTATAACTCATAATTAATTTATAAATAAAACAAAATTCAAAAAAAACTGGTTACATAAATAAAATATAATTTATTGTAATGTTTATAAATTAAAATTTTATTCAAATGCATCAATTTAAAGCAACAAATATAATAAAAGCTAGAAACAAGGGATATAGCTTGTACTAAAACAAAGAAATCACAAACTACATACCATACCAAATAATCTTTAGGGTTAGATTTAGGGTTAGATAATTTTGTTATTTTAAATGATAAGTTTGGATAGAATGTGTAAATTAAGAATATAGTAAACGATTTTAACTTTCGTTTATAGTTTTTATATAGGGTTTTGACTATTAAATGAAAATTATTGATTTAGGGTTTATATTCTGCAGACTTCATGTACGTATGAAATATGAGTTTTCAGAAGAAGTTTATTTAGCGTTTAGAGGTGAATAGACTTCATAAAAAGTATATTTAGAGTTTAGGATTTCAGAGAGTGCTCAGAAAGTCTGCCTAACCGGAAATTAATAATGTAACCAGAAATTGACCCCTTTATATAAATCCAATGGAAAGCCTAATTTTCTGAAAAATCCAGAATCGTTTTCCTTTCCTAAACGGCGATCACCTTTCTCCCTCCTCTCGCCTCTCGTTTTCCTCGCCTCTGCTCCCAACGCCTCTTGTTTCTCCCCTAGCCTCTCTCCTCGCGCTCCACTTGGTCACCTCGCTCTCTGCTCGGTCTTCTTGCTCTCCTCACTCTCCTTGCTCTCAGTAGTCGCCGTTATGGGGGCAATACAGCTACAATCAACCGTCTAGTAGTTCCAGAATTTTAGGATTTTCTGATTATGTATTCCAAGAAGTGAAATCGAGTCCTCGACATGGAGTCCCATCAACTGTTGGATTTTCCTACCGTTGTAGATGCGGTTTAGAGGCTGTGCAAAGTCAATCCACATCAGAGCTGAATCTGGGAAGAAGATTCTATGAATGCCCTAAAAGTGAGGTAATGAGAGTTTTGTGGTTTGGATTGCGATTAGAGTTTGAATTTTCTTAATATGAAAAGTAAATTTTTGTAATCTAAGGTGTTTACTTGCTTGTATAGGATGGTGGGTGCCATTTCTTAAAGTGGTGGGATGAGGCTATGATTGAAGAGTTTGTAGAGCTCATGCAGTCTGTGGAAAAACAAGGAGAGATAGAAGAATATGTTCATGTGCCCCGAATGAATTCAATGGATGGTTGCATTCTTAAAATGGAGACATAGATAGCTCAACTAAAAGAGCTAGTTCTTGAGAAGCAGCGTTCCAAATACTTTGAGCAGAAGATAATGATGGTGGCATGTGTAATCCTCGTAGGTTTGATAATCTTCCATATGTTTAGGATTTGAGTAAATATTAGTTTATGATTTGTTATGTATTTCTAATATGTGAACCTTTCATTTTGTTTTTGGAAAGGGTCGGGTATTGTCCTAATTATATGATATTAGTTTGTTTCTTTTCAGAACATCAAGTATTCAATAAAAATCGAGTTTGGTTGTATGAAATGAATTGGCTAATACTTCACCAACTCAAACCTCATATTAAATCTACACTCCAGAGAAGTGAAATTGAAACCTCATATGAAGTCTGAAATTGAAAAAACCTAATTAGACGGCATATGAAGTCTAAAATTGAAAATAACCTATGTAGATCGCGGATGAAGTCTGAAAGTAGACCGCGAATGAAGTCTGAACCGAACAATTCTAACCTAGCCAAAAAAATTAACCGACATATATAAAGAGATTTACAGAATTCATTATTATTGTTGGGTAAAAAAACAAATAAACCTTAGCGCAATTCTGTCTTGGCGATATCGCCGTCGTAGCCGCAACTAATAGTTATTCTCGGCGCTGCCGCTAATTGTTATTCTCGCCGCTGGTAATTCTCACCACCGCATCAATCTTCTTTTCCAGGTAATCCGCCTCGCCTCTTCTCTTATATCTTCGTCTGGTCGTCGCTATCGACGAACAGATATGATGTTCATCTTCGTCTTTTTTTCTTTTTCATATTTCGTCTTCTGTCACCGGTACCACTCATCATCGCCGCTAGACAATCCTCATGGTAAGTCCTCTTACTCTATCTTCGAAATTCTCGCATGTCATAAAATCGAAAATCGTTTCTCATTTTTTATTTTTTTTTATAATATATGCTGCCGCCGCTGCAGATTTCTTCTTTATCCTCTCCACTGTTTTTGTTTATAATTTGGTTTTGTTTTCGCAGATCTCGTTGCCGCCGCGGGCTGCCTCTTCTTTCTTATCTACTGGTTCCTGTCTTCCGCCGCCTGTGAAGGTAAAGTCATCTTATAAGAAGTCTAAGGCATACTTCTTGTTTAGACTTCTTGTTTAGACATCTTGATTAGACTTCTCGGTGAGACTTTTTAGAGAGACTTCTCGTTGAGACTTCTAGCTGAGACTTCTTGCATAGACTTCTTGCGTAGACTTCTTGCAAACACTTCTTGCGTAGAATTTGTACTTAGACTTCGTACTTAGACTTATTTGTAACTTCAACTTTTGCTTCTTTCTGATTTCCTGTCTTCTATTGGACTCATATCTCTGTAGAATGAAGACGCCAAAATTTCGAGTCAGAATGTTCAAAAAAGGCGATGAGCCCCGGCCGACCAAGAGCATAGGCTACTACAGCGGCGATGCAAGACTTTTTATTGCACTAGCAGAAGCTCTAAGGGAAGATGAGTGGGCAGAGCTCTGTGATTCTAAACTAGGTGTGTTTTTGAAGTTCTATCAACTAGAATTTGGATGGGCTTCAAGGCTGGTACATTATATGTTCAGTTTTCAGCTAGTCGTCGACAAGAAATATGAGATCTGGAGTCTCATTGGTGTAAATCATGTAAGATTCTTGTTGCATGAGTTTGAATTTCTCACTGGATTGGACTGTGAGTATGTTGAGGATCTGGAAGAGCCAGAGGTCGAGGTTACTAAAGAGATGAAAGAATTATGGGAGCGTCTTGGAGTGGATATCGACCTGGGTCCAAGTATTGATTATATAATATCAGCATGAAAGATATGTGAATCATGGTCTCGTAAGAATCAGATTAGGTTGGGATATGTTGACATTTATGCTGGTTTCATTGAAGCCCGCAAAAGCACAACAATCATATGGGTTAACTTGACTGAGCTAGTGATGGACTTAGAGGAATTTGAGAACTACGCATTGGGAAGAGTAGGCTTTAAGATTCTGATAGAGTTGGTGAAGGAAAGATATTTGACGACGAGCTATTACATTGAAGGGTTTGTGCAAGCTCTGCAAGTATGGGTGTACAATACTCTGCCGGATTTCGCAGCTGGTTATGCAGAAACTTTTTCAAATAACCCAACTCAACCGTTGCTGGCGTACAAAGGATCCAGGGGCATAAAATATGTCATAGACGCTATGTTGAAACATGTAACTTCATGGTGATAACTTAGTTTCCTGCTTTTGTTTGATCGAATTCTCTGTACCATGTTTGATGTTGATTGTATTGATATCTATAGGTCCGTATAAACAATTGCGTCGTCAAGGAATATGAAGATATGTTCCCATTTTGGGATGATGATGAAGATGATGTCAGAGTTGAAAATATTGTGAAAGCAATATATGGACAGTTAAGTGAAGGTCCCTGGAGGTAGAATAAGAAGCATTGGCGGGATGTGGGTTTGAAGTTCTCAAACAATGTGAAGCCCAAGGCCACTGTAAAGAACAAAAGAAGCCTCGATTCGGATGATAAAACTCGCAAAGGTATCGGTCATAGTCTGATTCAGTGGCAGATGAGGCTACTTACAATCTATTTAGAACTCACTTGGAGAGCTGCTTCAGAGACCTATCTGAGAAGATGATGGGAGGGTTTAGTAGTTGTCAGAAGTAGATTAAAAACTTTGCTGATTAGGTCGAAGCTGTAGAGAAGTCATTAGAGGCGGTGAAAAGTGGAAACAAAGAGCAGAAGCAGGACCAAGGTGGGGATGAGCATGTCAAATCCAATGAAGATCCCAAGGGCATCAATGCAATCAATGAAGAGGAGGATACTCACGGCGTCAGGGTTAGTACCAAACCCTCTCCCAAAAGTAAAAGGCATTACGAAACCCGAAAATCTGGCAGATATAAAAAACGACGAAATAGACAATTCGACATGTTCTCTCGGTGTTGAATGTTTTTTTTTTTTGTGTTCGAACTTGTTTATGTATTCTGTTCATTTTGATTATCTTCTCTCAGTGTTATTTAATGTTGGAACTTACTATTTCCTGTTTTACTGACTCCTTATGAATGACATTTTATTCTCTCCTACAACATGTTATTACTTTTTGATGTTACTCAAAAATGCAGAATAATGATGAAGTTCTAGGTGAGAGTGTGAATAGTGGAAAAGAACCAAGTGTTGTGATGCTTGATCAAAAAAATTCTAAAGTAGACTACGTCAACAGTATGATAAAGAAACAACAGGTGACGAAAATTGCCGCTTTGATTATGGCTTAAGCAAAGAGTGACCGACTGAGGAGGCTTGGTGCATCACAAGTTGATCTTTTCGAAGGGAATAGCACTGCAAAGGTCATTGTTCCCAATGGTGGTGGATATGATCCATTTGCTTATGTCGATAAGCAAAAGTTGAAGGTGCTAGTTGATTGGGTGAAGCTTGTTCCATAAGTAACTACTTCATATTTATTTGTTTGTTCAAAATGTATCTAGTTGCGTGCAGTGAATCTCACAAATATCTAACTGCCGATGTATTTATTCTGGGTTAGAGAGAGTATCCAAAAAGGAAGCCAAACTCTGCCGTTATTTGGTTTTGGCTTCTACGCAATCCGAAGAAATGGCTATTCGACACGGGTCTTCTATTTTTTAGTAGACTTTTATTGCAGACATCTTGTTCAGACTTATTGTTTCGTTTGATTTGGACTAATATTTTTGACGGTACCAGACCTCATATGAAATTTACTCTATGAAAGTCAAATATTGGTCAAATGCAAAACTAACCTCGTTTTTGTGCACATTTCACCTGAAGTCTGCATGTCTTTTTGTTTGTTTTTAAAAGGGAATTCGCAGACATCAGATGAAGTCTACACCGACAAAACTTTAAATTAGTCAATTGCAAAAGTAACTTTCTTTTGATTATCAGACTTCAACCAAAGTATGCTTTCGGGAAGCATATCTGAAAAATTACGAAAATCGGATGAAAAGTTACCTAGATCAGGTTTGAGCTCGAACAAGCTTCCTCAAGAGCTCAGAACTTCGTGTTTCACCTGTAGCAAATAAGCCCAGACGATTAAGCTCGATTTAATGGGAAAACACACAGAAATTGGCAAGATTTAAGAATGGAAGATTTGTAAAAACGAAAATGAGAGAGTTTTTGGTATGAATATGGAGAGGAAATGGAAGATAATAAAGTTATGTGGTGAAAGATAGAGCATTTACAGCTCGAAAATAGGTTGGTGAAGCATTTAGAGCTTGAATTTGGTTGTTAATGGTGGTTAAAAATATTGACGAAGATGATATTTTCGAAATTATGAGAGTTCTTGTCGACATTTGTGTCTTATTTTATTTTTTTTGTTATTTTGTAAAAAAAAATTATAAACCTAATGGTATTTTCGTGAATAATTGATGGTGTGAAGGATAGAATTGAGAGGAAATGGCAAATGTTGGAAAGAGAAGAAAGAGAGATCATTGTTATGTTTGACCACAAATAATAGGTCATTTGTGAAAGAATCCCAAATTTAAAAACAAGAGAAAGTAGATTGATTCAATAGAAGATATATAAAAAGAAAACTTCAAAATGGTAATTCGAAAAAAAAATTAAAATTATTATAATATTAAAATTTAAACGAATGAAAAGAATATAAAAACTGAAAAAGAAATTCATATTAATGAAAGATATTACAAATATCATCAAGAAAAAAATGTAGAAAATACAAATTTATAAAGAAACAAGAGAAAATCGATAGTCAAATTAAAGATTTAAGAACATATTATTTAAAATTTAAATTAAAATAAGACATGCGCATAGTACAGGTTCTCTCCTAGAAATCTAGTGTAAAATTAAAATAAGAACAAAATGTAATAACAATTACAAAATTTATTTAAAAAAACTTATTTAATAACACGATACAAAATTTAAAATCTAGTGTTGTATACATAAATTGTTTTTGCAAAATTTAATAATTATAAACAATGCTAAACTCATATTGTAAAAAAATTTAAAAATGTAAAAATGCTATACTCAATTTTAGAAAATTCTAACCAATCAAAAATGTTTAAAACAATCTCATTTTTAACTTTAAACTATCAAATTCTAAAATCTAATCACAATTCTAAACTTTAGAAATCTAACTAATCCAAAATCTAACAAATCCCTAAATCTAACTAATCAAAAATGTAACAAATCACTAAATCTAACAAATCTCTAATCCTAAATCTAACAAATTCAAACATCCCTAACTAATGTGAGAGAGGTGTTCTTACCGTGGGAGAGATCTGACGGTAAAGGAGGGATGATGGCGAGGAGGGATGACGGCGGTAGAGATCTGACAAAGAGAGATCCGGAGAGAGAGAGAGAGAGAGAGAGAGAGTGTGAGAGAACGAGTGCGATTAGACAGAGAGAGATCGAGTGATATATGTAGAGAGAGAGAAGTTATTCGAGAAAGTGAAGAAGGAAGAAGAAGAACATGCGATATAATTAACGACATTGCGACGGCTCCATTGCAAGTCCGTCGCAATATGGGTGGCTCAATTAAAATTTGCGCTTAATATTGCGAGTGAATAGCGACATATTCAGGAAAAATTTTAAAATTTTTAAAAATTTTGACAAAAAATTCAAAAAAAATTCAATATTTTGCGACGGAATTGCCCTCCATCGCAAATCCCCCGCAAATTGAAAGTATATATCATACTTTAGGTTATGGATAGAGTATGGATTGCGGCGGCTTCCACGCAAGTCCGTCACAAATTTTATATTTCTTCAAAAATTTTGACAAAAAATTCAATATTTTGCGACGAAATTGCGACGGCTCCATCGCAAATTGAAATTATATATCATATTTTAGGTTATGGATAGAGTATGGTTTGCGACGGCTTCCACGCAAGTCCGTCACAAATTTTATATTTCTTAAATCATCAATAACTCTTATATAATTGAATCTGTTATCATAATATGATGTTTAGGATTGTTAAACATCATATCAAAATGTACCAAATCACTATATATGCATTAATTTCAAATGCAACATGTTTGAAAGTGATTATTATAACTCATATACTTCTCTATGATTGTTAACTTTATGTATACTACATTATGTGTTGATTTGATTATAATGGAATTTTGTCTTACAAATTGGATATCTACTCACCAAATCATCTAGTATTTCTATTATACATATTTCTAGTTTAGGGTTTAGGGTATCGAATGTTTGACCAAATTATCGAGGGCTCTGTCGCAATTCCCTCGCAAATTTGCGACTGATCTGCGAGAGAGGTCGTTGCAATTCCTTCGCAATTTTTGTTAAATTTTATTAAAAAAATACTTTTATGCATAAAATACTAATATCTGAAAACAATGATTAATCAGATTCACAGGACTATTCACTTATGCTCATTAGTGTCTTCTCCTTTATAGGTCTCATTGAACTCATCCCCGATGTCTTCAACATCTCTGTTTTGTGGATCAATATGTATGATATCTTTCGTTGATTCGATTGGGATGGAGATTGCTTCAACTTTTTCAGCTTGCATAGCTACATCATCAATTTGCCCGACAATACTGCCTCGCAGATTCACTTTTATGATAACCATCTCCCACGTCAGTCCTTAATCTGAGGATATGGAATGAAACACAGTTGATCTACTTGCGAGGCTAGGCAAAAAGGTTCGAACTTTGCAAAATGACTATTTGCATTGAAATCGATCACCCCTAAGTTGTTTGCATATACCATTCGACCACTCGTTGGATCGTACCAATCACATTTAAATATTATGAATTTCAAATTAATGATTCATGTATATGTGACTTCTATTATTTCCTGAAATACGCGGTAGAGGTCGTTTTCACCTCGGACAAGGATTTCATAATTTATGGTCGACCTTTTCGAGCCATGTTTATACGTATGAAATGTATATCCACGGGTGTAGTACATACGAGCAGTTAAGATCTTTGCTAAAGGTTCTTCAACAAGTTCGTGCAACCATAGTGGCAAAGGCTCCTTCGAACATTCCTTCACCTACATATTATACAATTTAAAAATATTAATTATATTAAATTTTAAGTATAATTAAAATTTTCTGCAAGATCGATACATATGTAGATCTTACATAGTATTTTAGCCATCCAGCAAAATAACTTTCGTTCAACTTTTCATATTCTTTTTTTTTTTTAAACCAGGATAGTGTTCTCGAACCTGCAAGTCGAATAATCTGCAATCGAGTCAGATATATGGAAAATATAAAAATTATGACGAAACATTAGTAGTTTTTGTCTTATACCTCTCAAATGGTTGCACTTACTCACATTCTCACAATTTCTCAATATATAGTTGTGAGCCGCACAACAATGATCATGATCTTCCCACCAAACTTCTTTCACATTTTCAGCAAGTCTGCCTATATGGGCAAAGATATATGGGACATCAACGTGATACGTAGGTGCAACCTCTCCATCGTCGTATCGTCTAGGAGCTGTCTTTTTGGTTCTTACGGCTGGGCTAAAGTAATATGACGTGAAATGAGATGTTTCCTCCATAAAACTTCCTGCAGAGATCAATCCATCCACTTTTGAAAGATTTTTAGCCTTTCTTTTAAGATATCCCATGAATCGCTCGAACGGGTGATAACACTCATATTTGACCAATTTTTACTATCATAAAAGAGTGCTTTAGCATTTCACTAAGGTGTTAATGTATAAACACTAGATTTCGAGTATTTGGTTGTTCAAGACTCTTTTCAGGTAATCTTAGCAAAAGACGCATATTTTGGAGCAAAATGGACATTTCCGGGAAAAGTGCTCGAGGACATAAGTTAAACATCAGATGAAGACCTTCCCACCACAAGATCAAGCTCATATTTGGAAACAAGGTAGCCTTATCAGCTGTCTTTCACCTCGAAGTAGTTTGAGTCCAATCCCACTGTTGGATCTCAAGTTATAAAGGAAGCAAGAAGGTCCGTCAAGCATCAAGAAGAGAAAGCTGGCCGCGCCACGGCTTAGCCAGAAGACCAGTGGCCGTGCCACGGCTTAGCCAGAAGACAAGTGGCCGTGCCACGGCTTAGCCAGAAGACCTATGGCTGCGCCACGACCACTCGCTCGTGCGGCCAGACACTTGGCGATTCCCGAGCCCATTTGAAGCCCAACTTAATCCCGCAACCGTCTTATGCACGCCAAGACCTAAATGACGCCCAAGGAAACTTGAAGACCTATATATACTCGATGTTTAGGGTTTCATAAACAAGTTCTTTTCACGTTTCATTTACTTTGGTTCTCGGCAAACTTTGTGGCCGCAAATCTCTCTCTCTCTCTCTATTTTCACCTTTGTTCTTCGAAGGAGATTGATTTCTGCTTGAACCCCTTTCTACTTTGAAACAAGAGTTTTTACTCTTGCAAGCAATTTCTCAATTGCTCATATCATTGCAATATTTGAGATATCAATCCATCTTGGGAGATGATTCACTAAGAATACAAAGTCTAGTTTAAGCTAAGCTAAATTGACAATTCAAGTGACAAATGATAATTAAAAGCAAGGCACAAACTAAAGGAAACACTACTAGAGCAATAATATCGAATTAAGCTTTAATTACTACTAATCAAGCACTAAACAAGAGATTAACTACTAAGTAAGATTATCAAATTAACTAAAACGAAACCTAGGGATGGAATCATTGATTTGGGCATCTAAATGGCCAACCTTGCAATCATTTAAGCAACTAATGAAGCTAACTCTATGCCTAGAACACTTAAACAAGATTAAACCATGATGTGTGGCACTAATCCCTTTCTTAATCACCCTAATGAACTAATGATATTTTAGCATTAGAATAATCAACAAGCATTAAATTCAAGTCTAAATGGCATGATAAACACTCTAGACAACTAATGTCTTAGGCTAGAAATGTAAATCTCTTATTAAGTTGGTTCAAGCATTTCATCAAACACTTGGTGGGTGTATGAAATGCTTATGATCCAAAATAGCAAAGATTAGCTATTTGGCATTAGGAATCACTTAATAAGAAGAGGGAATGAAATAATCTATCCTAGATTGCAAGATTAATCCATTAGAAATCCCTAAATCTAACCCATCCCCAAGTTTCTAAGGAACTACTCACTAATCATGGTGAAACCCACAAATCCTATGAAAGAAATACTAGTAAGCATGATTAAAGAAGAGATAGATAAAAGATTAGAAGAAACAAGAATCAAATAGCATTAAACTTAAAATAAATCTCTCAAACCTCCTTAAAAACCCCAAAGGGGCGTTTTTCTGTGTAAGCCCAAGAGAAGATACATAAAAATTAGGTTTTTAAGTATTTATAGGGAAGGAGGTCAAACCGGGTCAACCCGGAACAAACCGGGTTTTGACCCGGAAGAGTATTCTTGCGGAAATCGACATATCTCCCTAACAGCAGCTCTTAATGATATTAAATCACCTCCAGATGAAAGATGATTCAATTACCTACAACTTTCATGAAGAGCTCAAAGGCTGAATCGGAACGAAAAGTCTTCATCTGACCCAATCTTCCAGTCACTTCAGGCAGTCTGGCGCCGCATAGGTTTGTTGTCCGAGGTGCTCCTAACCGAGGTAATTTCTGGTGGCTTCGTCTCGGTTTGTCTGTCCGAGGTGGCCAAACCGAGGTAAACTCTGGTGGATCCTCCTCGGTTTGCTTGCTTCGTACTGGCTTGCAAGAATTATCGTATCTCCTGAACCGCTGATCGTAATGACTTGATGCCAACGGCATTAGAAAGATCCGTGAATCCTCTACAACTTTGAAGAAGGCTTTGGAGTCTGAATCTAAGTGGAAGGCCTTCGTCTGGACCCATACATTTCGCACCTCCAAATGCTCAACATGCTTCTAAAAGACTTCTGCTTCTCATTTGGCTGCTTCTCTTCCTCCTCTTGATTATCCATGAAACTCCATATGGTTCTCCAAGCCTCCAAAAGACCTAATAAAGACTCAATATGTACAAATATGCAACAACCTAAGCTAAAACTCACTAAACTCTAATATGGATGCAAATGAGACTAAAAGTGGCTAAATGAATGCAAAAATACATGCAAAACTATGTAAAATGAATGCTAAAATATGCTAAATTATGAGTCTATCATACTTCTCATCGATTTATACAAGTATACATTCATTAATCTCGATTTCTACTACTTCTTCTATGTCTGAGTAGTTTATTTTCGTTGGGTGCTCTTTAAGAGGATCTATGGGGAATTTCATTAATGTTCTTAAACTGGCTGCATCGATTGTTTAGACAGTAGATTAGGATCTTCTTTCGACTTAAACTTTTTCTTATTGCATGAATCTAGCGTCATGAACTAGAGTCTGATCTTAGGATTGTTGAGAACTGCTAACATGTTGAATTTCACATCCGAACCTAGTTTGACTGAGCGAACACCTCTGGGGTGCTAACACATATCTATGAGGAGAACGTGAGCGTTTATGAACCTAATCTATATTGCGTGTTTGTTTAGGATGTAGGATGCTAACGTATACCTGCAAATTTTGCATAACATAGTCGGTCTAGGCTGAAAGAGTTAAGTCATAAAACCAGTGATTCCAGTTTAGGAAAGATCGTCTAGTCTCATTTGTCTGAACCGATGTGTTTTTATTTTCTAGTTAGAATCCCATAGATTTCCCGAAGAGATCACAAACGTGTTTCCCCCACCCGCTTTTCAACTCGAGATTTACGCACTTCAATATTTACTTTTTCTGCATTGCTCACCTGATTTCCTTTTTACAAATCTTTAAGTCGATTTTCCTTATCACGTTGGTTATAGAGTTGGTCGACACCCTTCTCTATATAAGACGTGGCTGCCTTTCTTTCTTTTCTACAGAAACCGTGACACAAACCCCCAAACCCCCCAATTCTCTGCGTCTTTGGTTGTCCTGATTTTCTGTTTTGCAGTTAACCTCCTCCATGTGGATCGATACCCTAAGTACTACAACGCACGCTGTTTACTTGCAGCTTAGGGTCATACAAATTTAAAGCTCGACGAATCCCTAAGAAGCAATCCACCAATTTGGATCGCTAATTTCGACCCCATCAACGGGTACATCCATCAGATTCGCATGAGGTCCCCAAGAGCTGCTTCATGTGGTTGATGGATTGGGAGATGTTCCATGACATCAAAAATAAAGGTGGGAACACCTTTTCTAAGTTACAAAGCAACATCAGAATATTCATTTCTAATTGTGAGATCCGTCCTCAGTCAGTGTTTGCGTGCATAGATCCCCGAGTGAATGCCTACATGCAATTTTTTATTTTACGTACCCGCAATTTTTTCGTGGCTAGGTTTCGGTAAGAGCTTGATTAATCAAAATGTTAGCAGTCATTGCATGAATACATGGCAATCGTGGCTCTTCATAGCGAAAAATTTATATCCTTGCTCTATACATCTTGAGAATTTGGACACATATCCATCTGGAAACTTTACATCAAAATCAACCCAGCCGAATAATGGTTGTTTCGCCTCCCCGGACAATTGAAAGTTCGGAATCGGTAATTTTCCCTACCTCATAATATGCAACTCGGGTCTTACGCATATTTCAGGCAAAGATATCATATTGTCTTTACTCTTGAGACAGTCCATTGGTGTGTTTGAAATCTAATTTTTTTTTGTGAGTTGAGTTGGTCTGAGACAGGAATAGGCACAAGAACATGCTTCAAAAAGAAAATTTTTAATAAGATGTATCTATAAGAGGCTCGGAATCTTGTCTATGTAGAGCTCAGTAAAAGAAGGGTGCCTGATTTGCTCTTCTGGTTCTATCAGGACAGGTCAGTTATCAGAAAGCAAGTTATTCACATGACAAGGTGAAACTAGGTTTTCTTTTATCAAAGCCGTCGGGATTAGATCTCAAAGTACCTTCTGAGCAAAATCAGTATAAATCTTGGATACAAAAAAAAAAGGATGATTGAGATAGAGACTATGTAGCTGAACCTGATGGTTTTGATTTGTGACAAACCAAGTGATGGTTATATTTTGCCCGCTATGTAGCTGAACCTGATGATCTAAACTTGTGACAGATCAACTGATGGTTCAAGAGTACAAAATAAACTCTTTCGTCAAACATCTTTGTTCAATCAGCTAGCTGATGGCTCAAGATAAAAACTGAAAGAATCAGGAAGAAATGCATATCAGTGTGAAGGTTCTGTGAGTAATTTGGGCATGGTTTTGTTGTTTTCTCTGAATCAACTTGTGGATGTCTATCAAAATTACATGCTATAGATTATAGGTATGTTTTTGTTATGTGTAGCCAAAATTTTGCTCATATGTGTCACTTTTGATGTGGGGCACCCACAATTCATTTGAAAATCGTGAGTCTCATTGTCTGTGGTGGTGAGAATAAGTGTTGTGGATTTGCTGATGTGCGCTTATATCAGACAGTGTAACATAGATTATGCCATGATTTTTTGTTGATAAGTTATTTGAGTGTAAGCCACAAGAGATGGATTAAGCCCATTACCAGCTTTGGATTTGCTCTGATATGTTCAACAGTGAAGGCGAGAGAAGAAGGTTCAATCCCAAAAAAAAAAATAAGACGCATGCTATCTTATATGGTCTTTCAAGGTTCGTTAGATCAAGATTTGTCTCGCTGCAGGCTGAGAGTGTGGTTCCGGAGGGTTCTAAATAGGTATCGGGATCTCCGATGAAGCCACCAGTGCATGCAGATTCAAATCCACTAGCAATAGTGATTTACCGAGAAAAATTTGGTGTGGCTACCGGAGTTACTACTACTGTGGAGTCAGAGGGTATGTATGTTTAGATTCTTCAGTTTAAAGAACCATCCGTTGAGGCTTCTCATCTGGATGAGTCGATGAACCAATATGCTGCTCCAAAAGGTAAAAAGAAGGGAACGAAGGAGAAAGATGAGTTTGCTACTTCTCGGTGTTTCTCGATTCGCAAATGGTGTGCTGCTCAAGTGACCAAGGTGGCTAAATCTGTAAAAGAAGAAAAAGTTGATGAAGCGGTTCAGCCTCGGAAAAAGATGCGCTATGAGAAAGGGAAGAGTCAGATTGATTTTGACCTAACCAAGTTTCTCTTTGTAGAAGCAAAAGAAAAGTATGATTCCTTCATCACTCGCTCTTTGCTGGATGAGCATAAGGATGTAGAGTCCATCATTATGGACTATGGCCTGGCGAGTACTCTGGTGAATGTGAAACCTTTTGCTAAAGACTTTCTGATTGAGTTATGGGCTAATATGTCTCTGGTAGAAGCTGAAGAAGATCATGTGGTTGTTTGGATGAGAGGAAAAGAGTATGAGTTGTCAGTTGGTCGGATTCACCCTCTGTTTGGTCTTGAGGATCAGGCAAAACGTGCAGAGGTAGACAAAAAAAAGGATTTGTCAGATGATGAACTGACAGAGATTATGACAAACGGTAAAGTCTTCAAGTTGAAAGGGATGTTATATACTCAGTTTGCTCGGGACAAAAGCTTACTCTAACAAATATGTTGCTTAACTGGCTTCCAACTAACAACTTTGGTTTTCCAAATCCAACAAGAGCAAAACTAGTGTTTAAAGTTGTGAACCATATTCCAATTGATTTTGGAAAGCTGGTCTTTTGATCAGATTGTTTATCAGGCTCGAACTAGAGATACCAAGTTTTACCTACCTTTCCCAAGTCTCATCTCTCAGGTTTTTAACATTTAAGCTCCAATTGCGCTTACTCTGAATGGGGAGGTTGGATCGATCAAGGTGTATAAGAGGGTCTCTACCACAGTGAAGCAAGAAAAGGATCAGGCTGCAAAGCCAGAGAGGACTCTGCCTGACAATACAGAGGGATTGGTTTATCAAGCAAGAGAAGTTTCAGCAGGAAGCTTCTATATCAACTATAGCTCCTCTCAAGATGTCGAGGCTTTCATCCGGAGATCGCAGAACTCTGACTGCAGCGGTCAAATTCATTCAACGCCTGCTCGCTTCAGGTAAGTATACTCTCTCTCTCTCTCTCTCATCTGCATCACTTGGGTGTTGTTTCTGACATGATTAAGCGCTCAAGCAGGGGGAGATGAGGATGTGACTCTGGAGATGCATGGTTGATGGGGGAGAAACTCTATGCATTTTTTTTTGGAACCTTGGAACTTATGTTTTTTGTGTCAGTTGGTTTTTGTATTGCCACGGTTTGAGCTGTATGCTCTAAGACTTGCTCTGTTTGGTAATGTAGTATGTTTTGGGTACAAGATATGTGTGTACTCTGGTTTGTGTGTTGGTCTGTTTGATCTGTCATGGATATTTAATAGCAGATTAATTGCTCGAGCATCAAATCAAGTCAAAAAGGAGGAGATTGAAGATGCAGCTTCGGCGGTAACTCTGTAGCGGACTTCAGCACTCATATCAAGTGGGACAAACAGAAGTGGAAAGCTGCCATATTGGAAGGAAGCTTTGCTAGTTAGGTTTTTGGGAACTTAGATGTGGCAAGAGTCAAGTGAAGAGAATCTTTCGTATAACTTCGTATATACGAAAGAGGCAGGTTAAGAAAGGAAAAAGACGTGGCTGGCAAGACTCAAGATATGCTAGTTAGGTTTTTGGGAACTGAGTATAAAAGGGATAGGATGAGAAGTGTTAGGGTTAACACTACCATACGATCATTCAGAAAACAGCATCTAGGGCTTTTTCAGAATAAAAAGAAGAGAGCTTAAAGGTGAGTGTTCTTTGTAATTCTATATTCACTTGTTGTGAGATCTAGTCAATGTTTTAAGTAGAAATTGAAATCGTTTGGGGTCAATCTAGAGAGCTAGAGTTGAGTAACACCAAAGTTGGTGTAATCGTTGTAAAGTTAACTAATCAGATTCAAGTTAATAAAATCATTTGTCTTGATGCTGCCAAGACACAGAATTTTGTTGTTGCTAGTTTTCCACACTTACACCCGCTTCTAACCGCTT
The DNA here is from genome assembly GCA_020283515.1 of Alliaria petiolata. Classification (NCBI taxonomy): domain Eukaryota; kingdom Viridiplantae; phylum Streptophyta; class Magnoliopsida; order Brassicales; family Brassicaceae; genus Alliaria; species Alliaria petiolata. Next base: position 68,192,840 of record JAHZTW010000003.1, on the reverse strand, counting down.
GTTCATTTTTGCAGACGAACGTAGATTCTCTTTGATTCGACCCCTAAGTACTACATCGCTGGTTGGGTCTGTTTAAAGGGAGATCCGGTAGTGCTTGTATGGATCAAATATAAACGATGCAATTTGTTTCTTTTTCTCGGAGATGGAAGTTTTTACTAGGGCAGTAAAGATTAACCTCCCCAAGAGATAAATTGTCAGGTTTTCGAGACACATATTGTGCATAGTTGGTTTTGATGATGAAGTCTCCATGAATGACCTATTTTCTCTAATATTCTAAAGGAAAATAGTATGTTTCGAGGTAATTTTCAAATTACTCATTTTTGTAAAAAGAAATTATTTTTAAATATTAAGGCTAATTGTTTAATCATTTCTAAATACGATTTAAGAGTTATAAAAACAAGACGAGGAGCATAGATCAAAGGGACCAAATGATTCTTTAACAATTTACACTACACACTTCTCTGTACTCGTTATTTCTACTTGTTTTTTTATTCTTTCTCTTGTAATCACTATAAATCGTCAATACTAAAAACTATTTACCCCCACTCTTGTTTTACCTTACTCTCAGATTTCGTCGGAACCGGTCCAGCATGTTCTTTGAGCACAATTTCTTGTTAATTGCTCAAAAGGCCATTAATGTCTTTGTTACCGTTAAAGACGACATATACCCTTCAAGTTGTTCATATTTACAAATTTTGACCGATGTAGTTTCTGGTACACAACAGTCTGGCGCTACTAATGTGATATGCAAATTTTTCCTAAAATAAAAGATAATTGGAAGTGCACAACAGTCAATCGTAGTTAATCCACAAAGAGTTTTGAGTGCACAATGGTTCTCAAAATGAAACGAAAGCTAAATAGAAATATAGTTTTGGGTTTTGATTGCAAATGAGTGCAAAATAACATAATTGAAATAAAAGTAAATGGCAAGCAAATAATGAATTTTAGAGATGTAAAACTTATGATTTAAAATGTTGAGAGGACAAGGAATTACTAGGGGTCATGTTTAAGATTATTCAGACTTAGCAAACTAGAGGCAAACTCAAATATTTTCATTCTAGAGTCGAAACACATCCTACTTCGATAATTTCCATTTGATGGTTGCTTAAAATCGACTTACATCTAATAACCTAGGTTACTTGTGTCAAATGCAACATAAGCAAAGCGATGCAACGATGAATGACTAATTTTGAATATTTTTACTAAGACCCTTAGAGACAGTGCTAGCACTCTAAGAACCTTAGCCTATCAATTCCTTTTCTGGATAACAATTAAGTGATGTTCGAGCAATGTTATCCTAACATCAATTACTATGTGATCAATCAAGCAATATGCAATATTGGCTTGAAAGACAGAATCTACTTCTACTCAATGTAAGCACCACCCTAGAATCCTAAATCTATCTGTCAAACCATAATGATTCCCCTTTAGAGACCCTTAATCCCAACAAATGACTACTCACACATATTCATCAAACAAGCAACAACAACAATAGAGATAAACATATTATTATTTATGAATGAAAGATAATAGGGTTCAGAAAAAACTCTTGGTGATGATACAAGGATGAAATCTTCTTCCAAAGCACAAAGTATCAAATTATCAAATCGAAAACTATGAAAAACAATTAAACTTTGAATGGTGGCTACTCTGGAATGGTAATGATATTTTTAAGGCTCTATGATGCTTATATAGGTGAAGAGGTTGGCTAGGGTGAATACGTGTGATTTATGAAAGAATCTCTCAAGAAATGGAAACTTTATTTTTCTTCCACAACGTCAACCGATAGTTTAGAGGTGTGGATCGGTCGGTTGGAACACCTAATCGATCGGTTGAATTCTCCTTAGGTCAGTTGGTCGGCAAATTCCAAGAACTTATGTACGGGTTGAACGATCGGCCAATCGACCTGAGTGGGTCAGTTGGTTGGGTTGATTTATGACCAATTTCTTCTGCATGCTCCATTCATCACCAGACACACTAGTCTTCAGTATTTTGAGCATAGATTTTGATCCATACTGTCTTGATTTACTTCAAACCACTTGGAGATGAAAGCTAACATCCATGGCTATATTGTTTCTAAATTTAGGGATGATCTAATGGTGGGAAGTCCTCCATCTAACATCAAACTGCTGATGCCCATAAGCTATCCAATCTCCTAAAAGTCTAAAAACGGCCATTCTTGCTCCAATTCTCCAGATTATCTGTCAAACCTTTATAAATTCCAGAAAAACTGAAAATATTGGTTTATAACCAAGTTCCATCCATTTCTTATTGAAAACATATAGAAAATACTATTGAAAAGTAGTAAAATACGTAGTATATCATCTCCCCCAGACTTAAGCCTTTATTTGTCTTTTGTTTGTCCTCAAACAAAACAATGCATAAGTGGAAAAGAGGTTTGAAAATGTGAAAACTCTAAAATTTTATAAATCGTGTTTTGATTCATGACTTGCAGACCACATTAGACATAACCCACAATAAAGACATTCTCACTATAGTCAAGTGCTCTAATCACTAATCCTTCATGCGAACCCAGAATTCACAGGTATTCAACATTCAAGTCAGCTAGCTCTATTTATCCATTAAAGTGTTTGGTGAACTTTTCTCATTTCGAAATCTAAGACAGGGAATACGGCGCTAGATATTAAAGGTTTTTTAGTGGTGAGGTTGAAAAGTGTATAAGTGTTTAGGGGTTTCTTTATTTTTTCCACCTGATGCGAGTTATTATGCAAAACAGTAAAACAAAATGGAACAGTTGATATCCACAGTTTCCAACCACTTTCTTGCGCCTATCTTCCCTCAGACTTAGATTCTTCGGAGAATTTCGGTAAAATATTCGTCTAACCTCATTGATCCATGGCCTTCCTTGAGATTTATGAGTGTAATGAGGTTCTTCTAATGTAAACTGTTTCCTTTCCCTTTTTTTTTTTTTAAGAATAATAAGCATCATTGTTTTGATAACTTAGGTGTTTTTATTTTGTTTTCTTTTTTTTTCAGAAGGAGAAACGATTTTTATGACTTAGAATCTCATATACACGAATTGTACCTTATTTGATGAATCTCAATGAATTGCGAACTCCGAATTAAAGACGAAGTTTTCCTACAAATTGGCGGCAAATTTTTGGGCTCCCATAATTTACGACGTAATGGCAACTAAGTTACAGTTACGACGATATGGATTTCGTTGTTAATTCGATCCTAATGTTTATTTACAACTAATTTAGGAGGATTATTGTCCTCGTAAACTGTCTATTTTTGTTTTATTGACAGTTTCTTGTGAATTGTTCAAAATTTTTTTATTTTTTTGTTAACGTAACCCTTCAAATTATTATTATTTACAAATTTTAAGCGGTTTAGTTTCTACCACAACACTTATAAAAATAGTACAAAAATATCTTCTTCTTTTTTAGTACAAAAATATTACTGTGTAAACAATTTATTTCAGTGAAAACTACAAATTAGTTTTACATCAGATCTAACAAATATTTATCTTTTTTTTCTTTTTTTTTCAAACAAATATTTATATTTTATGACTAGAGAAATCTCTGTTAAATATTTTTTTTTGTGTAAATGGTATCTCTGTTAAATATTGTTATTACTAACACTAGTAAAAAAACTCGCTATGGCCATGGAAAATTTTGTGACTACGACCAAAATACCGTGACTATATGGCCCCATAGCCACGAAATATCACGGAAAAAAACCGTGTGTATACGATCGTGACAAATGTATTTCGTGTGTTTTCGTGACTAAATAGTCACGTTGTTAGCCACTCGTAGTTTGCGACAAGAAATGGTCACGAAATAGCCACGCAATAGTGCATGTCTAACCAGCCACGGTAAAACTCTGGCTAATTCCGTGACAAACTTAGTCACGATAATGGTGTGATTATAACGTGACAATTATTTAGACACGATTCTTCTAGTGATTAAATCATGGCTATTTAGCGTGACTTTCTCATAAGTATATTCGTGGCTTTTCTTGCTACGAATATATTTGTGACTAATCATTTAGTCACGTATTTGTCACTGTATTAATATGGCTAATCGTATATCTGAAAAGAAAAAAAATTATGGTTATGAAACCAATAAACCTGAAATGTCAAAATGCCAAAATCTGAAATTCAAAAATGCCAACAACCTGAAATCTCAAATCCTAAAACCAATATCATACATGAAGAAAAGTTTTCCAACATTCAAACATTCAAGTTTTTACAAGTTTTAAAACCAAGAAAAAAACAATTAGTCTCCTAAATAAGCAGCACACCACTTATCTAACTTGGATTGTTGAACTTGGGTCATCGGAGTCGGGTCTGTGGTCTTGGCAGGAGGAGAAGGATGTTTAGAGGCAGGAGGAGAAGGTGTAGGGGCAGCAGTAGAGACAGCAGGAGGCGGATTAGCTCCAAACTTTTGTAGGAATGCATTTAGTGTGGCCACTAGCTCATCCTTGACCGTGGTCAACTCCTCTTTCAACTCACCCTTCATCACCACCAGATCTTCTTTGAGGTCAGTCA
>JAHZTW010000003.1:68131830-68149513 GCA_020283515.1 Alliaria petiolata | reverse complement strand
GCATGGCTAACTCTTTTGGAGTAGAATAGATTCACACGCATCTTAGAATTAGTAACTAGGATGTTGAGTTGATCATTATTGTTAGCAACCTTGGATATTGAGCTCCCACTTGTAAACTTCTCTCCCTAGCTCGGATTTTGTTTGCTTGAGGGCAAGCAAAAGGCAAGTTTGGGGGAGTTGATGTGTCCCTATATTTCATACATTTAGCTTGCATTTAGGTATTAAATTGCATGCATATTGCATTCATACTTAGAGAAATTGTAGCTTTTATTCCATTTTAGGTCCTAGGGCTTTTTGCATTAGCATTTGCATGTTTCTTGCATCACATTCAGTTTGTTTTGGATACACTGAAGTTTGGGAGAGTGCATGGACGAGCTGAGGATCAAGATGGAGTCTATGGACACTTGGGAAAACTCGGGCATCAACTAGAGGATCCGAGATCGAGCTAAGGATCGAGACAGGCAGGTCGATCTTGAGAAGATCGACCACAAGATCGAGTCACGAGGCCATTCGGTGGAAGAAGATCGAGGTCAAAGATCGACCAAGATGATCGAGCTCAGGCACGGACGCGAATATAGAATGAGAGCCAGATCGAGCCCAAGACTCGATCATCCGAAGATCGAGTAGACGATCGACAGAGGCACTCGATCTCTGCAGTTGGAACAATTAGGCGATCGAGCAAAGGAAGGAGTTCTACTGCCAAGATCGAGTAAGAGATCGACGACCAAAGTCGATCTCTAACCTTATCCGGACAGCTCACTTTTGGAGTTTAGTGAGGGGACCATTACCCTTTTTGTATAAAAGGACCTTGACCTATTTTTGGCAAAGGATCCGAAAAACTTGCGTTTTGTCTCCTCCTTCTTTGAGCAAAATCTCCATTGATAGTCTTTCAAGCTTTTATGTTTTAGAAAACCTTAATCTTTAAGTTTATCCTAAGTACTTTGTTAATAACCTTGCTTAATCGTTTAATCATGTTTAGCTTTCCTTCTTTTACGTTTCCAGCATCTTAATCATGCATAGTGAGTAGTAATCTTGTGGGTTTTCGGTTTGAGGTGATTAAAGGGTTTAAAGATTTAAGCTTTGGTCTTTTCTTGTTCTTAAAGCCATTCTCTTCTTGGATTTTGGCGTTTAAGGCCTAGAGGATCTCGAGAGAGACATCTTTGATCCAGGGATTTCCTTGTCCTAGACAGATTTAGGAGATCCCTTAAATCCAAATCCAAGAGACTAATCCATCCTTTCCCAAACGCCATGGTTGCTTAGGGGATTAGTTAAGCCAATTTTTGAGATCTATGCATCATGCTTCTCATCCTTTCTTTCTTCCACGATCAATGGGTAAGGAGGAAAGGATGAGAAAGGCTTCATACCACACGCCATGGATGAAGCTAGCTCAAGCTTCTCAAGGCTTAGAGAAAGCACTAAAAGTGTAGATTTATGTTTTAAAAACCCAAAGTTTGAATCTTAAACCCTCTAAATTGATGCTCAAACCGTGAATCCATTTCTTATCATCTGAAAACATAAAAATCATCCTCCTTTAGTTTAAAGTTTCAATCTTTTAGCTTAAAACCATCTAGTTGTCTATTTCTTGCCTTAAAGCTTTTTAATTTCAGAAAGTTTTGTTCTTGGTCTTGTTAGTATTTTAAAAATTCCCTAGTGTCATGTTTCGCACCCTGGTAGAGTTTGAGATTCAGTAGATTTTTATTTCTAGTTTTTAAAATTCGTCCCAAGTCTTAGATAATTTCCTGTTTCGTCAGTCTTTAGTTTTTCATTTTCTAAAATTAGTAATCGTGCTTTTTAATTCCGTAGAAGTAACTTTTTAGTTGTTTAACCCCTTGGTCGGGATTTAAAATAGTTTTTGAGTTCAATAGATCATCTTAAGTATTTTATTTCGGTACGTTTACCCATTTAATCCGATTCTGCTTAACTTTACCAAAAATTCTTGTATTCCTAGTATCCTTCAACTCTCCCAAATTGGATTGACCCTTAAGTACTGCAATGACATGAGCAAGCTTAATGTTTGACAAACACACCAAAACGCGTGTTATCATCGACACCAACTGAGTGTCGATCGACACCCTTCCCAAACTTGGACAGACACGCCTAAAGCTTCACAAGTTGCAGAGGAAAGGGTATACAGACCTAAGGTTCCATATCCTCCTATACACAAACATCTAAGGCCGCCCATTAGTGCAAAATTGCGGGCTAGTTTCAACAAGAATGTGAGAAGGGTCTCCAATGCGATCTCATTTGCTGAAGCTTAGGAGGATTATCCTTTGGGGGTTTTCTTTAAGGATTGCAGAGAGAGTCTTGAAGAAATTGAAGAACTCTTCAACCAACCAAGCAGCTGCTCAAAGTTGAAGATCCTGGGATGTTTGTAGTTCCATGTTCCATTGGAGAAGTTGAGTTTCAACAATCTATCAAGATCAAGATTTCACTTTTACGTGCATTTTTCCACAGAAGTCTAACGAATTTCAAAAATTTCTGCAGACTTCTGTATAAGTCTGCACTGAAAAGTAGAGACTTGCAATTGACTTTAGTAAAGCAGACTGCATCCGAAATCTGAAACTTATTAGACTTCTCATGAAGACTACTCTTACAACCGAGATGTTAGTTTTGTAGTTGACCAAAATCAATTAGTAGACTGCCAAAGAAGTCTAATAATTGATTGATTTTTATAGTCAATGTTTTAAGTTTTGGTCAAATTTAAAACTAACATCTGTCGTAAAACTCAAACCTGAGGTCAACAACAGTACAAACTTCATATGAAGTCTGACGGTACCAGACCTCATATGAAGTCTACTCTATGAAAGTCAAATGCAAAACTAACCTCGTTTTTGTGCACATTTCACCTGAAGTATGCATGTCTTTTTGTTTGTTTTCAATGGAGAATTCGCAGACATCAGTGAAGTCTACACCAACAAAACTTTAAATTAGTCAATTGCAAAAGTAACTTTCTTTTGAATATCAGACTTCAACCGAAGTATGCTTTCGGGAAGCATTTCTGAAAAGTTACGAAAATCGGATGAAAAGTTACCTAGATCAGATTTGAACTCGAACAAGCTTCCTCAAGAGCTCATAACTTCGTGTTTCACCTGTAGCAAATAAGCCCAGACGATTGAGCTCGATTTATTGGGAAAACACACAGAAATTGGCAAGATTTAAGAATGGAAGATTTGTAAAAACGAAAATGAGAGAGTTTTTGGTATGAATATGGAGAGGAAATGGAAGATAATAAAGTTATGTGGTGAAAGATAGAACATTTACAGCTCAAAAATAGGTTGAAGCATTTAGAGCTTGAATTTGGTTGTTAATGGTGGTTAAAAATATTGACGAAGATGATATTTTCGAAATTATGAGAGTTCTTGTGGGTATTTGTGTCTTTTTTTATTTTCTTGTTATTTTGTAAAAAAATAAACATTATAATCCTAATGGTATTTTCGTGAATAATTGATGGTGTGAAGGATAGAATTGAGAGGAAATGGCAAATGTTGGAGAGAGAAGAAAGAGAGGTCATTGTTATGTTTGACCACAAATAATAGGCCATTTGTGAAAGAATCCCAAATTTAAAAATTTGAGAAAGTAGATTGATTAAATAGAAGATATATAAAAACAAAACTTCAAAATAGTAATTTTAAAAAAAAATATTATAATATTAAAATTTAGACGAATGAAAAGAATATAAAAAACTAAAAAAGAAATTAATATTACTGAAAGATATTACAAATATCATCAAAAAAAAATGTAGAAAATACAAATTTATAAAGAAACAAGAGAAAATCGATAGTCAAATTAAACATTTAAGAAAATATTATTTAAAATTTAAATTAAAATAAGACATGCCCATAGTGTAGGTTCTCTCATAGTAAATTAAACACGAAAATTTATTTATTCGACGAAGATCTTGTTTTTCTCGACTGGAGTAAGTCTGCAAGATACCGTGCTCTCTGGATCATCGGGATTACCCTGAGACAACTCATTAATCTTTGACGTGATGTCACTGTAGAGGTGCTCGGAGCGACCATCGACAAAAGATCCATTCGACTTACGTTTAGTCTCTTCGAGGACGGCAAGCAAATCCGGAATTTATGATCCGGTCCGTTCAGCCTATCACAAATATATTAAAGAGAAATAATTATTTAGAAAAAGAAAATATGTAATTGAGAAAATAATACTTACTATTTTTCAAGCACGGATTGTGAACGACGTCTAACCGGAACGATGCTTAGAAATCTCGTGTCTATCAGGATCATTGTATCAGGCTTTGCGGCAATTGCCACTCTTGACAACACTTCCAGGATCTACCCAATATTTAATGAGACCCCTCCAGACATTCGGGTCAAGCCACATGGGCTTAGCGTCATCGCCTATCTTCCTCCACTTTGACTTCCACCGTCCCACCTGGTCGGTCATCCGTTTTTTTAGCTTTTTCTCAAATTCACGCTTCACCTCCCCGTTCATGGCCCAGTCCTAGTGATATATTCGTTACGAAAAAATGAATTAAATTTTGGATATAAATAAAAATAAATCAGATTAACCATATAAAAAATATAAGAAATTTAATTGACTATAAAGTTTAAGTAACTTACAACACTGGTCCCGCCAGGAGTTGGCGGAACAGACTGAGGGGTCAAATAACGAGAATAATCGTTTTCTCGCGACATCTAATAAAAACCAATTCTTAGTAAATATTAAGAAATATTAATTCATACAATTAATCCATCTACAAAATCTAATAACAATTACAAAATTTATAAAGAAAACTTATTTAATAATACTATACAAAATTTAAAATCTAGGTTGTATACATAAATTGTTTTTGCAAAATTTAAAAATTATAAACAATGCTAAACTCATATTGTAAACTTTTTAAAAATTGTAAAAATGCTATACTCAATTTTAGAAAATTCTAACCAATCAAAACTGTTTAAATCTCATTTTTAACTTTAACCTATAAAATTCTAAAATCTAATCACAATTCTAAACTTTACAAATCTAACTAATCCAAAATCTAACAAATCCCTAAATCTAACTAATCAAAAATGTAACAAATCACTAAATCTAACAAATTCTAACAAATCTCTAATCCTAAATCTAACAAATTTAAACATCCCTAACTAATGTGAGAGAGATGTTCTTACCGTGGGAGAGATCCGACAGTAAAGGAGGGATGATGGCGAGGAGGGACGACGGCGGCAGAGATCCGACAGAGAGAGATCCGGAGAGAGGGAGAGAGAGAGAGAGAGAGAGAGAGAGAGAGAGAGATTCAGATAGAGAGAGAGTGTGAGAGAACGAGTGCGATTAGAGAGGGCGAGATCGAGTGATATATGTAGAGAGAGAGAAGTTATTCGAGAAAGTGAAGAAGGACGAAGAAGAACATGCGATATAATTAACGACATTGCGACGGCTCCATTGCAAGTCCGTCGCAATATGGGTGGCTCAATTAAAATTTGCGCTTAATATTGCGAGTGAATAGCGACAGATTCAGGAAACATTTTGATAAAAAAATCAAAAAAATCAATATTTTGTGACGGAATTGCGACGGATCCATCGCAAATTTCTCGCAAATTGAAAGTATATATCATACTTTAGGTTATGGATAGACTATGGTTTGCGACGGCTTCCACGCAAGTACGTCACAAAGTTTATATTTCTTCAAAAATTTTGACAAAAAATTCAATATTTTGCGACAGAATTGCGACGGCTCCATCGCAAATCCCTCGCAAATTGAAAGTATATATCATAATTTAGGTTATAGATAGACTATGGTTTGCGACAGCTTCCACGCAAGTCCGTCACAAATTTTATATTTCTTAAATCATCAATAACTCTTATATAATTGTATCCTTTATCATAATATGATGTTTAGGATTGTTAAACATCATATCAAAATGTACCAAATCACTATATATGCATTAATTTCAAATGCAACATGTTGGAAAGTGATTATTAGATAACTCATATACTTCTCTATGATTGTTAACTCTATCTATACTACATTATGTGTTGATTTGATTATAATGGAATTTTGTCTTACAATTTGGATATTTACTCACCAAATCATCTAGTATTTGTATTATACATATTTCTAGTTTAGGGTTTAGGGTATCAAATGTTTGACCAAATTATCGAGGGCTCTGTCGCAATTCTCTCGCAAATTTGCGACTGATCTGCAAGAGAGGTCGTTGCAAATCCCTCGCAATTTTTGTTAAATTTTATTAAAAATACTTTTTATGAATAAAATACTTTATACAAATTTTTGATTTGTGACAAACCAAGTGATGGTTATATTTTGCCCCCTATGTAACTGAACCTGATGAGCAAAACTTATGACATATCAACAGATGGTTCAAGAGTACAAAATAAACTCTTTCGTCAAACATCTTTGTTCAATCAGCTAGCTGATGGCTCCAGATAAAAACTGAAAGAATCAGGAAGAAATGCATATCAGTGTGAAAGCTAGTCACTGAGACCAGGTCTTAGTATGTGTGAAGATTCTGTGAGTAATTTGGGCATGGTTTTGTTGTTTTCTCTGAATCAACTTGTGGATGTCTATCAAAATTACATGCAATAGATTATAGGTATGTTTTTTTATGTGTAGCCAAAATTTTGCTCTTATGTGTCAGTTTTGATGTAAGGCACCCACAATTCATTTGAAAATCGTGAGTCTCATTGTCTGTGGTGGTGAGAATAAGTGTTGTGGATTTGCTGATGTGCGCTTATATCAAACAGTGTAACATAGATTATGCCATGATTTTTTGCTGATAAGTTATTTGAGTGTAAGCCACAAGAAATGGATTAAGCCCATTACCAGCTTTGGATTTGCTCTGATATGTTCAATAGTGAAGGCGAGAGAAGAAGGTTCAATCCAAAAAAAAAACAAGACGCATGCTATCTTATATGGTCTTTCAAGGTTCGTTAGATCAAGATCTGTCTCGCTGCAGGCTGAGAGTGTGGTTCCAGAGGGTTCTAAATAGGTATCGGGATCTCCGATGAAGCCACCACTGCATGCAGACTCAAATCCACTAGCAATAGTGATTTACCGAGACAAATTTGGTGTGGCTACCGGAGTTACTACTCCTGTGGAGTCAGAGAGTATGTATGTTTAGATTCTTCAGTCTAAAGAACCATCCGTTGAGGCTTCTCATCTGGATGAGTCAGTGAACGAATATGTTGCTCCAAAAGGTAAAAAGAAGGGAACGAAGGAGAAAGATGGGTTTGCTACTTCTCTGTGTTTCTCGATTCGCAAATGGTGTGCTGCTTAAGTGACCATGGTGGCTAAATCTATAAAGGAAGAAAAAGTTGATGAAGCGGTTCAGCTTCGGAAAAAGATGCGCTATGAGAAAGGGAAGAGTCATATTGATTTTGACATAACCAAGTTTCTCTCTGTGGAAGCAAAAGAAAAGTATGATTCCTTCATCACTCGCTCCTTGCTGGATGAGCATAAGGATGTAGAGTCCATCATTATGGACTATGGCCTGGCGAGTACTCTGGTGAATGTGAAACCTTTTGCTAAAGTCTTTGTGATGGAGTTATGCGCTAATATGTCTCTGGTAGAAGCTGAAGAAGATCATGTGGTTGTTTGGATGAGAGGAAAAGAGTATGAGTTGTCAGTTGGTCGGATTCACCCTCTGTTTGGTCTTGAGGATCTGGCATAACGTGCAGAGGTAGTCTATAAAAAGGATTTGTCAGATGATGAACTGACAGAGTTTATGACAAACGGTAAAGTCTTCAAGTTGAAAGGGATGTTTTTTACTCAGTTTGCTCGGGACAAAAGCTTACTCTATCAAATATGTTGCTTAACTGGCTTCCAACTAACAACTTTGGTTTTCCAAATCCAACAAGAGCAAAACTAGTGTTTAAAGTTGTGAACCATATTCCAATTGATTTTGGAAAGCTGGTCTTTTGATCAGATTGTTTATCAGGCTCGAACTAGAGATACCAAGTTTTACCTACCTTTCCCAAGTCTCATCTCTCAGGTTTTTAACATTTAAGCTCCAATTGCGCTTACTCTGAATGGGGAGGTTGAATCGATCAAGGTGTATAAGAGGGTCTCTACCACAGTGAAGCAATAAAAGGATCAGGCTGAAAAGCCAGAGAGGACTCAGCCTGACAATACAGAGGGATTTGTTTGTCAAGCAGGAGAAGTTTCAGCAGGAAGCTTCTATATCAACTACAGCTCCTCTCAAGACGTCGAGGCTTTCATCTGGAGATCGCAGAACTCTGACTGCAGCGGTCAAATTCATTCAACGTTTGCTCGCTTAAGGTAAGTATACTCTCTCTCTCTCTCATCTGCATCACGTGGGTGTTGTTTCTGACATGATTATGCGCTCAAGCAGGGGGAGATGAGGATGTGACTCCGGAGATACATGGTTGATGGGGGAGAAACTCTATGTATTTTTTTTCTTGGAACCTTGGAACTTATGTTTTTTGTGTCAGTTGGTTTTTGTATTGCCACGGTTTGAGCTGTATGCTCTAAGACTTGCTATGTTTGGTAATGTAGTATGTTTTGGGTACAAGATATGTGTGTACTTTGGTTTGTGTGTTGGTCTGTTTGATCTGTCATGGATAATTAAAAGCAGATTAATTGTTCGACCATCAAATCAAGTAAAAAAAGAGGAGATTGAAGATGCAACTTCGGCGGTAACTCTGTAGGGGACTTCAGCACTCATATCAAGTGGGACAAACAGAAGTGGAAAGCTGCCATATTGGAAGGAAGCTGACGTGGCAGGAATCAAGTGAAGAGAATCTTTCGTATAACTTCGTATATATAAAAGAGGCAGGTTAAGAAAGGAAAAAGACGTGGCTGGCAAGACTCAAGATATGCTAGTTAGGTTTTTGGGAACTTAATATAAAAGGGATAGGATGAGAAGTGTTAGGGTTAACACTTTCATACGATCATTCAGAAAACGGCGTCTAGGGCTTTTTCAGAAAGAAAAAAAAGAAAGCTTAGAGGTGAGTGTTCTTTGTAATTACATATTCACTTGTTGTGAGATCTAGTCAATGTTTTAAGTAGAAATTGAAATCGTTTGGGGTCAATCTAGAGAGCTAGAGTTGAGTAACACCAAAGTTGGTGTAATCGTTGTAAAGTTAACTAATCAGATTCAAGTTAATAAAATTATTTGTCTTGATGCTGCCAAGACACGGAATTTTGTTGTTGCTAGTTTTCCACACTTACACCCGCTTCTAACCGCTTGTTCTTTTTTGCAGACGAACGTAGATTCTCTTTGATTCGACTCCTAAGTACTACATCGCAAACTGTGCATTTGCAGACATTTAGAGTTACAAATTAAAAACTCGAAACGCAGCTCTAAATCCTATGCATCAGCAGCAGAGGAAGAAACAATTAATCATGCTCTACAAACATGTGTTTTAGTACAAATCTCGCTGATTCATGATAATTTTCCTATAAATTTGGTTTATACATATGATTATTTTTTTTCGAGAACTCCTACAAAATCCGTTAAAAGTTAAACACCGAATGTTATCCATGGATTTTATAGTTCATTTGGAAAGAAAGTAATCAAAATATTTTCAGAATACTCAATTGGAACCTCCTAATATTATTACCACCCTTTAAGTGAATTTTAGGTCAGCCTCACATGGAAATAGTACCACTGAAAAAGGAATTCTTAGATGATTACGTGTTGTCTAGATGGATGGTATCAACCCTACACATGGTATTGGTTGGGTCTGTTTATAGGGAGATCCGGTAGTGCTTGTAAGGATCAAATGTAAATGATGCAATTTGTTTCCTTTTTCTCGGAGTTGGAAATTTTTACTAGGGCAATAAAGATTAACCTCCCCCAATAGATAAATTGTCAGGTTTCCGAGACATATATTGTGCATAGTTGGTTTTGATGATGAAGTCTCCATGAATGACCTACTTTCTCTAATATTCTAAAGGAAAAAGTATGTTTCGAGGTAATTTTCAAATTACTCATTTTTTGTAAAAAAAAATTATTTTTAAATAATAAGGCTAATTGTTTAATCAGTTCTAAATACGATTTAAGAGTTATAAAAACAAAACGAGGAGCATAGATCAAAGTGACCAAATGATTCTTTAACAATTTACACTACACACTTCTCTGTACTCGTTATTTCTACTTGTTTTTTTACTCTTTCTCTTGCAATCACTCTAAATCGTCAATACTAAAAATTATTTACCCCCACTCTTGTTTTACCTTACTCTCAGATTTCGTCGGAACTGGTCCAGCGTGTTCTTTGAGCATAGTTTCTTGTTAATTGCTCAAAAGGCCATTCATGTCTTTGTTATCGTTAAAGACGACATATACCTTTCAAGTTGTTTCTATTTACAAATTTTGACCGATGTAGTTTCTGGTACAACAGGTTGGCGCTACTAATGTGATATGCAAATTTTTCCTAAAATAAAAGATAATTGGAAGTGCACAATTTTTTTCGAAAGAAGAAACGATTTTTATGACTTAGAATCTCATATACACGAATTGTACCTTATCTGATGAATCTCAATGAATTGCGAACTCCGAATTAAAGACAAAGTTTTCCTACAAATTTGTGGCAAATTTTTGGGCTCCCATGATTTACGACGAAATGGCAACGAAGTTACAGTTACGACGATATAGATTTCGTTGTTAATTCGATCTTAATGTTTATTTACAACGAATTTAGGAGGATTATTGTCCTCGTAAACGGTCTATTTTTGTTTTATTAACAGTTTCTTGTGAATTGTTCAAAAAAATTTTATTTTTTTGTTAACATAAAAAATGATTGATGCCCTTCAAATTATTATTATTTACAAATTTTGAGCGGTTTAGTTTCTACCACAACACTTATAAAAATAGTACAAAACTATCTTCTTCTTTTTTAGTACAAAAATATTAGTGTGTAAACAATTTATTTGAGTGAAAACTACAAATTAGTTTTACATCAGATCTAACAAGTATTTATCTTTTTTTATCTTTTTTTTTCAAACAAATATTTATATTTTATGACTAGAGAAATCTCTGTTAAATATTTTTTTGTGCGTAAATGTTATATCTGTTAAATATTGTTATTACTAAATTTACAACTATAATAGAAGAAATTCACGGATAAAATATCTTTAAATAAAAGTATAGAACAAAAAAAAGTTGTAGTTTTCTACAAAGATATTGTAACTAACGTCACGAGTATCTTTTTAATCAAATTTAAAAATTGTTGTATTGTATGATTAAAATATCTTTTCTCTTAAGATACACCACTACTGGTTGTTTATTTCCTTGCTGTCCACTGTCCAAAATAAAAACTTAAAAAGGAAAATACAGATAGGAAGACATATACATCGGAAACCCATAGGAAGTGAGTGAATACATATCAAATAAATAATACTTCCAAACGATAAACATTATAAGCATTAAATTACAAATAAATGTGTACGTGCGTGTGGGTCAAAATTAATAAATATTATGTACGTGTGTGTGTTAGTCAAAAGAATCAACACCGCCACTCACTATAGCTAATAATGTCGGAACAATGTCTCCTAGTAGATTATTTCCCTTTGCTTTCTCTGCATTATATAAAGAGGACTCTTCGTGCTTGTTCCTCAACAGGGCTCACATTCTCTACCCACCAAAACTTTCATTCTACTTCTCTCTCTCTCCTTCTATATTTATTCTCTATTACTAAGCTCCAAGAGTTAATTTGCAAATACTTCTAGTACTTGTTATACATATAGTGATAACCGAGTTAATTATA
This sequence comes from Alliaria petiolata, assembly GCA_020283515.1. Lineage (NCBI taxonomy): Eukaryota > Viridiplantae > Streptophyta > Magnoliopsida > Brassicales > Brassicaceae > Alliaria > Alliaria petiolata. Next base: position 68,137,804 of record JAHZTW010000003.1, on the reverse strand, counting down.
ACATTTAAGAATGTTGTCAAGCAAAGTTATCAGCGAATCTCATGGACAAGACTCATCTTACTTTCTTGGATGGCAAGAATACGAGAAGAATCCTTTCCACGAAACCCATAACCCTTGTGGGATTGTTCAGATGGGTCTTGCTGAAAACCAGGTTTGTATATGAATCTTTAACTCTAACAAAACTAAATTATTATGTACAAATCTCCTTGTTTCTTTGTTGAATACCCTCTGATCGGTTGGTGTATATCTCTCTTCTTTATGCAGCTTTCTTTTGACCTAATAGAGTCGTGGCTAGAAGAGCATCCTGGAGTCTTGGGTTTGAAGAAAAACGAAGATTCGGTTTTTAGACAATTAGCTCTATTCCAAGACTACCATGGCTTGCCTGCTTTCAAAGATGTAAGTAATATCAACTACGTACTTCTATATATTAGGAGTGTTTTAATCCGTGTTTTAGTTTAGTTTCGATTCCGATTTTTTGTTTATTGGTATATAAATAATAGTAACCCAAATAAACCATGGATCGGGCTTTAAAATTTGGTTTCTTTGGTTTTAAATCAAATATATCCTTACCTTTTTTTTATAAAAAATAATGAGGGGTGGTTTTCTTTCTGGTTTTTGGAAAGCTGAATCCAAAACCGAAAAAGAAAACCGAAAATCTTACTATAATAAACCTGGATCCTAACCATATTAATTTTAAGTTCGGTTTTCGGATTGAACATCCCAATATTCATGTCAATAATAAACTTCTATGACACTAAGTATATATATGCTTTTACACAACAGGCCATGGCGAAATTCATGGGAAAAATCAGAGGGAACAAAGTGAAATTCGATACGAACAAGATGGTGCTCACAGCTGGCTCAACCTCAGCTAACGAGACTCTAATGTTCTGCCTTGCTAATCCAGGAGATGCCTTTCTTATCCCTGCACCTTATTATCCAGGGTACGTGTATAGCTAATTCATTAGCGTTGCTTACAAGAAAGGCTACTAAATTTTTTTGTTGCCTTATTACTTGAAGGTTTGATAGAGATCTCAAATGGCGGACAGGAGTAGAGATTGTTCCGATCCATTGTGTAAGCTCAAATGGGTACAAGATAACAAAGGAAGCATTAGAAAACGCGTATGAACGAGCCCACAAACTTAATCTAAACGTTAAGGGAGTACTCATAACGAACCCTTCAAATCCTCTTGGAACCTCCACCACTCGTGACGAGCTTGATCTTCTTCTCACTTTCACATCTGCCAAGAAAATCCATATGGTAAGCGATGAGATCTACTCGGGGACAGTTTTTGACTCTCCTGAGTTCACCAGCGTTCTAGAAGTTGCCAAGGACAAGAACATGGATTTGGATGAGAAAATTCATGTTGTTTACAGTTTGTCCAAGGATCTAGGACTCCCTGGATTTCGTGTCGGCCTGATTTACTCAAACAATGAGAAAGTTGTTTCAGCCGCAACCAAAATGTCCAGTTTTGGACTCATTTCTTCCCAGACTCAGCATCTGCTAGCCAATTTGCTGTCTGACGAAAGATTCACGACCAAGTACTTGGAAGAGAACAGGAAGAGGCTGAGAGAGAGAAGAGACAGGCTTGTTTCGGGTTTGAAGAAAGCGGGGATCGGTTGTTTGAAGAGCAACGGGGGTTTGTTCTGTTGGGTTGACTTTAGACACCTCTTGAGATCCAACACATTCGAGGCCGAGCATTCTTTATGGACAAAGATTGTGTGTGAAGTCGGTCTCAACATCTCTCCAGGCTCATCGTGTCACTGTGTTGAGCCTGGTTGGTTCAGAGTTTGTTTTGCAAATATGTCAGACCAAACGCTGGATGTTGCTATGGACCGTGTACACGGTTTTGTAGAGGCCATGGTGATGAATACTAATCATGGTAATCAAAAGAGAACCATGTGGGATTCAAGGAGAAGATCTCTGATCAACAAATGGGTCTCCAAGCTTTCCTCTGTTCATTGTGAATCAGAACGTTGATGACTTTTCTACGAACATCTCCTTAATTGCTTTCCATATTTTCAGTGTTTTTAATATGGTTTTTTCCCTCCAGATCTGGCGCAAGCCATTGTGGAGTTTTTCTCTACAAAATAAAGACAAAAAAGTCTTGTTTTTTTTTCTTTGTTTTTAATGGGAGGGTGGTTGTAGTGAAAGATCCTGTTTGTATTCTGTTCATTTGTGTAACCAAATTATATATTCTTTTATTCTTTCATATATTCATATAATACTGTAAACAAGGATTTAAATTACCTTTTGTATTATTACATGGAAAGCTATGTTGTAAGGAAAAACCGAAGTATTCATATACAGAAGTTGCCAAAGTTTAAAGAAAAAAAAAAGTTGTCAAAGTACAGAACAAAAACATGTGTTTCTGAACGCCAAAAATACTGACAGAAAGAAACTGGACAAGAAGAAAGAAGCAACTGAAGCCAAAGAACAGCTGAAATTGACTTTTTCTCTTGCAATTAACATAATTGTTAACACTCGATCCAACACTCGCTCACACGAATCAATCTCTCGATCTCGAACTAATAATTCTCGCTGATTTTGGGTCCACCGCATCTCAAGTCGGGTTGCGCCTTAGTTAATCGGGTTAGATTAATAATTGGGCCAAAGTCTACAAAAGAGAAGAGACAAAGTGAGTTGGGCCGGAACAAAAGAAGCCCATATGCAAAACAGCAAAAGAGAAGTCCAAGAGAAAGCAGATTTTTTTTTTTTGACAGCAAAAAAAAAGCAGATAATTTCGTAAAAAAAGAGACCTTATTCGTTCGTTACTGACCATAAACGACATTAATAACGAAATAGCTCTACAGAGCTTTATTATGGAGACATGATCTCAAATACCCTTATGGAAGAGGATATAATCTCTTATATCCCTCAATAATCTGCATACCCTTCATATTAGTGATATGACATTTTTACCCTTAATGATTTTAATCAAAAACAAAAATAAAAATATTGAAAATTTGTTTTAAAAAAAAAAATCTGAAACCTAGACCTCGACACGCCTCCTCCCTCCTCGCTCGAGCCCTGATCTGAAAAGTCCCTTTTGCTTCAAACCAAATCTCTTATATCCCTCTTTAATCTACTATATTCCTCTAAAAGTGAAAAGACAAATTTAGCCATCATATTAATTTTACAAAAGAAAAAAAAAAAAAGAAAGGCAAAAGAAAACAAATGAAACTCACGGCTTGCTTCTTCCTCTTCTCGGCTCTGAGACGAAATTTTTTTTTTTTGACTCAATTGAAGCTCGTTCTCAGCTCCTTCGTTCTCAGCTCGGTCGCCGATTCGCCGCCACCGCCGATTCTTCGCCGCCGTTTCTTCGCCTAATCGTGTGGGCCTTCCTCTAGTTGCATTGAGATTAAAAAATTTAGATATGTTCTTCAACACTGCATTATTTGGAATTAAAAATTGAGGAATTGATTTGGGGCATTAGATTTTTTGGTATACACATTAGGTGTTTTACCATAGTTTCTGGGTGACTTTAAATATGTAACAAATAGATTACAGTGGTTGAATCGTAATGAATTGTACGTAGATTAGAACCCGGACTTACGATAGAAAAACTGGGTGAAACTAGCATTACTGATAAATGTAGTATAACTAGTAAAACTGCTATTACTGCAAATCATGATTTATTGAGTAAAACTTGGTGCAACTGGTAATACTGAGTTTCAGAGAAGGTCATAACTAGTATTACTGATTGAGTTTTTTTGTATTGTTTTGACAGGATACAATGAGCAACAACGTCGGCATAAATTTTAAATACCAAGGTTGCATGTATAGTTTAATGTTGAAAACATCAGTGGAGAACATAACTTTGTCGATGATAGAAGTTAAGATATACAAGAAGCTTGTGTTAGATGAAAGTAAGGTTAAATTACAATTGAGTTACATTGGCACTGCTGGTGGGATATGAGGAAGTGTTGATTCTTTCTGATACTGAGGACCTGAGAGTTTATCTGACGTCCATTGATAAAGACAACCGTAAATGTGTTTTATATGTGGAGATCATCATTACAACGGAACAAGCGCTCATATCAGAACTGCCCGAGCAACTGTCGAGAGCGGGCAGTGGATGACATCACTGAATGAACTATGTTGGGTTTTATAAGATATAAATGTCAAGGTCGCATGTATATTTAAATGTTGAAGACATGAGTGGATGACATAACTGATAAAGAGAACCGTAAATATTTTTTTGTATGTAGAGGTCATCAATATATGTAATACTATATATTGTTCATATGATTATTGGGTAATATTGATATAACTGAGCATTACTTAGTAAACGTATCTCTGGTAAAACTGGTATTACTGAGCGAAGAACGTATATCTGGTAAAACTAGTATTACTAATTACAGTTGATAATGGAAAAAGTATTTTTGATTTTTTTAAAAAACCTAAATCGAAATCACCCCAAAAACTTATTGGCGTTGTAAACATCACAAATAAAATTAATAATGTGTATTAAGTAGGAAATTATGAAATTATATCATATAGGGTTATTAAAGACAAACCTACACAATATACTCCTTATACTTTTAAGATCATTTTGTAAGTAGTAACCAATTTAAGATGACAAAGTTACAGAAATTATGATTTTAAACATATCATTACATAAATCAATCATAATTATAGGCTAATCGATTTATATCAACTGTAAAACTAAGAAAACAAATGTTAAGGGTAGGTAATACTAATTAAAATGGAAAACAACCAAAGTATAACTATTTGAAACTTTCGTACAACTACTATATTCTGTATAACTAAGTGTAAAATTGGCACGCACATGTGACTAAAATTTTGGCGCCCAATACTCAAAATCCTGAAATTTTTGGCGCCCAATCCTCTAAATCCCTAATTTTTTGGCGGCAAATACTAAAAATTCCCAAATTTCTTCCTTCTCTCCCCTCTTTCTTTCATTACCGAGTTTCTTCTCTCTCTCTCCTCTCTCTCCCCTCTCTTTCATTTCTCATCATTTTTCCTCACCTCTCTCTCTCATTCCCAATTTTTTGTTTGTCTTCTCCCGAGCTATTGATTATGAACCCGACCTATAATGACGAGAAGAGGAACAAGAGGCTAATCGACATGCTTTACCACTACGGCATTCCGACAAGATGTTCATGTGGTGGACCACTACAAGAAAACAGTCAATTTGCGACGGAAATTTGCGACGGTCAATATCCGTCGCAAATTTGCGACACAATTGCGTCGACTTTGCGACAAAATATATACCGTCGCAAATCCGTCGCAAATAAGCGTCGTCGCAAACGCGTCGCAATTTGTGACAGTTTTGCGACATATTTGCAACGGCATGTCGTACAGTCGCAAATCCATCGCAAATCTGTCGCAAACCACAAATATTTGCCAAACCCTATACTCTAAATTGGGAAATGATTTGTAAAGTAAGTCATATAAGTTTAATGCAAATATTACATAAATTTTTAATTTTATATACAAATTATAAGAAAAAAGTAAAATTTATAATTTTTTTCATGAAATCATTTCATATAGAGGAATAGAAATAGTTAATGTTTATTCATAAGTATAAGAGTTTTATAAAACTCACTTTGGACAAGAAAAATTTGTAAACTTTTGCATAAATTAATATTTATTACAGTCTTAAACTATCATAAATGTTTTTTAACTTTCTAGTAGGATAAAAAAATATTTGCATAACCAAATTTAATAAAATTATAAATATATAAGATTTGCGACGGATTTGCGACGTTACATCGCAAATCTGTCGCAAACCACGAATACTTGCCAAACCCTATACCCTAAATTGGGATATGCTTTGTAAAGTAAGTCATATAAGTTTAATGCAAATATTACATGAATTTTGAAGTTTATATACAAATTATAAGAAAAAGTAGAATTTATAATTTTTTCATGAAATCATTTCATATAGAGGAATAGAAGGAGTTAATGTTTATTCATAAGTATAAGAGTTTTATAAAACTCACTTTG
>JAHZTW010000003.1:67918838-68126788 GCA_020283515.1 Alliaria petiolata | reverse complement strand
ATAATATCATAATATTAAGATTTAGACAAATGAAAATAGTATGAAAATTGAAGAATAAATAAACATTCATGAAATAATGTATGAAAGAGATTATACACATCATCAAAAAATAAAGTAGAAAATAATATTTTTTAAAACAATATAAAATCAATAATCAAAATATAAATATAAAATATATTTTTAAAAACTCAAATTAAAATAAAACCCGCGCATCGCGCGGGTTCTCTCCTAGTAATACTAGTAGTACAAATCCAAACAACCACCATAAGAAAAAAAATAGTCTTCACTCCTTATACTTTCTGTTTCGTCGGCGTTATCGCTGGCCTACTCGTCCCGACAATCCGTTTAACACCCTTTTTGACGTCTCTCCTAATTGCTCTTTCACATAAGCTTCCAACGGTGCGACTCTTCCGGCCAATCCATCAACATTGTCCTCAACTACCTTTATATGTTCTCTCATATCTTATTTCATGCTGTTTACAAGCTCTACCAATTCTGTTAAAGGTGAAAAAATTTCATTGAGGCATAGCATCAAACACTTGGTGAGCTAAACATACCATGTACACACTTTAAACTTGAGAGTATATCCATCGCATAATCTAAGATAAAAGATTGATAATTCTACGTAGATAGAGAAGAATAAGAGATTTTTGAACAAGAAAAGCGGAAGAAGACGCGCGAGAATCGCATAAAATTTTTCACTAAGTGTTCGATGTTATGCCTCGATGATTATTTGGTGTCCTCAACATAGTTCTACGTAGTTATCCGTAGTTTTATGAAAAGAGATAAATATAAGAGGATTTATGGTTAACGGCTCGCTGAACGGCTTGAACGGCTCGAACGGCTCGAGTTTTCTTATAATTTTTCGGGTTGGATCCGAAAAACTTGGATCAAATGGGTGGGGCGATGGCAGAAGAAGTAATTCTGTATAATTCTTAGGGTTTTCGGTCTTTATCCTTATATTTTCTTCATTAAAAATAATTGTAAACTAAAATAAAAATTGAGGGGATATTTCAGCTTTGTCTTTAAGAGAAAGTGGTATATGAGACGAATTCTCCTCCTCGCTCACTCTCAGACCTCCATTGACACCGTCGAACCTTTCGCCGATCTCGTTCTTCCGCGTCGGTGTCCTGCAGCTTTCGCCGATCTCGTTCTTCCACCATCGGAAGTAGTGAATTTGTAAATCAAGGTAAATTATTTCAAAGAATTGAAATCTCAAAATCAAACATCAATGTTCATGGATATTGTGTGTTTTACCATGATTTATGGGTTGATTAGAACTATAAATTGGTAATAAATAGATTATATTGGTTGAATTGAGTTAAATATTATTCAATTGTAGATTAGAATGAATTGAACACGAATCCAATTTGAGTTTCTGGGAAAAATTACGGGGTAGAACTGGGTATTACTGATAAATGTATAACTATGGATAACTAATCACTACTGATTGTATAACTGTGGATAACTATTATTACTATCACTCGTTAATAACGTATAATTTGGTACAACTAGATATTACTGATTGTATAATTGTGGATAACTAGTGTTACTATCACTCATTAACAAAGTTTTTGTATTGTTTTGGCAGGATATAATGAGCAACATCTTCGGCATACATTTTAAATACCAAGGTCGCATGTATAGTTTAATGTTGAGGACGGACACAACTTTGTCAATGATAGAAGCTAAGATATACAAGAAGCTAAGATATACAAGAAGCTAAGATATACAAGAAGCTAAGATATATAAGAAGCTTGGTTTAGATAAAAGTAATGTTAAATTACAATTGCGTTACACTCCGCTGCTCGTGGATTCCGAGGGAGCTCGATGTGAGGATGAGTTTGTTATTTTTGATACTGAGGACCTGTCTGTTTATATGACGTCCATTGATAAAGGGAATCGTAAATGTATTTTGTATGTGGAGATCATCACTATATGTAATACTATATATTGTTTATGTGACTATTGGGTAATATTGATATAATTGAGCATTACTAAGCAAATGTATATCTGGTAAAACTGGTACTAAGCAAAGAGCGTATATCTGGTAAAACTGGTATTACTAAGCAAAGAACGTATATCTGGTAAAACTGGTAATACTGATTAAAGTTGATAATGGAAAAAAATAATTTTGATTTTTACAATACCTAAACCAAAATTACTCAACAGACTTATTGGCGTTGTAAACGTCACAAATAAATTTCATAATGTGTATTAAGTAGTATTATGAAATTATATCATATTGAGTTATTAAAGAAGAATCTAAACAATATACTCCTTATACTTTTAAGATCACTTTGTAAATAATAAACAACTTAGGATGAAAAAGTTACAAAAATCTTGATTTCAAACATATTATTACATAAATCAATCAGAATTATATGCTAATCGATTTATATCAACCGTAAAACTAAGAAAACAAATGTTAATGGTAGGTAATACTAATTAAAATGGAAAACATCCAAAGTATAACTATTTGAAACTTTCGTACAACTACTATATTCTGTATAACTAAGTGTAAAATTGACAAGCACATGTGACAAAAAATTTGGCGCCCAATACTCAAAAATCCCCAAATTTTTGGCGCACAATCCTCTAAATACCCACTTTTTTGGCGCCAAATACTAAAAATTTCCAAATTCTTCATTCTCTTTTTTTTTTTCATTACTGAGTTTCCTCCCTCTCTCTCATCTCCTCTCTCTCTCCTCTCTCTTTCATTCCTCATCATTTTTTCTCACCTCTCTCTCTCTCATACTCAATTTATTTTTTCTTCTCTCGAGCTCTTGATTATGACCCGATCTATAGTGACGCGAAGAGGAACACGAGGCTAATCGACATGCTTTACTACTATGACATTCCGAGAAGGTGTTCATGTGGTGGACGAATTAAAATGCAAAACCAACAATATAGTTCTACATAGTAGTACCAGTAATACGAATTCGAATGCAAAACCAACAACATAGTTCTACATAGTGTATCTCGAATTCAAATGCAAAACCAACAACATAGTTTTACATAGTAATACCACGAACTGAAATACAAAAACAAATAACATAGTTCTACATAGTAATACGAGTTGTACGAATTCAAATTCAAAACCAACAACATAGTTTTACGTAGAAATACTAGTAGTACAAATCCAAACAACCACCATAAGAAAAAAAAAGATAGTCTTCACTCCTTATACTTTCTGTTTCGTCGACCTTGTCGCTGACTTACTCGTCCCGACAGTCCGTTTAACACCTTTTTGAAGTCTCTCGTGATTGCTGTTTCACATAAGCTTCCAACGGTGCGACTCTTTCGGCCAACCCATCAACTTTGTCCTCAATTACCTTTATGTGTTCTTCCATATTTTATTTCATGGTGTTTATGAGCTCTACCAATTCAGTTAAAGGTGAAAAAAATTCATTGAGGCATAACATCGAACACTTGGTGAGCTAAACATACCATGTACACACTTTAAATTTGATAGTATATCCATCGCTGAATCTAAAATAAAAGATTGATAATTCTACGAACAGAGAGAAGAATGAGAGATTTTTGAACAAGAAAAGTGGAAGAAGGCGCATGAAAATCGCAAAACATTTCTCACCAAATGTTTGATAGTTCTACGTAGTTATCCTTAGTTTTACGAAAAGAGATGAATGAAAGAGGAATCAAGGCTGAACGGCTACAATTTTTCGGATTGGATCCGAATGAATTGGGTGGGTAATGGATGGGTGGATAAAAACCAGGTACAAGATGTAATTTTGGTTAGTTAGATAGGGTTTTTGGTCATTTCTACCTTTAAAAATAAATCAAAACAAAATAAAATTAGAAGGGGATATTTGAGATTAGGCATTTAGATAGAAGGGCTTTTGAGATTAAAACTCTTTATTATGTGCAAAGAACAAAACAGAACAAAAAAAAAACTTTAAATTGTCACCAAAAACAAAGTATTTTAGATAGATATCATAAATTTTTTAAAAGAGATTGCTCATCGACATCCTTAGTTACAATTTTTAAAAACATAAAATCCACATTTATATGAAAACACTTGAAAAGAAACTCTAAACAAACGGATCTTCCTTTGACACTTTATTGCTTGTTGGAACTACATTGGGTTTGTAATATGAACCTCCATAGATCGACACTTTGAAAACAAGTAAGAGATAGATTTGAATGATTTCAAGACTCACGAATGAATCAAAGAAACATCAATGGATCGAATGGTCACACTAAGGTCGCAGAATAACCTTAGATTCACCGGGGATCAAGTGGCCGCACAAAGGATATGAAAAAGCCATTTATTTACCAAGATCTAACTTAAAAAGATTTTTATTAAAAAGATAGATGAAACTGTTTTAGAACAAAGAAGAGATTATAAAAAGAGATGAATCTTGGTACAAACACCAAAGGCTCCCTCGAACTAACACGAAATTAAAACAAGTAAAAGAGTTTGAATGATCCTTGAACTGCCTGGACGTGTCTTCTTCTTCTTTGGGCTTCGACTTTGATCAAACAAATGGGCCATTGAAATGTGAAACACTTGCCTCATTAAAAACCTCGCTTTGGAAAATCCATTGGAACAAAAAAAAGAGGAGAAAAAAAGAGTACAAATGGATCACATTCCCATTTGTTGATCAGGGGCTTGAATCAAAACCAGAGAGGTTTGATAAGCTTCTCTTTCTTCAATATGATTCTCTATACGACTAAGTAGAGAATGCATAGCTTCTTTGAATGTCTTAGCTTTAGAACGGGTCATAGGACCACTTGGTATGACTAAAGCTTCCTCAGGTACAAGCTCATCCTCATCTACAAGCTCAATGTCCACAGCTACAAGCTTAATGTCCTTTGTACTTTCCATGATCATATCAGTTTGTGGTTTAGTTTTCTTAATACCTCTTTCTTCTTTCATTCATGTTAATATTACCTTGTTAATAGATATTACAAACTATTAACACAAGAAAAAGATAGATTTTAGATTGTAACCAACAACAAAATGGTTTTAGATAGATATCATAAAAATGTTGAAGTATGATGCTCAATCGACAGCGTTAGTTACAATTTTTAAAACAATAACTGAACAAAACAAAACCGTCTAGAAAATTTCGTGGTGTTTATTGAATAGCTCGGTTACAAGTTATATACAACTCAAGAAACAAGCATAAAAAGAAACTCAAGAATATGTATTAATACAATAGTCAATAGACTTTATGAAGAAGATATTTGCCAGACTTGGAGGATACATAAACTTGGAGACTACACTTAGCTTAACACCCCCTCAAGTTGGAGCGTGCGGATTGCAAACGCCCAACTTGCCAATGATGAGCTAGAATTCATGACGACCAAGAGATTTAGTGAATACATCGGCAAATTGATATGTCATCGGTAGCTTCTTTGTGAAAACAAGACCATCACGAACAAAATGACAAACAATTTTGTTATTTCATGCAAGACCGGATTGACCGCAATGTGAATATCGGCTTGATTATCGCAATGTAACGTCATAGGACCTTCATGTTAGACTCCAAAATCAGCTAACAAGGCACAAAGCCATTTCAATTCATCAACGATCACAGCCATGCTTCTATACTCGGCTTCAGCAAACGAACGAGCAACAACTCTTTGCTTCTTCGTTTTCTAGGAAATAGGTGAATCGCCGAGAGTTACAAAGCATCCACTAACGGAGAGGCGAGTTAAAGGACATCCTGCCCAGTCAGAGTCACACCAACAATGAAGAAGAAGATCACATATAGATTTCAAAAAAATACATTGGCCGGGAGTACCTTTTAAATATCGAACAACTCGTAAAGCCGCTTCCCAATGATCAATACGTGGTTTCTGAATGAATTGTAAGAGAATATGGACATTATATGTAAGGTCTGGCCGTGTGGCTGCACGATAGATTAATCTCTCTACGAGACGTCGATAGCACTCAGGATTATCAAATAAGGCACTCGTACTCACCGCCAAACCATGTTGTTGGACCATCGGAAAATCAACTGGTTTTGCACCAAAAATCTAACTTCAGTAACAATTAGAAGTGCATAATTACGTTGACAAAGAAAAATACCATCAGGTCTACGAGCAACTTCAAGTCCTAAGAAGTACTTCAAAGTACCTAGATCTTTCATGTGAAAGCAATCTCCCAAATATCGTTTAAAACGATAACTGGCTTCCTGATCATTACCGCCAATGACTAAATCATCCACATACACCAAGATATATATTTCAGAACCCGTAGATTTTCTCAACGAGAACATAGATTAAAAAGTTTTGGACTGAGTGAACCCATATGTGAGCAAGGCGGTTCGAAGCTTAGAAAACTAGCACCTAGGTGCTTGCCGTAAACCATAAAGAGATTTTGTAAGACAATAAAGTAGATCAAGTTCTTTTGTACGAAATCCTGGAGGTGGTTTCATACACACTTCTTCCTCAAGATTTCCATGTAAGAAAGCATTATGAACATCCATCTTATGCAATTCCCAACCTCTGACAGATGCAACTTCAAGAAACACACAAACTGAAGACATCTTGATGACAGGTGCAAAGGTGTCTTTATAATCAACTCCCTCCACTTGCTTATTTTCGAGAGCAACGAGGCGAGCTTTATATCTCTCAATTGTGCCATCTGCTCTATATTTAATACGATAAATCCATTGTGCCATCTGCTCGTTAACTAGGAGGCAGCTTTGTCATATCCCATGTTTTACTGATTTCTCAGATCCCATAACATAGCATTGTTCCACACTTTTTGAACTACTGCATTTTTAAAACAAGTTGCTTCAAATCCACTAGTCAAAGCTACAAGAAAAACACGATGAGCTGGAGAATACTTATCGCAGTTCACAAAATCAGAGATTGGATAAGAACATTCTATTTCCAATAACTGATCCATATCAAAATCAGAAGCAATCAAATCATTACCTGTCGATGTTGTAAGAAGCACATAATCATGCAATCGTACAAAAAAGTTTTTTATGTCTCATTTCGCGACCCAATTCTTCTATCGACACGTTGGCATCATCATTCATATCAATCACACCGGTTGAATCTACCAAGTCTACGATAATCTCAACCACTTCTGACTGTTGGTGAGAGGCTATCAGATTTTTAGCAATAACATGAGCTGATTCTGGTTCAGCACAATTTTTAGCTGCTTCTACAGTTATACGAGACATATTAGACGGAGATATAACTTCTGATAATTTCATAATTGGCAATTCACACATTTCTTCTACGTGTAATGGTGGTTCTGTTTTAACATCACCAAACATATCCCAATCTTCCATATTATTTGTCACAGATCAATCCGGTGATGACACATTGAAAGGAAAAGTGTTCTCCACAAACACCACATCACAAGAGACAAAAATCTGCTCATTATCAAGATCAAACAAATTCCAACCCTTTATGCCATAAGAATATCTAATAAAGATGCAGCGTCTGCTGCGTGAATAAACTTATCACCTCCTTTGTTCTGATTTTATGCGAACGCCAAGTAAATTATCATAAGTTGAAGGAGAACAATAAATTATCTCGTACAGTGTCTTACCATTCAATACGGTAGAAGGCGTACAGTTTATTAAATTAGCTGCAGTGAAAATGGTTTCTCCCCAGAATTTCATATATAGAGAGGACTGAAACAACAGAGCACGCGCAACATTAAGTATTTGACGGTGCTTTTTTCGGCTCTACCGTTTTGTTGTGGGGTGCCAACACACGATGTCTGGTGCACAATTCCTTTCTCTTGAAACTCAGTTGATAAGCGAGTAAACTCAATGATGTTGTCGTTTCGTACAATTTTGATATTTTTGCCAAATTGTCTCAATATCAATGCCACACACCACGTGAGTGATCATCCAAAATGGTAAAAAAATAGAATGAGTTACACAACTTCGAATGGCGATAGGGTCCCCACAAATCACAATGAATCATATCAAAATCTCAAGAGTTTTATTATCCGTGGAGTGAAAAACATCATGACATTGTTTTGCTTGAAGACAAGTATCACATGTAGAGAAATCTTTTATTTTAGATCCAATAGAAGGAAGCAAATCAAAGCACTAATCGCGGTCATACGCCTATAGAAATACAAACCATTCTGAAGCTCACGCGCGCCAGTCAGGCTCTTCGTTAAACGGTCATGAATCACACAGCCCTTGTTAGCTATTTGCATAACCAAATCAGAATCCGCAATCAGTTGCGACACATATAACAATCTCATATCAAGAACAAGAAGCACATTTCTCAGCCTGAACTCATCATCAAACATTACTGTCCCTTTCTCATGTGAGAGTTCTATTTCCATTCCGGCAAACCAACAACACAAGGTAGAATCATACGTACCGTTAAGCCGAGTCGCAACTCCTTGCTTGTGATCGTCAATGAGTTTAATCAAAGCAATCCATTGATCATTTGTGAGTCCCGTGGACCCTTGTTTTTCAGATTCACAGCTGGTCCCATCCACTCTGTGAAAAATTGCAGCGTTGGCTCGCCTAGTTCCACCACGACCGCAACTGTAATCTCTGCCTCTGTGACCACCATTCTGACGAAAACGCTCAATCCACCATTCCGGATAACCAATCACTTGAAAACAAGTGTCAGTTGTATGTCCTGATTTCTTATAGCTCCCACACACAAGCTTGCTTTTCTCTTCATATCCACCACTCGATCTTCCAACTTTGGCCGCAAATGCAATTGTGTGTTTTGCTGTTCACGTCCTCGCATCACCGTTTGAACAATTTCCACATCTTTGACTTTTGAGTACACTTGATTCATTGTGGGAAGAGGGTCCTATGTGATGATGCAAGTTCGCATGCCACCGTACACAGTTTCGTCCAACTCGAGAAAAAACTGGTGTACTTTATCATCTTCTCGTTTCTTCTCAGAGTCCACTCAAATATCACACTTGCAATCTCCACATCGACACACCAACAACTTGTCATAGTTCATCAAGCCTTTCCACAAGATTTGTAATTTTCTTAAGTACTCAATGATACTCATTCCACCTTGTCTCAGATTCGTCAATTCAGCCTTGATCTCCTAGATCTTTGGCCCGTTTCCTTCAAAAAATCGGTCCTTGATCCCCTTCCACAGTTCTTTTAGATCTTATTTATTGGCGAGAGAACGCCTCACCTTCGGCTCCACCGTATTCAATATCCATATGGTTACCATGGAATTGACAGAAACCCAATCCTTAAATTCATATGCATCTTCTTTTGGTTTCAGTAATGTTCCGTCAACAAATCAGTATTTCATCTTGACACGCAAAGCAGTGCGCACCGCCTGTGCCCACTCATCAAATTTATCACTGTTTAATTGCACCTGGGCGATAACCACACTTGGATTCTCATTCGATGCCAGTTGATACATTTGAGAAACTGATTTCAGAGTTTATGTGTTTGTTCCGTTAGTGATGACGATTGTTTAGGCCATATTTTTGGTTGGATCTGATACCATGAACAAAACACAACCGTCTAGAGAATTTTGTGGTGTTTATTGAATAGCTCGGTTACAAGTTATATACAACTCAAGAAACAACTATAAAAGGAAACTCAAGAATATGTATCAATATACGATAGGCAATAGACCTTATTAAGAACATATTTGCAAGACTTGGAGGATATATATACTTGGAGACTACGCTTAGCTTAACAATAACATCTACATTTATATGAAAACACTTGAAAACAAACTCTAAACCAAGGGACTTTCCTTTGACACTTTCTATTGCTTGTTGGATTTACATTGGGCTTGGGCTTTTGTTCTATTAATACTTTTCTTCTTCTTTCATGTTAATATTATCTTGGAAAGAGATATTACAAGCTATTTACACAAGAGAAAAAAGAGACTTTAGATTATCACCAAAAACAAAATGGTTTTAGATAGATATCAGAAAAAGGTTGAAGAAGGTTGCTCAATTGATATCTTAGTTACAATTTTAAAAACCATAACATACATTTATATGAAAACACTTGAAAAGAAACTATAAACTAAGGGGCCTTCCTTTGACACTTCATTGCTTGCAGAGCCGTGTCAACCTTAATGGCTTCCGGAAGCCAGAAAATTACCCTCATTCATAATTAAAAAATTGTTTTATAATAATAAATATGATTGTCACATAGCAAAAACAATAAAATGAAGCCATTGAACTAAACTGTAGTTCTAAAGCGTAATTTTTCTTCTTTTTTTCCATAAAATCGTTGACCAAATTTTGAAAATTAATGTTCCTTAGCATCTATTTAAGACAGCAAGATCACTCAATCTTTCTTTTGACACAGTCAAGAGAAGATAAAAGTTTTTCTGCTTCAGCTTTGAAAAAACTCCTTTCAGCAGATGCAACCAAAACTGGAATTGTTAATAATATCTGTTAAGCGATCCATGAGTTTGGAGAAAAATCTTCAACACTTTTCAAAAAGTCTAACACTTCAATAGACCTCTAAAGTTCACAAAAGAGCACTACCAACTATATCTGAATGATTTCCATGTCTTAGAAAATCTTTAAGATTGGCTCAAGAATCCATCAAACGATCATCACTCGCTGATTACAGCTTTATGATGCAGTAGTAAACGTACTCCAAGTTTTACCCTAAAAATAAACTGCAAGTACAAAACAATCACGATAGTATATAAAGGGATCAAATTCACAAAGATTGTCATATTCGAGATTTCTAAGACTTCTAACTTTCTTCTAGACTAATCGAATTAAGATGTTTGGTCGTCACAGTTTGTAGCAAGCGAATAAAGTAAATAAAAGCAGTAGAAGGTGTAGGAATGCAAGGACTAAAGGCGTTGGGCAATAGAGAATTCTCCGGGATTCATGGATCGAATCAAACAAGCAAATAGTTAAGATTTAAAGCAATCTAGTCGAGCTGGCCATTCAGGTATAATTTGAAAAATGGCTAAAGTTTGGTAAGGTACCAACTAAAAATGAGCTGGCCATTCTGGTACAACAAAGAGTTGTAAAAAAGAATAAGATTTCTTGAATGTCTGGTTCGTTGTCTGTCTATAACTTTTAAGAAAAAAATTAAGTCAGATTAAGTCCAAGTAAAGTAGAGCAGTGTATTCCGTCCAATGGAATCTCTATAGTTCGAAATTGTTTGGTGATATAAGACTCGGAGGTGAGTCTTTGGCAGGCGGAAGATGTGATATATAAGCTGGCTTTCACGCTCTCTATTACAAATTAGTGGATGGTGAATGGTAGAACAAAGGCTTGAATCCACAAGTCTTTGAGCCGGGATAGTGTCAAACAAGCTGGCTTTCACGCTCTCTCTTGTTGGACAATAAAACGGGGAAGTGATGGTGGATCGAATGGCACCACATAGGGATGAGGGATTTCTGATACTGCACAAGCACTCGGCCTTGGTGAATCTTACACGCAAGGACACATGCAGGGTTCTAGACAAGCGGCGGCTGCTAGAGTTTTAAAAGAAAATTCGTCTCTTTATTTATAATCAAAAGGTAGCCAAATTACAAATGCTGCAGGGGAGCTTTATAAACAGCTCGTCAGCTAGCCCTAGGGCCGAAATAAAATCAAAGAAACGACAATACAAAGCTTACAAAAGCTAACAAAACGCAAAACGCAAAAATACATCAAAAATGGAAAGTTCACTTAAACTAAAAATAAAAATAAACTAAGCTTATTCTTGCGGCCTTCTCTCGGGGCTTGAACTTGGGGCTCTTGGACGTGCTAAGTACCACTGGTACAAGTCATCTTACCTGCACAAATTGTATAAATTGAATATACCTGGTTTTGGCGTGCAATGGTCTGAAATGCTTTAGTCGTGGTTGAGCTCGATTCTTGTGCGGTCCATGCTGACTTCTGGGTGATTCCACCGTCTTGAGGTCCAATGAAGTCGAGATGATAGAAGTCTCCAAGTGTTTTCCCGTGATTAGCTCCCAAAACGTTTTGAGGCTGGGATGTGATCTCCACGAGATTCTGGCTGTTTTTGACTCCATTACCTGCCAAGTAATCACACATACCTTGGTTTGTACGAGGCTGGTCTTCTTTGAGGCTCAACCTTGCAAAATCCTCCAATATGTCCATTTCGGGTGCGTTGGAGCTTTCTTTGAAGTCGGCTTGTAATGGTGGAGTTCAGAATGTGTCTCCTAGTTCCATTGTGTTGAGGAGGATCTCCACAGCTGCATTGAACCCCTCCCTAAGTCTCCTGGTCTTGGAACGAGTCATTGGTGAAGTCTTGACCAACGGTACATGCTCAATGCTCTCGGTTGGGTCGATGTCCTCATCATTCACTCTCTCTTGAGAAGGTTTTGTCCTCAAAACTGACTCTTCTGCATCATAAGGAGATAAATCAGTAACATTAAAGCTATGTGAAATGTTAAACTCACCTGGCAGCTCCAAGCAGTATGCATTGTCTTTGATTTTCTCTAGAACTTTGAATGGTCCGTCTCCTCTAGGTGCAGGCTTGAAACTCTTTTTGCGTGGGAACCTCTCGGGTCTCATGTGTAGCCAGCCCCATTCTCCTGTTTTGAATGTTAGTTCCTTGCGTCCCTTATCAGCTTGCTTCTTGTATCCCTTCTTTAGAATTTTTTCCCTTGCCTTCTCATGAAGTTTCTTAACAAATTTTCCTTTCCTGAGGCCATCTAAGTTAACTTGCTCAACTTGGGGAATTGGCAAGAGATCAAGAGGGGTTAGTGGATTAAAACCATAAACTACTTCAAATGGTGACATCTTAGTAGCAGAATGAGTGGCATGATTATAAGCGAATTCAATGAATGGCAAACAATCTAACCAAGTTTTTAAATTTCTACCGAGTGTAACTCTAAGTAAAGCAGAAAGTGTACGGTTTACCACTTCAGTTTCCCATTCGTTTTATGGATGACAAGTTGTAGAGAATAGAAGCTTAGTACCAAGCTTCCTCTACAAGGTTCTCCAAAAGTGGCTTAAGAACTTTGTGTCTCGGTCAGAGACAAAAGTTCTAGGTACTCCATGCAAGCGTACCACCTCTTTAAAGAACAGATCGGTTGTTTGCGTGGCATCATTGGTTTTGTCACACAGTATGAAGTGTGCCATCTTAGAAAACCGATCCACAACAACAAAGATTAAATTCTTGTGTCTGATCTTAGGCAAACCTAGCACGAAATCCATAGAAATATCCACCCATGGTGCGTTAGGAATAGGTAAAGGTAAGTAAAGTCCATGAGGATGTAACCTGGATTTGGCTTTATGACAAGTAACACATCTGGCGCAGTGTCTCTCCACGTCTTCTTTAAATGCGTGAAATAAGAGTTTTTATCTCTTGAAGCAATTTCTCAATTGCTCATATCATTGTAATACTTGAGATATCAATCCATCTTGGGAGTTTGATGCAAAAGAAATACAAAGTTTGGTCTAAACTAAGACAAATTCGAAATTAAGTGACAAGGAACAATTAAAAGCAAGCTACTAGCTAAAGGAACTACTACAAGACTAAGAATATGACTTAAAACCTTAATTAACACTAATCAAGCACTAACTAAGCGATTAACTACTAAGCAAGATTACCAAATTACTAAAAACGAAACCTAGGGATGGAATCATTGATTTGGACATCTAAATAGACAACCTTGCAATCATTTAAGCAACTAATGAAGCCATCTCTATGCCTAGAACACTTAATAAAGACTAATCCATGATGTGTGGTAATAATCCCTTTCCTAATCATTCTAATGAACTAATGATGTTTTACCATTAAAATGATTAGCAAGCATTAAACACATGTCTAAATGGCATGATAAACACCTTAGGCAATGAAACAAGAGTTTTTATCTCTTGCAAGCAATTCCTCAATTGCACATATCATTGCAATATTTGAGGTATCAATCCATTTTGGGAGATTGATGCAATAAGAATACATAATTTAATTTAAGCTAAGCAAAATGGACAATTCAAGTGACATGATAATTAAAAGCAAGGCACAAGCTAAAGAGAACACTACTAGAGCAATACTATCAAATTAAGCCTTAATTACTACTAAGCAAGCACTAAACAAGAGATTAATTACTAAGCAAGATTATCAAATCAACTAAAACGAAACCTAGGGATGGAATCATTGATTTGGGAAACTAAATGGGCAATCTTGCAATCATTTAAACAACTATCAAGCTAACTCTAAACCTAGAACACTTAAACAAGATTAAACCATGATGTTTGGCTTTAATCCTTTTCTTAATCACCCTAATGAACTAATGATGTTTTAGCATTATGTTAATCAACAAGCATTAAATTCAAGTCTAATTGGCATGATAAACACTCTAAACAACTAATGTCTTAGGCTAGAAATGCAAATCTCTTATTAAGTTGGTTCAAGCATTTCATCAAACACTTGGTGGGTGTATGAAATGCTTATGATCCAAAATAACAAAGATTAGCTATTTGGCATTAGGAATCACTTAATAAGAAGAGAGAATGAAAGAATCTATCCTAGATTGCAAGATTAATCCATTAGAAAACCCTAAATCTAACCCATCCCCAAGTTTCTAAGGAACTACTCACTAACCATACTTAAACCCATCAAATCAAAGATTAGAGAAAGGTTAAACATGATTAGAGAAAGATAAAACAAGAAATCTAAGAAAGATAATGCATTAAACTCAAAAGATTCAAGCTTAAACAAAGTATTTGCCCAAAGTGGCTAAAAGTTTAAGCTAAGAACAAGAGAATAAAAGTTGGGATAAAAAATTAGGTCTAAAGAGTATTTATAGGAGGGACCCAAAGGGTAGACAAAGAAGATTCGTCTGGGAGAATTTCGACGAGGTTCGTCGAACATACTCGTCGAAACTTCACCCTGGAGGAAAGTTTCGACGAAGCTTCGTCGAACAGAGTCGTCGAACGGGTCTTCAAGCGTCGATCATCTTCACGCGTCTGGATAAGTTTCGACGAGGTTCACCGAAACTACTCGTCGAAACTTCACCCTGGAGGAAAGTTTCGGCCAGCTACGTCGAAACTTCTGGTCGAAACATCGTCCTGGAGAGAAGTTTCGGTCAGCTACGTCGAAACTTCTGGTCGAAACTTCTTCAGGATTCTTCTTCTCCATCTTTTTGGCAACTTCTTGCTCTTCAAAGTGATGTGCCATTCCTCTCCAACTCCATTGTTGCCTCCACAGCATCCATGTTACCTGATCAAGACTCCAAATGCACCAAAACATGCAAGGACTATGCAAAGACACTCTAGGACTCTAAATGATACAATGCAACACAATGATGCTATATTAGACCCCTAAATGATGAGAAACTTATACTAAATGGATGCTAAAATGATGCAAAATATAGACATATCAACTCCCCCAAACTTGCTTTTTGCTTGTCCCCAAGCAAATGAAACACAAGCTAAGGAGAGAGGTTTGAAGGTGGGGACTCAAATCCAAAGGTGTCAAGCAAATGAATCAATTCAATGGTCCTAGTTAGCAGTTCTAGGATGCCTTTTATGCAAATTTCTACTCCAAAAGGTCTAGCCATACCCATACTCATTCAAGTGAACCCAAGCCTCAACCTACACAAGCATTCATTTTCACCAACCCTTTAACATTTATTAAGTGGTAACCATGGATCATGAATCATACAATGCTAGAAAACTTGTTTGGTTTTTGGGTAAGGTTTTGAGATGATAATGATCTCAACTTCAGGGGGTTCCAATGCAAGGGATCTCTCAATGAACAAGTGAACTTTGGCAAAATGCTAAGAGTAAAAAGCAACCTATGCATACAAGGACAAACTTCCATCTACCCTTTGTAACACAAATTCTTTCACTCTCATTCTCTTTTTAGCTCACTCACCAAGCCCAACCTAAGTTACCCATTGCGAGGCAATTCGCCAAACCCAATAGAAACTCAAACACCTTCTTCTTTTCCTTTTCTCTTTTAAGCACTTAGGGGGACATCTTCTACAACCACAAGTGTTGGCACACTTTTACTTCAAGCTCTTTCTCTTTTCATTCACAAATTGCTATCCTCTTTCTTATAACATCCTAGCCATATTTTTTTCTTTTTCTTGGCTCTTTTACTTTTCACTTCTAGAGGATTTTTTTTTTTTTTTTTTCTTAACACTTAGAGCACTATACAAAGCCAACACTTGTTCCAAATATTTTTCGTTTTCCCCTTTTCACCATCTCAACTTCGCCAAATCACTTGCTCCATATTCAAATACCAAACCAAAATTCCCACCCAAGAATCTTATCCTATCATCTAGCTCATTGTTCTCGAGCTAGCTACATGGAAGCCTATCCTTGTCGCTCTAAACTCAACACTTTTTGCTAAGTTCACAAGATGAAAAAGGCCTAATGCACTCAATAAGGAAGAGGTTTCAAAGGAAGCTTAGTTTGGGAATTCGTTTTCAACCGCTCTAAAGATGAGAGTCGGCTATTTGGGTTAACAAGAGTGGTAAAAGGAAAGAAGATAACCCAAATATGTGTGTGGTATCCACAAGTTCCCTAGCAATGCATAACCATGATAATTACTTGTTCAAATTAGGTTCAAGTTCAAGAGAGTTGGTTTCTATTCAAAGCTTGCTTCAATTAAAACTTGAATATCAAATGGTGAGGTCCAAGTAGGGTTCAACTTTAACTTTCAAAATTTGCACACAAAGCATCAAACAACTATTAACTAGGGCCTTGAACTAATTCATGAGTTTAACACCTTACAAGGAAAAGTCATCATTGTCCCCTATGCATGAATGCAATCCTATATGAAAGCTAGACTCAATCCTACTTATGTAACAAATGCAAATGCAACTACATGCCATTTTTTTGAAATTTTCGAAATTTTTTCAATTTTTTTTTGTTTTTCTATGCCATAGATGAATGCATGAGACTCAAAGATGCATGAAAAAGGAAAATAAGATCACAAAACACAAGATCAAATACACCATACTCCCCCAAACTTAAATTACACAATCTCTTGTGTAATCCAAGCTTGGAGAAGATTTCAAAATGAAAAAATAAAAATCTAAATGGTATTTACAATGGTTTTGGAGATGTTACCTAGAATTGGACTGAGGAGGAGGAGGATTCCTCCATGGAGTAGGAAACGTTGCTGGATTCCGGAGTTGGTGACCGCATTGCTCTCCTCTTCTTTCGGCGAGTCTCATAAGAAGAGGATCTTGGTGGATCTTCATGGGAAGCCGTCCTCTCTTGCACATGGAAAGAGTGTCTTCTATCAAGCTCCATGGCACTCTCTTCCATCCTTTCCTCATGCTCAGCCGCTTGGTGAGCTCGTGATGAAGAGGCACCTCCCACTTTGGCCTTTAGCTCCTTCATTTGGTTTTTCATCCCTTTAACCGTCCTCACCAACTTCCGAATGGTCTTATCTTGCCATTTGTTCCACCTTTGGAGGATGTTTATGCGGTGGTGAGCTTCCCGCAAAGCTCGGCTAGGGATGGGTGAATCATAGGCCTCAAAATAGTATCTTTGGCTTCCATATGTGGGGCTTGGTGGCGCTTCTTCTTGCTCTTCTAGAGGCTCTTCTTCCCTTGCTGCGCTAGTGGAGCCTCTTGACTTTCTTATGCTTTGAACTGGAAGTTCCCTTGTAGGATCGTAGAGATCAGCGAGGCTAGGGCGGAAGTCGAGGTGCCTTGGCGTGGCGATGGTCGTCAAGTGTGGGCAAGGGAGTTTGACTCTTGCTTCTTCGGAGTCGCTGTAGGAAAAATTGTAGATATAGCTTTGTCCTAACTTCCCATTGATGAACCTTGTCTTGCTAAGGTATTGGATGTCCATCCACTTAGGCTCACATGTAACTTCTCCAAGATCCGCTCCACAAGCAAGAAGAATGGGTGTTACAACTCCACCAATGCTGAGTTGTGGCGTGTGGTCTGTAGTGGACGTTGCCCACTCCTTGTAGCTCAACAACCTCTTCATAAGTAGAGTGATCAATCCTATGCCCGAGCTATCACCCCTCAAGATTGTTGTGT
This sequence comes from Alliaria petiolata, assembly GCA_020283515.1. Lineage (NCBI taxonomy): Eukaryota > Viridiplantae > Streptophyta > Magnoliopsida > Brassicales > Brassicaceae > Alliaria > Alliaria petiolata. The sequence continues at coordinate 68,108,899 of JAHZTW010000003.1, read as the reverse complement.
TCCCATCAACGCATATGCTCTTTAGAATATCCTTGATCCCTATGTCCAAGAGTTCAAACTCATCTTCAAGAACATACCCGCACTCCTTCCTTGCGAAAAATGTGTGGGCTAGCACCTTGTGTGCATATCTTACTGCTGGATGAGTAATGGCGCCACCCTTGCTCATCCCAAGCTTGAACTTGCCAACTCCAATGTAACTCCACAATGCTGTAAGTTCTCCTCTTGGGAACTCCAAGAACTTCCCTCTTCTCCATCCTTCGGGGAACCCAAACACTTCACTAAGCTCTTTTAATGACATTCTGTAGCTCTTCCTCCCCACCTTGAATTTTATATAACCATGCCCATCTGCTTCTTCCTCTTCGGTCGGTTCAGTACAAAGGGGATAGAACTCCACCTTCAATGTGGAAAGGAATTGGCAAAGAGGGACTTGATGTGTGGGGTGAGCCATTTGGAAGAATTGTCTCATTCCCATGTTGGTGAAGAGAGGTAACACATCCTCAAATATCTCGAGCTTTCTAAGCGTTTCCATGTGGGGGTATCTTGTCCCTTGGTTCTTCAAGGCCATAAGGGCTTTGTAAATCTCATTAGCACTGGGCTCTTTCCTTTGTGTTTCCTTCCCACTGCCACTGCCTTGCACCATTTCCCGTTTCCCTTTCCTCTTGTCTTCCCTTTGTTGGCTAGCTTCTCCATCATTTGTACCTTTAGTCTTTCCCATAGTGGTACCTACAAAATAGATACTCTTGAGCAAGAATTAGCACATGGTAAATTAAGCGTGGCTATCAACAATAGGGAATGCTTATGAGCACAACAAGAATTTCTAAAAACCAAGCAATTCCAACACTTAGAAATTTTTTACCAAAAGTTCAAAATTTCAACCTCTCAAAAATTGTTGGCTAACAAGTGCTAAGCATTAGACATGATGAATGCAAGTGGTTGCAATTGAAAGCCCCAAATTCTAACAAGAATCCCAAGACTAATTGCAAATTTCACACCTTTTAGGACTTATGAATCCTAATTGCTAAAATTTCAAAATTTCATCATGCTAACAATGCAATAGCTCACGAAATCAACATATAAACCATTCTCAAGCATAACCCCAACCAATTGCAACCTAATTCGATCATTTTGGCAACACATCCCTCAAAAAGCACCATGGGAGAGAATGATGGATTTTAAGGGGAATTAGAAGCATACCTTGTTTAATTGCAAGAGGATGACCGAAAATTGTTGAAGAAGTGGTTTAAGAATGGAAATTCGAGCTTGTTGGTATTTGAAACACAAAAATTTGTTGAAAATTGAGAGATTTCTTGTAAGAAAACGTGAAAGTGAGTTGTGGGGGAGAAAAAATGAGTTTTGGGGAAAAAGAAGGGAGTAAACCAGACAAATTTCTGTAAAAATCGGTTTAGGGAAAACTGGTTTACTCAAATTGGACCGGTCAAAGCCAGAAAAAGGGAAGGTTGACTTACCTGTTTGGAGGCACATCGGTTTGTTAACCGATGCAACAAACCGATGCCAAATTCGGAGTGAGTTACATCGGTTTGTTAACCGATGCCCCTTGTCCGATGCGACTTTATTTTTGAGAACGGAAGTGCTTACATCGGTTTGTTAACCGATGCATCAGTCCGATGTCAAATTCGGATTCAGTCACATCGGTTTGTTGCCCGATGCATCAGTCCGATGCGACCCAGACGATTTCTGCAACTCACTTTCCTTTCTCTCTTGCTTCTTTTATCCAAACCTGATGATCACAAACACTTAAAGACAAATTATTAAAACTAAACAATGCAAATATATACAAGGATACCATGGGAATGCCTCCCAAGAGCGCTTATTTAGAGTCTCAAAGCTTGACTTTTCAAACCCTTAGGCATGTGGAGGGTCTTGAAGAGGACACGAACTTGCCTCTTCCTTAGACTCATTTACCAAGTATGTCTTGACCCTATGACCATTTACTGTGAAGCCTTCCCCATTCTTCCCAATCAAAGTGATGGCTCCATATGGCAATACTTCTCTAATCTCGAAAGGGTCTCCCCATCTTGATTTGAGCTTACCCGGGAACAACTTCAATCTTGAATTGTAGAGAAGAACTTTGTCACCAACACTTAGCTCCTTCTTCACAATCCTCTTGTCATGAAAAGCCTTGGTCCTCTCCTTGTAGATCCTTGAGCTTTCATAAGACTCAAGCCTAATCTCCTCAAGCTCTTGGAGTTGGATTAACCTCTTCTCTTGGGCGGTTTTTATGTTGTAGTTGAGAAGCTTCACAGCCCACAAAGCCTTGTGCTCAATCTCAACTGGTAAGTGACAAGCTTTCCCATACACAAGGTTGAAGGGAGACCTTCCAATTGGTGTCTTGAAAGCTGTCCTATAGGCCCACAAAGCATCATCAAGCTTGATTGACCAATCTTTTCTCGTTAGACCCACAGTTTTCTCCAAAATAGCTTTGATCTCACGGTTTGAGACTTCTATTTGACCACTTGTTTGAGGGTGGTAAGGGGTAGCTACCTTATGCTTGACACCATGCTTTTTCAATAACCCTTCAAAAACCTTGTTGATAAAGTGGCTTCCTCCATCACTAATCACCACTTTTGGTACACCAAACCTTGGGAATATTATGCTTTTGAACATTTTGACCACGACCTTGAAGTCATTAGTGGGACTTGCAATGGCTTCAACCCACTTTGAGACATAATCAAAAGCCACTAAGATGTATTGGTTCCCAAAAGAGGATGGAAAAGGTCCCATGAAGTCTATGCCCCAAACATCAAACAACTCCACTTCTAAGATTGGGTTTTGGGGCATCTCATCTCTCTTGCTTATGTTCCCCTTCCTTTGACAAGGCTCACACTTCTTGATGAACTCATGAGTGTCCTTGGACAATAAAGGCCACCAAAACCCACTTTGAAGCACTTTTGTAGCTGTTTTAAATGTTGCAAAATGCCCTCCATATCTAGACCCATGACAATGGAAGACCACACTCTCAACTTCTTCTTGTGCTAAACATCTCCTATATATCCCTGATAAGTCTATATTTTGCATCATATTTCCCTCCATTTAGTGTAAGTTTCTTATCATTTAGGAACCTAATTAAGCATCATTGTATTGCATTTTGATCATTTAGAGTTCTAGGGTGTATTTGCATAGTCTTTGCATATTTTTGTGCATTTTGAGTCTTGATCAGGAGATAAGGATGCTATGGAGGCATGAATGGAGTTGGAGAAGGATGGCATATCAAAGGAAGGGCAAGAAATCATCAAGAGGAGGAAGAGAAGCAGCCAAATGAGAAGCAAAAGTCTTTTAGAAGCATTTGGAGGCGCAAAATGTATGTGTCCGGAAGAAGACCTTGCATTTAGATTCAGACTCCAAAGCCTTCTTAAGAGTTGTAGAGGATCCAGTGAGTTTTCTAGTGCCATTGGAATCAAGTCATTCGGATCCCTGGTTAGAAAGTTACATCGATTTTAAAACGTTTCGACGAGATGGATCGATGAAGACGACGAACCAAACAACCAGGGGTTCTGTTCGACGACTTTGTTCGACCAGCTGCTCGAACCAAACAACCAGGGGTTCTGTTCGACGACTTTGTTAGACCAGCTGCTTGAAACACTGCACCAGGGGTTCAGTTCGACGACTTTGTTCGACCAACTCGTCGAACTGAACCCAGACGATTTTTTTTCCGGGTACAAATCAGATCAGACGAAGACCTTCCGTTCCGATTCAGCCTTCGATCTCTTTCGGAAAGTTGTAGGTAATTGAATCAGATTTCATTTGGAAGGTTTTTCATCTCATTACGAGCTGTGGTTAGGGAGATATGGCGATTTCCGCAAGACTGCTACCCATGTCAAAACCCGGTTTGTTCCGGGTTGACCCGGTTTGTTCCGGGTTGACCCGGTTTGACCTCCTTCCTTATAAATACTTAAAAACCTGATTTTTATGGATCTTCTCTTGTTTTTGAACAGAAAAACGCCCCTTTGTGGTTTTGAGGATATTTTGAGATTTCTTTTATGTTTAATGCAATATCTCTCTTGAATTTCTTATTATCCTTTCTCTAATCATGTTTTGCTCATCCTTAATCTTTGATTTGATCGGTTTAAGTATAGTTAGTGAGTAGTTCCTGAGAAACTTGGGGATGGGTTAGATTTAGGGATTTCTAATGGATTAATCTTGCAATCTAGGATATATTCTTTCATTCCCTCTTCTTATTAAGTGATTCCTAAGCCAAATAGCTAATCTTTGCTATTTTGGATCATAAGCATTTCATACACCCACCAAGTGTTTGATGAAATGCTTGAACCAACTTAATAAGAGATTTACATTTCTAGCCTAAGACATTAGTTGTCTAGAGTGTTTATCATGCCATTTAGACTTGAATTTAATGCTTGTTGATTATCCTAATGCTAAAACATCATTAGTTCATTAGGGTGATTAAGAAAGGGATTAGTGCCACACATCATGGTTTAATCTTGTTTAAGTGTTCTAGGCATAGAGTTAGCTTCATTAGTTGCTTAAATGATTGCAGGGTTGTCCAATTAGTTTTCCAAATCAATGATTCCATCCCTAGGTTTCATTTTAGTAAATTTGATAATCTTGATTAGTAGTTAATCTCTTGATTAGTGCTTAATTAGTTAAAATTAAGGCCCTAGCTCATATAATTAGTCTTGTAGTATCCCTTTTACCTTGTAGTGTGCTTTTATTAGTCCCTTGTCTCCTTCAATATTGAGTTTGGCTTAGATTAAATAGTTTCATGTATTCCTAGTGTTGTTAATCTTAACCCCATTTGGATTGACATCTNATAAATGCAGTAACTTGAACCTTCCCATCGGATTGATAAGACCCATAACCTATACTACATTCGGTTATAAGTAGTGGGTCATTGACTAAGTAGAAGCTTAGAAATAACTACTTATCAATTGGCGCCGTTGCCGGTTTGGGTTGATTTTAAGTATTGCATTTCATATTCTTCGCAAGACTACGACTCTACTTTATTTTCAGACTCTAATTACACTTCTTGAAACTTTTTCGCAGGTACCTATAACAACAAGATCAAATGGACAACGTTCAGCATGCTCAAGCCGAGACGAATGACGTACAACGGGAACAAGCTGATACACAGCGTCAGCACCGTTTCATCGGCGAATGTGATTCAACAAGCAACTACAGACCAAGAATCGGTATTACCCCACCCTCCGGTGATGATGGATACGAGATAAAGAGTAGTATTCTTGCCCATGGTCCGGAACAACAAATATCAGAGTGATGCCGTGGAAGATCCCTTGGACCACCTTGATGATTTTGAGAAGATCTGTTCTTTGACAAAACAAGAAGGTATCTCGGAAGATGGATTCAAGCTAAGACTTTTCCCATTTTCCCTTGGAGGAAGAGCTCACCAATGGGAAAAGACGCTCAAACCGGGATCTAGAACAACTTGGGATGAATGTAAACGAGTATTCCTAAAGAAATTCTTCTCACCGTCAAGAACAGCAAAACTGCGACTTGAAATCTCCACGTTCACCCAACTCGAAGATGAGTGATTCAGTGAAGGTTGGGACCGTTTAAAAGGGTATACACTCAAATACCCTCATCACGGCTACTCAAGCTCTTCATTACTCAGTATCTTATATAGAGGTGTGTCAAAGAAATATAAGGATCAGCTGGACACTGCAAGCAACGGGATCTTTCTTGGCCAAGACGTGGATGATGGGATGAACCTCGTCGAGAATATGGCTACAAGTGATAGTAATTACGAGGATGCCATTGACAAGCAAACAACAGAGCTGAACAAGCAGAGGGAAAGCGAGGTGATGCACTTACAAGCCCGTTTAGACGCTTTGCTAAAGGGACAACACGTCCAAGACGCTAAAATAGTAAGTATCGGGGTAATCCCGACGGAAGCTGACCGATATGGAGAAACCAACAACCACAGACAAAAAAAATTAGGGGACTCTACAACTTCGCCTATGCATCCTCAGAAAGCTCAGCCGTGCAATGCTAATGTATACTCCCAGCAAATTTATACTCATCCTCCTCCATATTACCATCAACAACAGCCATATCCTCCACCATATGCTCAACCTCCTTATGGACATTATGGTTACTATCAACCACTACAAAAATTGGACATTAAGAACCTGCTAACTCAGCTAGTCCAGAGCCATTGAAGTAGCAATCAGGAAATCAAATCGATCAAGAGAAGGTTAGACAAACAGGAAGCAGATCTCCGGCTAATCCAACGACAGGTGCTTTATGACGCCACTCCACAAACAGCCTATGCCCAAGCCGTAACTCTACGAAATGGAAAAGTCTTACAACCAAGGGTTCAAGCTCAGCCACTCAGCGAGGACGCTGCAAAGAAAATTGGGGGGGGGGGTAGTTTTGAAAAATCAGAAGCTGACAACGAGGTAGAAGAAGTTCAAGAGAGTGTTGAAGACCAGCTCTTCACCAAACTCAGGGAACAGAATATCGGGATTAAGCCGAAACCTGCTGTCCGTTGTGAAAAAACAAAAGAGCCACGGTTTGTTCCTCCTGCATATAAACCTCCTTACCCTTTTCCAGGAAGATTCAAGAAAGAACTCCTCGAGAAATACAGAGCATGATTTGAAGAGCATTTGAGGAAAGTGGAACTCACCATGCCCCTCATGGATGATTTGGCCTTAGTACCGCCATACCAAAAATTCATAAAAGATGTCATCCTTGCAAGGACAAAAGAACTCTAAGGCATGGTGGTAATGACACATGAGTGCAGTGCCATTATTCAGAAGAAAATAGTGCCAAGCAAGTTGGAAGATCCAGTAAGTTTCACTCTTCCATATTTAATTGGTCCCCTCACATCAACAACTGCCTTTGTGATCTTGGGGCAAGTGTAAGGCTCATGCCATTGTCAATAGCTAAAAGGCTCGGCTTCACAACCTACAAGCCAAGCCAAATATCTTTGATACTGGCAGACCGATCCGTGAGATTACCCAAATGACTGCTCGAAGACGTTCCCATCCGGATTGGTGATATCGAGGTACCAACCAATTTTGTGGTATTCGAAATGGATGAAGAACCAAGAGACCCCCTTATCCTTGGGAGACCTTTCCTAGCTACAAGGAAAGACTGGTCAGCAAAGTTGGATGACGCTCTGTGGGCATACCGAACTGCTTTCAAAACACTTTTAGGAAGATCTCCTTACGCCCTCCTCTATGGTAAAGCATGTCACTTACCCGTGGAACTCGAGTACAAAGCTCTATGGGCCATCAAACTCCTGAATTTTGATATCAAGACGGCTCAAGAGAAGAGGCTGATAAACATTCCCGAACTGGAAGAAACTCGGTTGGATGCATTCGAGAGCTCTCGGATCTACAAGGATAAAACAAAGGCTCTCCATGACAAGAAAATCAAACCAAAGGAATTCGCACCAGGGGATCAAGTGCTGCTTTACAACTCAAGACTAAGGCTGTTCCCCGGAAAGCTGAAATCAAGATGGTCAGGTCCGTTCACGATAAAGGAAGTATTACCTTATGGAGCTGTGACACTTGTCTGAAAGGAAGGAGAGGATTACATAGTAAACGTGCATAGGCTCAAGCCGTATTTGGGAAGCGAGAAATACCAGATTTGGGAGGCAACCGCGGTTCGTCTCCAAGACCCCAACACAGCCTAAACGGCTTGGAAAAGTCAAGCTATGAGACTTTAAACAAGCGCTCTTGGGAGGCACCCCAAGCTTATCCTTTTATCCTTTTTTGTAGTTTTTCTTTTTACTTGTCATTCTCAGGAATATTTATAAGTAGAATCGATGATTTAGATATAAAGGCGCAAAATATTGGAGAGACATAACGGGAAGAAACCGAAGAATTGGTCATTACATAAATGGGATCCATGTACAGGCCAGTTGGAAAGACATACCGTCTGATATCGGATCACGATAACGGTCCAAGGCCGTTATAGAAATACAAGTTGGCATGTACTAACAGTTCCACCCCGTAATGATGATCCAGATACAATCGCACTCGTCCGCAACTCACTGTACCATGCGATATCGGACTCCTCCAACGGTCACAGACCGATGCGACCAAAGGTACCACTCCAGAACCATTGTATATAAACATTTTTCTTTTTTGTTTTTTGCTTGAATATTTTGCATTCTCTTAGGACCGTATTCTTCATTCCTTCTATCACACAGGAACTGTGTGAATTAAGTTTGGGGGAGTACGTAGTACACACATTCACTTAGAGTAAACATTTTGCATTCATCAAATTTGCATAGAAAAACAAAAAAAATTTAAAAAATTTAAAAAAATTTTGAAAAAATTATCGCACAAAAAGATTCATGTAGTTGCATTTCCATACTAGGATTGAGTCTAGATGCATTCATTTAGGATTCATAAGCATTCGCATAAGGTGTTAAGTAAGATTAATCCTTGTAAATAGCCATTATTAATTCATGAATTCAGTGCCTTAGTTCTTGTTTGTTTGTTGCATTTTGTGTTAGACTGACCTTAAGGCAGCACCACATTTGGAATTCGTCTTGTGAAATTCGGTTTTAGCTTGATGCATTGTGATTTGAACCATTTCCCTAATGAACTTGAACCGTTAAACTGAAAATTTAATTATCTTGTTCATGATTGTCAAATAGCTCATAGATTTCACTTGGACTCTCTTTCCCTTTTTACCACTCTTCTGCTTGTCCAAGTACTAGACCACACCCGAAACCTAAGCCTTTGTTTTAAAGCCTTAAACACTTCTGTGAGAGCATGTGAGGCCTTTGCACCACTTTTGAATCTTCTTAGGCAAAAAGTGTTGGGTTTAGGCCGACAAGGTTGGGTTCCCATGTAGATGTTGGCTCACAACTCGAGTGAACACTAGGTTAAGTGTTGTAGATGCTAAAACGGCTTGATACCGATATTTGAAGCTGTTATTGCTGGTTAGACTAGAAATGGGGTGGGTTCTGATTGCTGATATATTGACAGAAAAAAAAAGGAAGAAAACCACTGAGTCAGACGGGGTCATGTATAAGGGAGATGGCGGCAACAAATGAGGCTCGAAACTGAATGAAGAAAAGGCGATTCCAAAAAGAAGCAAAAGAAGGCCAATCAACAAAATCTAAATCCGGCCAACAACACCAAAGGTGAATGCAAGGAACGCACAAAAAGAGCCAGAAAGCCAAAACCGATCTCCAACAAAGAAGAAGTCCCCCGAGAATGACCAGAAAAGGTAAAATCGAGAAGGTATAACGGGAACAAGGCGAAAAGCCAAAGAAAAGGGTAGCTTAGGAGGGAGCAGTTTAGACTAGGGTAGAAAACAAAATAGATAGATGGGAATTTACCCTTGTATGCATCCATTGGTTTTTACCCTTAGCATTTTGCATTAAAGAAGGTTCCTTTCATGAGTGATCCCACTTAAACACTTAACCCGTTCGCACTACGAGTTCATATTTAGCTCGTGACCTTACCCTGAACCAAGTGAGTTGGTTGATAAGCATGAATGAGATCCACGCTTTAAATCTTCTAATGAATGTGAAAGGGAATTGGGAATTTGAATGTGCATCTAAGATGGGATCGATTTTGCTTGATGTTGCGATGAATATGGCTAAAGCTTTTTGGATGGGTAGAATTCAACCTGCATCCTAGAAACCTGAACTTAGACATTGAGTTGATTTCTTTTAAATGGCGTTTTGGATTCAAACTTACACCTTTTCTTAAAAAAAAAAAAAAACACCTCACCCCTCTGGTTGGCTTTTGCTTGAGGACAAGCAAAAAGGCAAATTTGGGGGTGTTGATATCTATGTAAATTGCATGTTTTTAGCATACATTTCACACTAGTTAGGACCCCATTCATGCATTTTCATCTTAGTTTTTATCACGTTTTCACTCATGTTAGGTCTAGATGCATTAGGTTAGGTATTTGCATATTCTTGCATGTTTTGGAGTGTTTTCTCAGGTGCTTTGTGAATGAGGATGGTCCAAAGAAGAAATCAGGAAGAGAGATCTCGAAAAGAGGGTGAACAGCTGATATCGAATACGGATCAAGGCCCCTTAGCCGATATGCACAAGCGCATGATGAACCCCGACGAGTGGCAGCTATTTGATCCCGAAAGAAGAAACCCGGAAAGAAGATCCAGCAAGAGGATTCCATGAAGACGCATATCGGAGCAAGGCAACGGGAAGTCCCCGATCCAAGTAAAGAGGAAGGCAAGTCATCACGACATGATCCCGAAACACTTGCCCGATATGGAGACTGCTCGAAGAATCACAAGAGGTGGCACATCGGCTTGCTCATCACGACATGAAGCCGATACGCTACAGTCCAAAAGAGTACCATTTCGGGAAAGTGGTCCCAGCGTTTTAGGTTTTTCCTCTTCCATGTATAAATACTTTGTTCCCCACGCCTATCTCTGAATCTCGTTTTTTTCCAGTTTTTCGTTTTTTGTCTTTCTTGTAACCGAGAACTTGGAGCTCTTTTCACCATTGAAGCTTGTTTTAAAGCTTTAATCTTTATGCTATTTTGAGTTTTGGCAAGTCTTGTTTCATAACATTTCTTGTAAAAGCTCATTCCTTTTCTTGTTATTTGATTATCTTACAACCCGTGAGTTACCTTTTATCCTTATGGATCTAGAGGTCTCTCGAATGGTGCGTGAGTAGTCTATATCGGTTTTGGGATGAGGAGAGGAGAAATAAGTTAAAGGTTAAATCTTTGATGCATGACTATGCTTAAACCATCTTAATCCTTTCTTATTTGATACTTTTAATGCTGAGTCATCTTCGCTATTTGATTATTGCCATCGAGCTTCTTCAAACAAACACCATGTTTGAATGTTTTGGCAATAGTAGAGTTGCTTAATCAAGCTTGCTAGTTTCATGGATCACTACGCGAAAGCAAGGTTGAGTTGTGAGTTAGTAAAGTGATTTATACTACGACGGTGGATTTGTATAGATCTCGAACTCTGCACTGAAGGATTAGCCTCATAGGTAGTTAACTTTTGCATCAAAGAAAAGCATTTATCATATTTGCCCCTGAAACTCCTTGTCCCTTGAACCGACCCTCATTTCATCTTGCAAGTTTGTTTCCTTAGCTGCTATGTTTTTCCTTCCTTAGCTAGATCTAGCTTTAATATTAACTTTCTATCATTGTGACAAGTAGGGTGATAGAAACCTTCCTCTTAAACCGATTAAATCTTTCTTAGCTTGTAAAAGAATCTCATAAATGCAGTAACTTGAACCTTCCCATCGGATTGATAAGACCCATAACCTATACTACATTCGGTTATAAGTAGTGGGTCATTGACTAAGTAGAAGCTTAGAAATAACTACTTGTCAGTTTGCCAAGGATATTTCATCTTCTAGTAAAAACATTGCTTGTTATGAACTCTGTTAAATATTTTTGGTGTTCTAATCACATTCTGATTTGTGAGAAATTGGTTGAACCTCGTGAGAAGCATTATAAACTTGCCTTTGATAACGTGTTTGGTCCTTTTAAGAAGTTGCTTAGCTATTCCAGTCACACATTTTATGTGTTTTCTTTAGTTTCTGTGAAAGATAATGAACAACAGGTTAAAGATTTAAAAGTAGGAATGATTCAAGTTCTCACTAATCAAATTGACTATGGACCAAAGCAGAATAGAAGAGTAGTCAAAGCTTATTTGATGTTCAAAGATAAACCACATGATGCACTATACACTAAGGTACGTATCTTTGATCTGAAATTCGTTTTTCCCTTTGATCACACTGATATAATGCGCTTGTCTTACACAAGAGTGCCAAATACAGGTTTTAAAGCCGCTATAAAGCGCACAAGAAGAACCGAAAAGAGGGAGGAAGACAATCGATTCAAGCCACCTGATTTGAAAACACAAAGACGTTAGTTGCTTCATACTGAAAGAGGAGCCACCAGATGCAGCATACAAGCCAAAACCAAGCAAAAACCGAGTGGAGGTATTTCTCTAACCCTTTGTTATTACATTTGTATTGATATGATCTATTTTCTTGTAGGAGAAATAGATTTGAGGTCAAATCCTTTTCAAGAGGGAATGGATGATATGATCTTGAGAAGCAACAAGGACGCCGAACTTGTTGCCGAGCTTCAAATGGATGCCGAGCTTCAAGTTGATGCTGAGCTTGAGCCTAATGCCGAGCTTACAGTTTTTGCCGAGCTGGGAAAGGAGCTTGAATCCGAGGACATGGAGCTTGTAGCTAAGGATGCGTGTATCATGGAGAAAGAGTATGGAAAAGATGTTATCTTAACCTCATTGGTTTTTATACATGATCATCAAATGGGCATGTGTCTCATTTGTACTCTTTTTCCCTTGTCAAGTTTTGTCCCAATGGGTTTTCTCGACAAGGTTTTTAATGAGACAAATGTTTCACATCCAAATCACTCATTTGATGATCCAGATCATGGCATAACATTCATAATTCAACTCAAAGGATCAGCAATCAAGTTCAGCACATTTAAATGCCATTACAAGCCCAAGAAGAGCCCAAACCAAGTGATTATTTTGCTGGTCAAGAAGAGTGACGAAAATAGAAGCTTAAGAGTCATATTTTTATGTTCAAACTTGTTTTAATTTCTTGTTATTTTTTTAGACAAGTCAAGGAGCATGTTCCAAAACTTGTTTCTTTGTTTTCTGCTTCTTCTCTTCTCTTTATACCCCCCTCCTTTGTACTTTGGACGAAAATCATCTATCTTTTAAATAAAAAATCCTTTCTAAAGTAGATCATCTCTTTGGTGTGTAATATCCAAGAAAATCTTGTTAATCTTCTGGTGTGTAATATCTTTAAGATTATCAGTTTGGTTTGCAAGATACTTTCACATCTTTTGTAAATTTTCCTCTCAAACTTCTTCCATCAATTTCCCTTCAATATTTTGTTCATCCCCCATCGAACCTTTCCATCATTTCACCACGGGTTCCTTCAGTGTTGGTTTAGCTTTCAAAGTCAAGATCATATTATTCGTTCGGGAGATGAGCTGAAATACTCTTATTAAAAAAAGAAAAATACAATATATCCCTCCTTTAATCTACATACCCTTTTTTTCTTTAACTACAGATGAAAATCATTTTTTGTCCTTACTATCCAACTTACATTTTACCCATCTAATTCATATTATCCAACTCACATTTTAACCCATCTAATTAAATGATCAATAAAACGATAATACATTAATTCTAACAATATAAACAGAAAAATAAATTCATCACGTTCCACTAAAAAAAAAAAAAATCTCACGATCTCGTCGTTGTTTCCCTCCTAGTTCGAACTCTCCGCCATTGAAGCTGCTGCATCTTCCAATTCCAGATGCATTCAGGTTCGTTTTTCAACTATTGTTGCATTCTACCTTAAATGCATCGAGTATAGTAGTCAATTTTGTTGTAAAAATCAATATAGGGTTTATGTTTGCAAATTGAATATTGAATTGAATTTGAAAAATCATTCTTTCGGTATAAACATTGGATTTCTAACCATGATTTCTGGGTCGATTAGGACTTTGCATTAGCAATGAATGGATTGTATTTCTTCAATCCTAGTGATATGCAAGTAGATTAGAAACTCAGATAAGTCAGAAATCATCCAATTTGAGTTTGAGTTGCAGCGATTGAACAACTTTGTAGAACTGGTACTACGAGTACGAAGGTATAACTGGCTACAACTAGTATTACTAATTGAAATTGAAAATTGAAGATTTGAAATGGATTTGACAACTTAATCTTTTGGTATGCACATTAGGTTACTAAACATGCTTTATGGGTTTGTTCTCAAGATATTGCAGATCTTACCTATGATTACACCAAAAAAGGGAAGAAATCAAGAAAGAAGGTTTCAATCGCCTGAAAAACGGTATCGTAATATGAGTACTAAAAGGGTGCAATGATGAAACTTGGGTATATGGTTTGAGCAGGTTGAGAGCAATACTAGTAGTGAACCTTAGTTTGTCTTTGAATTTGTATTCCTTTGACACTCTCTGTTTTGTACAAATTGGTAAAACTTATTTTGGTAATGGTAAAACTAAGTTCAATTCCATTTCAAAGATTTAGAATTTTATTAGGAAAATAAAAAAAATCAGACGAAACAAAGAAAGATACCTTATATAAGTAACTATTAAATATATGAAACATGTAATAATTAGATAAAAAAAATTAAAGTAGTATTGTTGTTATTAGAATATGTACACAACAAACACCTTATATTTTTATGATCATTTTGTTAATATTAACCACATTAGGATGCAAAACATACAAAAACTATGATTTAAGATATTTTAATTCATAAAAATTTTGAAATATATTTTAATTGACTAAAATGATCGGTACAACTAAAACTAATAATTTTATGACAAGGTAATATGAATTAAAAGTTAAAAAAAAGTAACAGTGCTTGAAAGTAAATAATACTGGATTACTAGGTACAACTATGTGAAAACTAACCATTTTTTTCTTGGCACGTGGCAGTTCAGACAACGACACATGGGGAAAAAACGGCGCACATGTGTTTTTAGTGTTATTTTTTTTTCCCCAGATTTTTTATTTTTGGGTTTCTACAACTTTTCTCCTATCATCTTCCACCTCCATTGTAGTGATTTATAGAGAGTCTTCAAGCTTCAATGTAACTCGAATTTCATGTTTATTTATGATTTAACACTTGATTTCAAGTTTATCTACGGATTTCCGATTTGTTGTTTGTTCTTGGATTTGAATTTCTAGGTTTTTTCATTTCTAATTTTCTGGGTTTTTGCATTTTAGTAATACTTGAAGATACTTTGTACAAATGTATATATTTAGTAATATTTGGAAATATTTGGTACAACTGCATATATTACGAATTCGGTACATTACAACTGGGGAAGAAGGCGAATCGAGTTTTATGCAATGAGTGAACCTTAAAAACGTTTTAATTAAACATATGTTTTAGAAACAAAGTCAAGTTCATAATAGTACCTAAATATTCCATAGGTTGCAATGATTTCGTTTTCTCCTCATATTTTTTCAAACCTAATTTAGTTGTACCAAGTATTACCAAGTGCTACTTTTTCGTTTCAGATTTTTTGAAAGTTAGCGAAATTTGGTATTTTCGGATCCTTTTGCTTCTAGTTTTTGATAGCGAATCTGAGACTAAAACGAAAATATAAATCCGATTCGCCGAATCCTCAAGACCGGAAATATAAACATGAGTCCTCAACTCGATTGCTCCTTAGTGTTTCATAGGTTATTTATAGCCGTCAAAATTCTCTAGCGAGGGAGAGTAATTGATTTCAAACTTTGCAAAAAATGGATGATTGAATCTGTTTGATCCTTCGGATCTTTTCAGTTTAGGTTTTAATACGATTAGGTCGGTTAATTGGTTCGAATGGGTTGGGGAATTGGATCAAATCCAATTTGAATTGGATATGTGATATATCATGGTTTTTACCCATTTTTGGACCATGATATAAGTGTTTTATAGAGTCTTTTGTTAGTTTTAGAGTCTTTATAGGTTGGACTACGTCTGGAGCTTAAAAGGAGATTCTGAAGCTTTTTAGAGTATTTTGGAGGAGCAGCTGAAGTGATGAAGTCGAGCGAGTAGATTTACGCACATGGTGTCGATCGACACCATCTGTGTCGATCGACGCCAATCAAGGTCGGCCAAGTTTCGCGACTTCTATCAGAAAAAGAAAAGAGAGCAAGTTTGAAGAAATTACAAGACTGTCCCTGGACGAAAATCCTCTTCTATAAATAGTTTACAGGCATTGTTTAGCCAAAGATACCTTTTCATAATTATTGTTTTTGAGACTTAGAGAGAGATTTTTAGAGAGATTTTAGAGAGAAGAATTTGTCTCCTACAGAGCAAATTCGGAACTCTTTTGTTTCTATTGATTTCTTTTATGCAATCTTCTTTATTCATGATGTTTTATTCATTCACCATGTCTGAGTAGTTGCTAGTTAGGTATAGGGTTTTTCAAGGGTGATTGATGAATTGTTAGGTCGAATTAAATTCTTAGGATAAAATCATTAGAGTTCTTCATCTGGATTTGTGTTTAATGCTTATTCTAGCTTCGCGACCTAGAATCTGATCTTAGGTTGATTAATAGATGCGAGAGTATTATTGATTGCCTGAACTAATGTTAGATGAGCAAAATACCTATTCGCAAAGAGATTTGGTTTAGGGTTTTGTGAACAATCGAACCTGAACTTTAATGCTTGTTTGAATTGTTAGAATTTGCAAAGAGATTTGGAATTCTAGGGTTTAGACATAGATAATCTTCGCAGCGAGAGTTGGTTGATTTTACATTAGTGATTCGAGTTCGAGAACAGATCTTCATATTTCCTAACATCCTGTCTAGACCTGCAATTTAGATCACCTGAGAATTTCCCTGAACCTAGCGTTTCGTCTCCTGAACTTACACCGTTTTTAATTGCTTTCTGTGTTTTAAATTCCATCTTTCTTCCTAGCTTAATTCGAAATTAGAAAACTGCTGTGTGACTATCCCTTCTCTGTGGATTCGATCCCTAAGTACTACAACTGATCTCTTAATTTGAGAGAGTTGCTTAGGGTAAATTTGACCCATATCAAATTTTGGCGCCGTTGCCGGGGAAGGAGATTAGTTGCCTACAGATTTCTAGTATTAGAATTTTGTCTAGGTTTTTAATTTTTGTTTTTGGTTACTAATTTAGTTTTTACTTTTTGCTTTCAGGTGCATGCTAAGTACCAGAAGCAACAAAGACAAAGAACTAATCGCACTCAACCAGGAAATAAGTCGTTTGGAACGTACGAACCGCAAGACTGCAAGAGCGTCGATCGACACTAACAGCATCGATCGACACCCTGCGCGAACAGAGATGGCTGATCCTGTGATCATGATACGCAACGAGGCAGGCGACTTTGTTGACCTGCAGGGCAACAGAAGGAACGCCCAAGGACAGAGACTTGATGAGGCTGGCGCCGTCATAGTCGAACCAGCGATACAAATCGCCGGTGCAGAAGCTGGACGTGGAAGAACGTTAGGCGAGTACAACCGCCCAGACCAGTTCTATGCTAATAGAGCTGCGATCCGTCCTCCTGCATTTCAGAGGAATGACTTCGAGCTGAAGCCTGCTTACTACACATTGGTGGCTCAGCATCCCTTCCATGGTCTTCCTAACGAGCATCCCATGGACCACGTTGAAAGATTCGAGGACTTAGCCTCAAGCATCAAGGCTAATGGAGTTACATATGATTATCTCTTCTGCAAGCTTTTCCCTTACTCGCTTGCTGGAGATGCATCATACTGGCTGAAGCAGTTGCCACCAGGATCCTTGACTACATGGGAAGATACAAAGAATGCATTCCTGTGCAATTTCTTTGATGACGCGAGATCCGAGGAGCTGAGGATGAAGATCACTACATTCTCTCAAGGACCCACTGAAGCATTCAAGGCTTCTTGGGTGAGGTTCAAATCTTACCAGAGGGACTGCCCACATCATGGTTTCAGCGAGCCGCAGCTTATCGGTATCTTTTACCGAGGGATTGATTGGAGGTACCAGATGGCTTTAGACGCAGCAAGCAATGGCAACTTCAACACCAGATACCCAGCTGGCGCGGTAGTGCTTATAGAGAATTTGGCCTCTAGTAACAGCACCAAGAACGCAGACTTCGAAAGAAGACAACACGCTGGAGTGAATGGAGGAAGCCAAATTGCAGAAGTCAACAAGAAGCTGGACATCTTGATGGGGAAAAAGCAAGTTCACTTTGCTAATGAAGTTGATACTTTTGAGCATGAAGAAGAAGGGGTTAACTACATAAATGGAGCTGGTTTTCAAGGACAGAGATTCAACAATCAGCAAGGCTATGGTTCTTCTTACCAGAAGCCTTTTCAGAGCAACAGCTTCAATAGAACTTATGGTTCTTCTTCTTACCAGAAGCCTCCTGCACAAGACAATAAAGTGGAGTCTATGCTAGAGCAACTTCTGGAGGGCCAACAAAAGATGACAGTGGACTTCAATGGGAAGATTGACACCTTGTACACGGATCTGAATGGAAAAATTGAGTCTCTAGGTACTCATGTCAGGCAATTGGATGTTCAAGTAGCTCAAACTGCTGGAGCTTTGAAGAGACAAGAAGGATTTCTTCCTGGGAAGACTGATACAAATCCCAGACACCATGTCAATGCCATCACGACAAGGAGAAGAAGCAAGCTGGAACCAGAGGAGAAGAAGAATCTAAGCGCTGAAGACCTTGTGGAGTTGGAGGAAATCGAAGAAGAAGCTTCAGACGCGCCTGCAGATCCAGTGTCGATCGACACAGCAGAGTGTCGATCGACACCTGAAGAACTTCGCGAAGTCCAAAGCTCGAGCCCGTGTGTCGATCGACACAATGCTGGTGTCGATCGACACCATGCCCAGACTTCACCAAATCGCGCTGAACCTTCAAAACTCGAAGAGGAAAGGGTGTATAAACCTAAGATACCCTACCCCCTGCCTCCCAGAAGATCTAAACAGGAGAGAGAAGAAGCCAGATGCAAGGAGATGATGAGTAAGCTGATGGTTGAGCTACCCCTAGTTGATGCAGTCCAACTTTCACCTGCATTAAGAAGATATGTCAAGAGAATGGTTGCAAACGGTGTGAGTCCTGAAGAAGGAGCATTACTTACCAGAGACATGAATGCAATTCTCTTGAACATAGTTCCAAGGAAGAAGAAGAAGATGTGGGTTTCTGAACAAGTCTGTGCTGTGATTCAGAGGAGGATTCCAGAGAAATTACCAGATCCAGGGAACTTTGTGCTAGATTGCTCAATCTCAACAGGAAGGTTTCCTCGTTCTCTCTGCGATCTAGGCTCAAGTATCAACTTGATGCCACACTCTGTAGCTGTTACACTTGGCATGACTGACTTCGAGCCAACCAGGATCTCCCTTGTCCTAGCTGATCGATCAAAGAGAATTCCAGAAGGTGTCTTAGAAGATGTTCCCTTAAAGATTGAAGGCTGCATAATTCCCACAGACTTTGTGGTCTTGAAGTATGATGAAGAACCTACAGACCCTCTTATTCTGGGAAGATCATTTTTGGCTTCAGCTGGTGCCATTATTGATGTGAGAAGAGGGAAAATGGAGCTTGATTTGGGTGAAGTTGTCATGAACTTTGACATGGACAAATTAAGAGGACCATCCACCATTGATGGTCAAGCTTTTTCAGTAGAGATGTCCATAAATGAAGGTCAAATCATGGAAAGTTCGGATGCCATTACTGCTAGGTATGTCAAGGAGCTTGATACTGAAAATCAAGAGGACAAGCTGGTTATTCAAGAGGCATTGGCTGAGAATTCTAAGAAAAATGTGGAGCTTGAAGATTGGAGTGGAAACAATCATATCTTCAGGACTTTGGGCGCAAATGAGGGTCTAATCAATGCTAAGTTGATGGAAGAAGACGTTTTCATCATGGAGACCAAGATTGCAAAGCTGAGTTGCAGAAAAGATGCAGAGATTCGGACTGCAGAGTCGGCGTCGATCGACACCATATGTGTCGATCGACACCCTCCGAAGATCACGACAGAAGCTTTTTCCAATGCTGCAAATCCATTTCCTTTGATCAAGCAGATGCCTTCACATCCTACAGCTCATAAACCTCGAAGTAAGCAAAGGTACGCATTCCCTGGAATGAATTCCAAACCTCCTGATCTTGTCAATAAGAATACCAAATGTTCAAAAGATGCTACACACTTATGCAAGCAACGAGATTCTCGTAGAAGGCTTGGTATTTCTTTTGATGATGCTGCAGGAAAACGAAGTGTCCCACCCGAACTCAAGGCCCACCCTGCTGCTGTTCCTCATTTCCTTGGTCGCTCTCATGCACCTAATGCTTATACACCACCATGGATGAGAAGACATTCGTCTGGGAAGCATTCAATGCCACCCTCTGATCCACCAGACGTCTGAACCCCGACACAGTCAAGCTAATGACTGAAAAAGAGCGCTGAGTGGGAGGCAACCCACTGTTAGGTACGTTTTTCTTTTTTATTTTTGTCTTAGTTTTACTAAGTCCTAGTTTCAGTCAGTTGAAAAAGGCGACATTGGACTCAACTCAGACCAGTGTCGATCGACACCCACTAGTGTCGATCGACACCACGCGCAGACGAAGGTAAGTCTTCTATCTGGTCTTTTAAGTTGTTTCTAATCTTTCTTTTAGCTAACTTCGGGCTTGATAACACTGGGGACAGTGTTGTTTAAGTCTGGGGGAGGTGATTACTGACTTTGTGTTTTGTTTTGAGAGTCTTGAGTCAAAAGTTTTCAAAAATTGTTTTATTGAGTCAAATTCAGTTGGAACTTTCAGTTTTTTTTTAGGAACTAACCGCAGGAAGTTAACACTTGAAAGAACCATTGCTATAAGAGTTGATTGCAGGACTTACTAAGTAGAAAGCTGCAAGTGGAATCAGTCTAACAGGGCGAGTTCAGATCCCCTTATAAGAACTAGGTATGCGCAGAACTTGATTCCTCTTTCAGTCCGAATAGATAGGCAATTGCAGTCTCTCCTTGATCTTCCCTTGAGAATAGAAAAGAAAGAAAAAAGAGTCTAAGTCTGGGAATAGTGCCTTTGTCATGAGCCTGTCTCCTCACAAGGAACAATATTAGTGATGCTCTTGAACACGTCTCCTCACAAGGAACACAAGTAGAGAGTAGCACTATTCCAGAGATTTCATAAGAAAAAGAAGAGTCAATGAAAAGATCTTAGAACACCCTGAAAATGGGCAGAAGTTGACTAAGGGAAGAGAAAATAGGGGAGCTGTATGAGAATGTCTTGTTCAGGCACTAAGGAAGGGAAAGAATCAGAAAAGTTCTATGGCATTACCAATGATAGAGTTCGATTCTTTTACCAAGGAAAGGATCTGGATTTGAACTGGGAGATTGCTAAACTTGTGGTAAGTACACTGAACATTTCCTAAGGTTGGCTCTATATCATGTGGATTCAAGAAGTGTTAATCAATGTGGCGTTTTGAAGAAGTACTCGAAAGTTCCTGTTTTCAAACTTCTACTTCATTCTAAGTTTCTGTTTTGCTTGAGGGCAAGCAAAAGCTAAGTCTGGGGGAGTTGATATATCATGGTTTTTACCCATTTTTAGACCATGATATAAGTGTTTTTATAGAGTCTTTTGGCTATTTTCGAGTCTATATAGAGTCTTTACAGGTTCAGGTACAATTGAAGATAAATTGGAGATTTGGATACATTTTGGAGCTTAATGGAATGAAGTCACGAAGTGATGAAGTCAAGACTGGAATTACACGCAAGGTGTCGATCGACACCATGTAGTGTCGATCGACACCAGGTTTTCCAATTTCCAGAATCGAGAAGTTTCCATATTTTGAAGAAAAGGAAATCTCCAAGACTTTTCCTAATCTTCCAAGGAATTGAAGATGCGAACCTAGGCCTATAAATATAGTTGTCAAAGCCATTGTTTAGGCATAATCTCATACTTTAAGAATCATAGAAGTTTAGGGTTTTTGGAGAGAAAAATCAGACTCCTTTAGAGCTGATTTGGAACTCCTTTATTTTCTTCTATTGATTTCTTTTATGCTTTCTATTCAAATTATGATTTCTGTTTCATTAATCATGTCTGAGTAGTTTGCTTGTTAGGTTTAGGGTTTTTCAAAGGTGATTAATGAATTGTTAGGTCGAATTAAATTGTTAGGATAAAATCATTAGAGTTCTTCATCTGGATTTGTGTTTAATGCTTATTCTAGCTTCGCGACCTAGAATCTGATCTTAGGTTGATTAATAGATGCGAGAGTATTATTAATTGCCTGAACTAATGTTAGATGAGCAAAATACCTATTCGCAAAGAGATTTGGTTTAGGGTTTTGTGAACAATCGAACCTGATATTAATGCTTGTTTGAATTGATAGGATTTGCAAAGAGATTTGGAATTCTAGGGTTTAGACATAGATAATCTTCGCAGCGAGAGTTGGTTGATTTTACATTAGTGTTTCGAGTTCTAGAGTAGTGTTTAATAATTCCTAACATTCTGTCTAGACCTGCAATTTAGATCACCTGAGAATTTTCCTGAACTTAGCGTTTCGTCTCCTGAACTTACACCGCATTCAATTCTGTTCTTGATTTATTTAGTTGCTTTATTTACTTTTAACCTATTTGACCTAGCATAATCCAAACTTAGAAACCTTAGCGTAGCATCTACTTCTCTTGGAATTTCGATACCTTTTATACTACGATTGCTTTTGCTGTGCACTTGCAGTAGTTTTATTATGGTGAAACCTGACCTCTATCAATATGTGTAGATAATTTGTTGGTCGGGTCTCTGATTATCTAAATTTTAGAAGGATGGTCATGTAAACAACCAATTTTTTGAATTAAAACAAAAAAATAGAAAAGAAATTCAAGATTAGAAGGACATTTGGGAACTCGAATTGAGCTGGGATGGTATCCCAAGCATTGATTTGTTTCCTTCAAAGTAATCGTCGGTGCTATGCGAGAGAAAATCTGATCCGCTACGACAGTTTTGCAGAATTTGCAGTGCCATCATATCTTTTGTTGATTCTTTCTCCCATTGATTTCTCAATCGCAACGCTTCCGGAGTATGATCCGTTTGTGCTGGTCGGTTTGAAATTCCGTTCTCCACCACCGAATATCATACTTGTCCCCATCGAATATGGGAATCACTTGCTGTGATGTTCCTTCTATTGCCTATGTTTTTGCTTGATCTTAGAGCGATTATTTGTAAAGATTTTTGCGTGCTCGATTTGTGTTTCTCTTGGCCCTTAAATCAATGTAGCTCTAATACCATGTTAGAATTCTGTTTTCAGAACAGAAAATAAAAATGAAGAAACACAGTATGAGAGAATCTCACAATCTATTTGATTGTGATCTCTAAAAAAAACACACGATTCTCTTCTGACTTTTTATTAATGAAAAACTGTATTTTAGAATATAAGTATTTTACTCTTAATACTTAACCTAACTACCAAACTCAATTATCGACCAACAAGACAGACACACATATGGCTTAGCCAGACCTAAAACACAGACCTAAAACAGACGAAATCTTCGTCTCTTCTGTTCCTTACTCCTCTAATCTGATCACAATTGAAGCTTTCGTTTGGTTATTGATGATTTTTTATTCTTCTTTTTTTTTTTAAGTTTTGTTATATACATTCAAAGGCATTATGACATATAACTTCATTTGCTTTTTGACATAGTTTGCAATTTACAAATTTGTGTAAACATTTAACAATAACATAGGTTATAATTATCCAGGAAAAATAGTGTTATCTTTAATTGATTAAATCGCCAACTGAGGATAATTTAATATACATTGATGGAAAAATAAACTAAGGATAATTCAACTGAGGATAATTGAAGTAAATATTTGATACAATGGAAATGATTACTAGGGTAATTAAAAAAATAAGATAAAAAAAACTTATGAAAAGAGATATAGGAGAAAATTTATAAGAATTAAATGTCAAAAAATTTAATATTTATGAAAAAATAAAACAAAACCTACGCAAATCAATTGCTTTTTGAATATTAGTTCAATGTTTTCCATGTTTTTGATTTGTCCTAATAATTCATTGCTTTTGGAGTATTAGTTCAATGTTTTTCATGTTCTTGGTCAATAATTCTCGAAGAAGTTGGTATCCTTAAGTTAAAGCAAGAGTATTGATGGAGACAATGTGGTATTGATTCATGAATACACATGTTGCTTGTCAATTTAAGATGTTTATGGAAAAGCGAAAAAACAAGTTTTTTCCATTGAAAGAAAGATGTTAAAACCAAACTCAGACAATTTTTTATAGTTAGGTAACACAATCTTAGCAAAAACAAAAAAAGTTACGCAATACAATTTCTGGATCTAATCAACAATTCATAACTTCGTGAAACAACCGAGAATGATAGGTGGTATGTAGTTTGGGAACAACTTTAATATTCAGGTTTTGCGAAAAATCATTAGATAAAAAAAAAGAAAAAATTAGTCTAGACTTTAAATTTAGTTTTATCTTTCAAACTGGTTTGTATTATGTGTAGTTAAATTTATTTTCTTCCAATATTTTTTCATTTTTTCATCCAATTTTTTTTCTCTTTTTAAACCAAAAAATAAAAATGAAGGAGCTAAAGAAAGATATTTTCAAATGAAACAAAAGTACCAAAAAGCATATATGAAACGTTTCTTAAAAATCAAAGGTCGAGGGAATACCCTATCAAATCTTCCAAACCTGAAACCTTAAAACCGCTAACTCAAAAAGGCCTCTGTTTTGTTCCCATTGCCCTTCCCTTCAAGGCTTCTCCATAAAGCTCAATAGCTTAATCTTAGTCGGAAGGTAGAATCACCCGGTTTCAAACATTAATCATCAACCTTGCGTTTGACGCCTTCTGTTCCCACCTCTGCTTCGGTATCGGTGGTTGCTCATGAAAATATTGCGAAGTCCCCTGCTCGAGATGGCTGCAGCCGAACGTGGTTGAAGATGGCTCATGTCAAATGCTCCAAGCGATTCCAGATCAAAGTATCCACCTTCCAAAGAATCATCCGAGTCAAGATCATCATCATCATCATAAGCACTGTTGTACGGCTCGATCACATAGTCTCCAAAAACCATAGCTCCAGGTGTTGACGACATGACTGTGCTAATTACATCACTCCTCTCCCTCTCAACTTCAAGCTTCTTCCATTTCTCCTCTAGCACAGGGTCTATGGCTCTTGGTTTAGCTCTCGGGTGAACCGCCTTAACGTGCTTTTTGAGCTGTCTATAGCTTCCTAAAAACGAACAGTTGTCATTCATGCATGCCCTTTTCTTAGAATTCAGATACTTCCGCGAATCTTCCACAATAGTCCAACCTTTCACCTGACCCCTACAAAGCGGGCACAAAAGCTCTGGCGGTTTGTCGCTTTTCTCATCCTTTGCATACGCTTTTTTGTACTGCTCTAGACAATTAGAGAACCGGTTTCCCGTGGCACACATGTAAGGACGGCATCCTTTTTGGTAAGATTCGCAGAGGAGTATAACCGAATTGTGAGGTATCTCAAGACAGACAGGGCATGTCACACCCTTCCAAGCTTTTCCTTTCAAAGCCTTCTTATGTCTCTTCACCTTGTTTTCTTTGCTAATAGTCTTTTTAATTTTGTTAAGAGCGTACGGACCCTCTCCAGACCGATAATGGACTCCATCTGCATTAACTCTCCCCATCTGACAACATAATCAGATATATTAAGAAATAGAATTGAGAAAACACTTCACAGGACTCTTACCGAGCAATCAACAATCCTATACAAAATCACAACCGGCAAGCATAAAAGACGCATCAACTACAGAGTTTATGTTCTCTGACATGATTCACAATGAAACTGGTGGAGTGACTGGAGTCAAAGGGCATTGTGCAACAAAGCATATTTCTCACAACCTAAGAGTTTCACATCTTTGATCTTGATCCAAGAACTTCTGATTCGAAAGTTAAAACCTCAGACTGTAATGATTATAACACAACAAGCAGAAGCTTCTACTCTAAAAAAAAGTCAAAATAGAGACTTTTATCAATGCAGATGGGATAAGCCCCAGAAAACACATTTGGACCCCAAAGAAAGAACACAATCCTAAATGATTCTTTCCGCAAGTGAAGCATGCTTACCTTGCCCTACACACCATCCTACCCAAACCCACCCCATCTTAATGCGATGATATGCCAGCGGAGCTTTATCGGCGGGTTAAAAAACCACAACTTTCAAGGTTCTCGCCGACAGCATTGGCTCAAAACTCTACAGGATTTTCCTGCTCGGGAACTTCGAACATAATAAGATTTTGGATAATACATACGTAACACCAGAGATAATAAAGATATCTACTAACAGAGTGCTTCTTGGAACAAAAACAGGATTCCTAAACAAAGTGCTCCTGGTTTCATTTCTGAACTCTTAGCTAATCTAAAGTGATCGTAGTTTCATTTCTGATCTCTTAGCTAATCCAAAGTGATCCTAGTTTCATTTCTGAACTCTTAACTAATCCAAAGTGATCTTTTTTTCATTTCTGAATTCTGAACTCTTAGCTAACCCAAAGTTCTGTCCTTTGACAATAAATTTGACCTAAATTTAGTACTTTCAATTTCAACAGTATGTATTCTTAATCAAACAATCCCACGAGTTAAGCATCGTTCAAACGAAAATGAAGTACAAACATAAACCCCAAGCACGAAAGAGAGCAAAAGATACAAAATTTCGATTGATAAATCTGCGAAACAGTATCAGAGTGGTGAAACAGAGAGATAACAAAAGGCAAAAAGCCGAGATCTTGTGAATGTATAACTAATAAGATTAAGCGAAAACCAAACAGATTATCAAAATCGTTATAACCCTAACTCAGAAATCTCGTAAGAAAGATCGAGACAAGGCAAAGACGATAAAGAAAACTCCCAAGAACTCACTAGAGACAGATCGACAATATACGAGATCGAATAGCTTAGAAATCGAGCGTACCCGGATAATCGGAAGCGTCAGATTCCGGCGGATGAGGGGTTGTTTGGTTACGGGGATAGCGGAGGAGACGCCCTAAGCGGCGGTGTCAACGGTGGCGATAGTGTAAATCTGACGCCGAGAGATATCAGTGTTTATAAGGAGGCTTAACTTATCGGCGTTGTTCAATGCTGTTTGAGATTTCAGAGGCCCATTATTGCTCAGGGCCCGTAGGCCCAATACTTGAGATTGTATATATGTGTTTACAGTCAGATTAAAAAGAACAAGAAAATAAAAACCCGTTTCTCACCCACAAACGCTTCTAAAGACGAAAACAAAACCATTTTCTTTTCATGGCACAACCACGGGCCAACGTCGGCTCCAGCGTCGTCTTATTCTAGTTTATTTTTGTTTGTTTGTAGTTAAGTGTTCATCCATCAAATAAAACCAAAACGATGATTTTGAAGTTTCAATTTCAAGGCCTCTTTCTCTTTCTGTTCTACTCTCTTTCCGACCATATTCCAGCAACGGCCAAAGAGAGTATTTGTGTTGGTTTCACTTTGTTGGAGATTTCACCAGCGTTTTTCGTCTTTTCATTTCTGAAACGTTTTGACTTCATTACCGAAGAGTACGTGACTCTAATTTGGATCTCTCCAAATTGAGAAATGGATTTCAAGCACGGATCTAGGATCCATAGCCAAATGTTTCCTCTTTCAAAGATCGTTCTATGAAATAAAACTGTCATGATATTAGAGTAAAATAGAACTATTGGTTATCTAAACCGAATTATTAATCTCTTGGTTATTATCCTGGTTAAGTCAATCATCTCCATATCCAGATCCGAAAATCCGATCCGTAAATCCGATCCGGATCTGATCCGAAATTACCCGATCCGAGCCGGTTCGGATCCTCCATTATACCTGATCGGGAGTAGTTGTGTTTGCAAATCGGGTACCGGATATTAACCGATCCGATTTGATACCCGAACGAAATACCCGAAGCATCCGATTACTTAGTTTCAATCCATACTTCTTACCTTACATCGGATATTTCCCGTGATCTACTTCCACTCAATCCCGATTTTGAAGATAAAATCATATAAAATATCCATTTCCTCAAATATTCAATCCAGATTTTGAAGACACAATCATAGAAAGTATCTCTTCTCTCAAATTTTGAAATACCGATCCCCAAATCCGAAAAGCTTGAGTATTTTAATTGTTTAGTTGCAGCCTCTCTTCCCTCTGAGACGTCAAGAAATCAATCTCACTCTCAAGCATGAAATTCAATCCTACTCCAATGAGATTATATTGATTTGTCCTTGTATTTGTGTTTCGTTCTTTTAGTTTTAGTATGAATCTTCTTCTTTTGTCTCGATTTACTGTGGTTTTGATTCTGCATTTTATTGTTTGATTTTTTATTTTAATTTCATGTCTTCATTCTGTTTCTCTCCTGGCATATGTTCACTTGTTTGCTTGGATGGCTTAATCGGTTTTCTCAGATGGATAATGTAATAAAACTGATAGAAGTCTCTCATACTCACATGTCATGACGATCCATATATTCATTGAGCAGTAGCTGTTTGTTAAGTGATAACAGGTTTATTTAACAGGTTTATTTCACCTGCTGGGTCAATGACCCAACACTGTCAACCGTATGTAGTATAGTGTATGGGTATCAATCCATTTGGGAGTGTTTAGTTGACAAATTGGTTATGTTGGTCGATATAAGTCAAGCCGATATGGTAAAAGATTGAGACTTTACTACTAAAAGAAACTAAAGACTAGATCTTGTGTCACTCAAGATCATAAATAGGTGAACTTTAGTCTATCTGAACGAGAAATAAGGATTTAAACGACCTAAGTAAAAGAAGGATCTTGATGGGTTTTACGAACTAGGTAACTCACGGGTTATTTATCAAGCTAAAGCTTTTGGATCACAACAAGACTTGGTCTTAGATGGTGATTCTTAGGTAAGGGATCCTCAAATCGTTTAGCCCATGGTTTTTGGGTCTAAACTCTTTGAATCTCTATCACCATAGACTAGCTCTCGCATAGCGGTACAATAGAAGAAACAAGCATCTACAACGTCCCTATTGAACCGTAACACCCTTAGACAGATGGGTCGTCTGAGCCTAAGGAGTCAAACTCTTGTTCATAGATCCGGCTAAGCAAGCATGTGGTTTTCGCATCAAGCCGCCTGTGGTCTTTAGACTAGATGGCCAAACTAGACTAAGCTTTGGGAATAATAAACAAGAAAGAATCTAACTTTATGTTTTAGCTAAGCAAGAAACCTAAATCTGAGAGTCCCTTAGTCCTTTTAACCCATCAAAACCTAAAAAGACTACTCACGCTCCATTCGAGAAACCTCAAGATCCATGAGGATAAGAAGGTTACTCACGGTTTGCGAGATAGTCAAAAGCAATAAAAGGAAGAAGCTTTTAGAAATAACACTAAGTGATACTTTCTAAAACTTCAAAATAACATAAAAATCAAAGCTTTGAAACAAGCTTCAATGGTGGAAAATGCTAGAAGTTCTCGGTTTACAAAGAAGACAGAAAACTAAAACTGGAAAATGTCATAGAGAGATAGGCGTGGGGGACAAAGTATTTATACATGAAAGAGAGAAAAACCTAAAACGTTGGGACCACTTTCCCGAAATGGTACTCTTTTGGACTGTAGCATTTCGGGCTCAAGTCGTGGTGAGCAAGCCGATATGCTGCTTCCTCATGATCCTTCGAGCAATCTTCATATCGGGCAAGTGCTTCGGGATCAAGTCGTGATGACTCGTCTTCCTTTCCACTTGGATCGGGGACTTCTCGTTGTCTTGCTCCGATATCCGGCTTCATTGAATCCTCTTGCTGGATCTTTGCTCCGAAGTGCCTCCTTCGGGACCAAGTCGCTGCTACTCGTCGAGGTTCATCATGCGCTTGTCCATATCGGCTACGGGGTCGTGATCCATGCTCGATATCATATGTTCATCCTCCATTTGAGATATCCCTTCTTGATTTCTTCTTTGGACCATCCTCATTCATAAAGCACCTGAGAAAACACTCCAAACATGCAAGACTATGCAAAAACCTAACATAATGCATCTAAACCTAACATGAGCGAAAACGTGATAAAAACTAAGATGAAAGTGTGTGAATGGGGTCCTAACTATCATAAAATGTGTGCTAAAAACATGCATTTTACAGAGATATCAACACCCCCAAACTTGCCTTTTTGCTTGTCATCAAGCAAAAGTCAACCGGAGGGGTGAGGTTTTAAAAGAGAAGGTGTAAGTTTGAATCCAAAACGCCATTTAAAAGAAATCAACTCAATGTCTAAGTTCAGGTTTCTAGGGTGTAGGTTGAATTCTACCTACCCAAAAAGCTTTAGCCACATTCATCTCAACATCAAGCAAAATCAATCCTAACTTAGATGCACATTCAAATTCCCAATTCCCTTTCACATTCATTAAGAATTTTAAATCGTGGATCTCATTCATACCTGTCAATCAACTCACTTGGTTCAGGGTAAGGTCACGAGCTAAATATGAACTCGTAGTGCGAACGGGTTAGACTTCCATTTACCCAGAACATCTATTCTGTTTTCTACCTTAGGCTAATTTCTCCCTTCCTAAGCTACCTTTTCTTTTGGCATTTCCTCCTATACCCGTTATTACTCCTCGATATTACCTTTCCTGGTCATTTCGGGGAACTTCCTTTTTGTTGGAGATCGGTTTTGGCTTTCTAGGCTCTGATATACTCATATATTTCGCATATTTAGCTTGCATTTAGAATAGGTTTTTCATGCATACCTCATTCATAATAGACTATTTTGCATCATTTGTACCATTTTAAGTCCTAGAACACTTTGCATTAGCATTTGCATGGTTTCTTGCATATTTGCATCTTTTTCAGGCTGTTTAGAGTACTTGGAGCTGTGATGGATGCTGAGCATTAACAAGAAGATGAAAGAAGAGCATAAGAGTTGGCAGGATTCAAAAGGAAACTTGGACAAAAGAGAAGGAGCAAAGATCGACTTCAAGATCGACCAAGACCAGTCGATCCAGCTGAGATCGAGAGGCAGATCGAGCAGAACTACTCGATCTAGGAATAGTTCGACCGCAAGATCGACCAAGACAAGCCGATCCGAAGTAGATCGACTAGCCGATCGACTGGACCACCCGAACTAAACACTGATCGAGTCAAAGATCGACCAACTGACTCGATCCAAGACCGATCGACTGACCGATCGACCCAACCACGCGAACAATGAGGAAGCTGAGTCATAAAAGTTTTTATGCTTTAAGTAAGTGGGATTAGATAGGTCCCTTGTCTCTTGCCCCTTGTCTCTTGCCCCTTAACCCCTCTTTTAAGGCCAAGAGCCATATTTAAAACTCTATATAAGGAGTGTTTATGTGTTTGTAATATTCATTCAGTTTTTCATCAAGTAAACAATCAAGTCTTTATATTCTCTCTTTCAAAGTCTTCTTAAGTGTTCTTATAAGCTTTCCCTTGTTCTTGAGTTTTATAGTTCTTCTTATTTTAGTTCTTTAAAACTTGTATTTTTATTATATAGATTTCGTATTCAACATATTCTAAAGTTAAGTCTTTCTTCTTAATTCTTGTTTAAATCTTTTGTTAAGAACTCTTATTTTATAGATAGCAAGTGTTTAAATTATTCTAAAGTCAAATCCTTCTTCTTAGTTTTTATTTAGATCTTTTGAAAATCCTTGTATTTTATTATCTTCCACAAGTATTTAATTAAATTTCAATCTTTCTTAAAAACCTCATTGGTCATGTTCCTTAACTCTAAACTTAAGTTTAAAGGAGATAAGAACATGATTTGTGAGTAAACCGCCTAAGATTTAAGGTTGGGATGATTAAGGAAGTTGGAGACTAAAAACTTGGTTTGTTTTCATCATGTACTTCATTTTAATTCTCTTCTTGGATTTGGGGGTTTTAAGGTCTAGAGACTCTCTAACGAGATCTCTTTAATCTAGGGATTTCCTTATCCTAACAAGACTTAGGAAATCCCTTAAAACCAAATCCAAGAGACTAGCTCATCCTTTCCCACACATCATGGATGCTTAGGGAGCTAGTTAAACCATTTTTTTTAAGATCCATTCTTAATGTTCTTCACCTTTTCTTTCCACCACACATCATGGGTTAGGAGGAAAGGGTGAGGAAAGGATTTATACCACACATCATGGATAAATCTAAATTGGTTTCTTAAGGTTTAGAAAATTACTAAAAGAGTAAACTCAATGTTTTTAAACCCCAAGTTCGAATCTTCAACCTCCCTAAGAATGATTCCCAACCTAGAATCTGTTTTTTAATATTTTACAAACCAAAAACCATTTCCCTTTAGTTTTGTGTTTATTTATCTTAATTAAATCTCTCATAAATAGTTTAATTATGCAATATAGTTTTATAAATTTGTAAAATTGTGTTTTTACTATTTTTATTATTTTAGAAATTGCTTAGAATCTTATTTTATTATCTGTTGTTGATTTGGTAATTGTTTGATTTTAGAAATAGTTTATTTTAAAATCTTGCTACTCACCATCAAATCTTGCTAATTAATCCGGTTTTAGAATTGAATTTTATTAAATTAGTAGATCGGTTGTTTTATTGTTTAGGAGTCATCTAGTACTTGTATAACCCTTCTGTAGGGATTGTAAAATAGTTTTCATGTCTGTTTAAAAACCGCAAGTAATTGTTTTAGAATTCTTCACCCATTTAACTCAAACTTTGCTTAGCTTCATAAATTTCTTGTATTCTTATTATTTTTCACCCCAAGGTTGGATTGACATCCTAAAGTATTACAATGACATGACTATGCTTAGGATTTGATAATCACTGAGAAAAAAGCTAGTTATCAAATGGCGCCGTTGCCAAACTTGGGTTTAAATTGAAAGTATTAAGATTTGGAGATTATTGGAGTCTAAGTTTTTTTTTTCACATTTGGTTACTAATTCTGCTCCTATTGTACTTGTGTATTAAGGTACATGAACCTGAGGTCTAGAGGTGACAACAACCTATTAGCACCACTGGACAACATCCATCAAGTTGGGAGCGCAAGACATAGGAGGGAGAGACTCCTACTTGATATCGAAGAGTACCATCAAGAAGTAATGGCTGACCATGACCAGGTGGAGGATCCACCTCAACACGCTGCTGCTGAAAGAGGAATCGGACAGCCTTACCATCCACAAAGGGCACCACGCATCATTGGAGCCGGTGATGCACCGAACACACACACCAATCGCTTCGGCATCACACCTCCACCAGTGCAAAATAACTACTTTGAGATCAAGCCAGGCTTCGTCTCTATGGTCCAAAACAACAAATTCCATGGCCTGGCTATGGAAGACCCGCTGGAACACTTGGACAACTTCGACCAAGTTTGTGGCATGATTAAAATAAATGGCATATCCGAGGACAGCTTCAAGCTACGGCTTTTTTCCTTCTCTCTTGGGGACAAAGCAAGGCATTGGGAGAAGACCTTACCACAAGGCACCATCACGTCCTGGGTAGAGTGCAAGAAAGCCTTCCTCTCAAAATTCTTCTCAAGCACAAGAACGGCTCGGCTAAGGAGCGAGATAAGCGGCTTTACTCAAAGGCACAATGAAAGCTTTAGTGAAGCAATGGAGCGGTTCAAGGACTACACCATACAGTGTCCTCACCACGGCTTCACTGAGGAGACCCTCTTGAGCACAATATACCGTGGAGCATTGCCCAAAATTCGAATGCTACTTGACACGGCCAGCCGAGGAAACTTTCTTGGCCAAGATGTCCACGATGGAATGGAGCTCATTGACAACCTCGCTTTGAGTGATGGGAATTATTCTGAGGACTATGACTGAGCACCAAGAGGACATGAACTGGAGGCACACAAAAAGGAGTTGAAGTCACTCCATGAAAAAATTGACAAGATGATGCTTGTCAACACAAAACATGTCCACTTTGTCGGTGAAGCCGCTGACATGTCTCAAGAAAGAAGTGGAGAAGAGTTTGAGGAAGCAAATTGGGTTGGAGGACAAGACTATCCTAAGCCACAGGGATACGCCTCAAGGTACCAAGGAAACAACAACAACTTGTCTTATAGAAGCACCAATGTGGAAAATCCAAAGGATCAAGTGTACCCTCCACAACAACCAAATCAAGGCAAACCGTTTGTACCATACAACAAAGGTGGATTCCAACAAAACGGTGGGTATCAAGGGCAAAGACAGGCACCCTACCAAGGCCACCAATAGCAAGGGAACAAACCGTACCCTCCTGGTTTCATGCCTCAGCAGCAACAAAATCCAGCGCCAACTCTAGATTCGCTACAAGCAATGCTCCAACAACTTATACAAGGCCAAGCGACCAGTGATCAAAAATATGTTGATATCAACAAACGCATGGACTCCTCCTTTCATGACGTCTCTACCCAGCTCACCAACATCAACAACAAAATTCGTCACCTAGAGAAAGGAAAAGCTAGTACAAGCGGCCAAGGTACTTTACCCGGCCAATGCGAAACAAATCCCAAAGAGTATGCGAATGTCCTCACGCTAAGGAGTGGAAAGGAAGTCGCCCCAACGGCTACAGCAAAAGACAATGAGGACATTGTGGTTCAAGAGGGGGAGAGTGATCTCTCAAATGATCAAGAGATCACCTTCGACAATATCTACATCGAAAGGGCAAAGAAAGGCAAGGAAAAAGTTTTGGAAAAACAAGTGGGAGAAACGTGCAAAGACAAAGATATT
Source organism: Alliaria petiolata (assembly GCA_020283515.1). Taxonomy (NCBI): domain Eukaryota; kingdom Viridiplantae; phylum Streptophyta; class Magnoliopsida; order Brassicales; family Brassicaceae; genus Alliaria; species Alliaria petiolata. The sequence continues at coordinate 68,074,799 of JAHZTW010000003.1, read as the reverse complement.
TTCATACCTCCACCTTACAAACCAAAGCTCCCCTTTCCTGGACGCTTCAAGAAGCAGCTGGTGGAGAAGCATAGAGCCTTGTTTGAAAAATATTTGAGAAACGTGGAGCTGAAATTGCCACTACTCGATTGTCTAGCCATGGTGCCGAAGTACGCCAAGTTTCTGAAGGATACACTCGCCAAAACAGCTAAGGGTTGCCAAGAGGTCATGGTGTTGAGCCAAGAATGCAGTGCAATCATCCACAAAGAGATAGCACCAAAGAAACTAGGAGATCCAGGCTCATTCACCATACCTTGTGCGCTAGGGCCATTAAAGTTCAACAATTATTTGTGCGACTTAGGGGCGAGCATAAACCTCATGCCTCACTCCATTGCAAAGAAGCTAGGCTTCACCAAGTTTAAGGAGTGCAGAATCTCGCTGATCTTGGCCGACCGAAGTGTAAGGCTCCCGGTAGGAATGCTTGAAGACTTACCGGTGAGGATAAGCAATGTGAGTGTCCCCACGGACTTTGTTGTTCTCGAAATGGATGAAGAACCTAAGGATCCCCTAATCCTTGGAAGACCGTTTTTGGCGACTGCTGGAGCTATAATTGACGTCAAGAATGGCAAAATTTCATTGCACTTGGGCAAGGACGTCAAGCTCAACTTCGATATTAATGAGGTTTTGAAGAAACCGACGATCGATGGACAAGTCTTCTACATAGAAGCTATGGATCTTTTAGCTGATGAATTGCTAGAGGAATTGGGTCAAGAAGATCATCTACTAGTGGCGCTGACTAAGGAGTGTGGAGAATATGGTTACCTAAGTGATCAGACCCAAGATTACATTCGCATCCTTGACTCTCGCAAAACTGTCAAGGTGATTGACCAAGAGATCGAGCCACTCACTTGATCTGACGACAAGATCGACAGGCTGATCGACCAATCTACACGATCCATGCAAGAGATCGACCAGCCGACACGATCTCCTGCCCGATCAAAGGAAGATCGACTGAGCCAATCGAGGGAAGCAAGTCGATCCGCAGCAGATCGACTAGCCGATCGACCCATCCACTCGATCACAGCGGGGCATACACTTGAAGAAGCAAGTATGGAGGCTCATGACTCAGGGTCTAAGGAAGAAAATGAGGACAGCGATCTCAACAAGAACCAGGAGGAGGACTGGAGCGAGCTGCTAGCCCCAAAGGTGGACCTCAAGCAGCTACCAATTGGTCTAAGGTACGCTTTCTTAGGATCGAATGAGACATACCCGGTCATTGTTAATGACAATCTGAATGATGATGAGTTAGACTCTCTCCTTAGGGAATTGAGGAAGTATAGGAAGGCCATTGGGTACTCTCTAAGTGACATCAAAGGCCTTTCACCATTACTTTGCACTCATAGGATTCATTTAGATGATGAGAACACTTCTTCAATAGAACACCAAAGGCGCTTGAACCCGAATTTGAAAGAAGTAGTTAAAAATGAAATCCTAAAACTTTTAGAGGCCAACGTGATATACCCCATAAGTGATAGCACTTGGATCTCACCGGTCCATGTCGTGCCTAAAAAGGGGGGCATCACGGTTATAAAAAACGAAAACGATGAGTTAATTCCTACTAGAGTTATAACCGGCCATAGGATGTGCATTGACTATAGGAAACTCAACAAAGCCACTAGGAAAGACCACTTTCCACTGCCATTCATTGATCAAATGCTAGAAAGATTAGCCAACCACCCCTATTACTGTTTTTTATATGGTTATAGTGGCTTCTTTCAAATCCCAATTCACCCCAATGACCAAGAAAAGACAACATTCACTTGTCCTTATGGAACATATGCATATAGGAGAATGCCTTTTGGTTTATGTAATGCTCCTGCTACATTTCAAAGATGCATGATGTCTATATTTTTTGACTTGATTGAGGAGATGGTTTAGGTATTCATGGATGATTTCTCCGTGTATGGCTCTTCCTTTGGTGTTTGTTTGTCTAATTTGTGCAGGGTACTCAAGAGATGTGAGGAGACCAATCTCGTGCTCAACTGGGAGAAATGCCACTTCATGGTAACAGAAGGGATTGTCCTTGGTCACAAAATCTCGGGAAAAGTCATTGAAGTGGATAGAGCAAAGGTGGAAGTGATGATCACTTTGTCACCTCCGGCTAACATGAAGGGCATTAGAAGTTTCTTGGGGCACGCTGGCTTCTACAGGAGGTTTATCAAAGATTTTTCTAATCTAGCACGTCCCCTCACAAGGCTATTATGCAAAGAAGCTGAGTTCAACTTTGATGAAGAATGCCACCAAGCGTTCAAGACCATCAAAGGCGCGCTAGTAACCGCACCAATAGTACAAGCACCGGATTGGGACTTTCCCTTTGAGATCATATGCGACGCTAGTGACTATGCTGTAGGAGCTGTCTTTGGGCAGAGGAAAGATAAGAAGTTGCATGTCATCTATTATGCCAGCCGCACCTTGGACGATACACAAGTGAAATATGTTACCACCGAGAAGGAGCTCCTAGCCGTTGTCTTTGCATTTGAAAAATTTCGATCATACTTGGTGGGTTCGAAAGTGATTGTGTACACTGACCATGCTGCCTTGAGGTACATATATTCCAAGAAGGACACAAAACCGAGACTCTTAAGATTGTTCCTTCTCTTGCAAGAATTCGATATGGAGATCGAGGATAAGAAGGGGATAGAGAATGGTGTAGCGGATCATCTTTCTAGGATGAGAGTGTAAGAAGTCCTACCTTTAGACGACTTACTCCCTGAAGAGCAGCTCATTATGATCAATACCGCGGTATGTGCAAAGCTAGAAGACAAACTTGAAGAATTTTTGAGCCTAAAAGAAGAAGATCTCCCATGGTATGCAGATATTGTCAATTTCTTGGCTTGTAGGGAAGAGCCTACTCATTTGGACCGGTACCACAAGAAGAAATTCATGAGAGACGTCTCACACTACTTCTGGGATGAACCTTACCTATACAAAAGGTGTGTGGACAGTATGTACCGAAGATGTGTCACAAGAGAAGAAGCAAGAGACATACTTCTACATTGCCACGGTATGACCTATGTGGGTCATTTTGCGAGTTTCAAGACTGCTACAAAGGTTCTCCAAGCTGGGTTCTGGTGGCCTACACTCTTCAAAGATGCGCATGAATTCATCAAGTCATGTGAAGCATGCCAAAGAACCGGAAACATCACCAAAAGAAACGAGATGCCACAATCACCAATCTTTGAAGTAGAGATCTTCGACGTTTGGGGGATCGATTTTATGGGCCCGTTTCCATCATCATATGGCAACAAGTACATTCTTGTAGCGGTAGACTATGTGTCTAAGTGGGTGGAAGCCATGGCCTCACCAACAAACGATTCAAAGGTGGTAGTTAAACTTTTCAAAACGATCATATTTCCAAGATTTGGAGTTCCTAAGGTGGTGATTAGCGATGGAGGCAGCCACTTCATCAACAAAGTTTTTGAAAGTCTCTTGAGAAAACATGGTGTTAAACACAAGGTGGCCACGCCCTATCACCCTCAAACAAGTGGCCAAGTGGAGGTTTAAAATAGACAAATCAAGACTATACTAGAGAAGACCGTGGGAATCACTAGAAAAGATTGGTCTAGCAAGTTAGATGATTCTCTTTGGACGTATAGAATGGCATACAAAACTCCAATTGGGACCACGCCTTTCAACCTCCTATATGGCAAGTCTTGTCACCTTCCTGTGGAATTAGAGCACAAGGCTCTTTGGGCCGTGAAGCAACTCAACTACAGTTTCAAAACGGCTCAAGAGAAACGATTGGTGCAACTTCAAGAGCTCGATGAGATAAGGATGAATGCTTATGAAAGCGCCAAAATTTACAAGGAAAGAACCAAAGCCTTTCATGACAAGAAGCTGGTGCGCAAGGAGCTCGAAGAGGGAAGCATGGTTCTACTCTACAACTCAAGATTGAAGCTGTTCCCCGGAAAGCTCAAGTCTAGGTGGTCCGGACCGTATGAGATTAGAGAAGTACTAACATATGGAGCCATAACTTTGCTTGGAAAGAATGGAGAGAACTTCACAGTGAATGGGCATAGAGTCAAGCCCTACATGGCAAGTGACTGCAGCAAGGAGAGCACCACGTTGCCTCTCCAAGACCCTCCACTAGCCTAACCAAGTAAAGTCAAGCTTAGAGACTTAAAACAAGCGCACTTGGGAGGCAATCCCATGACTATCATTATATATATTTTATTTCAATTTTATACTTTCTGCTTTAAGTGTGTAGGTGCAAGGAAACAGGAGCAAAGAAGCAAGCTAATGTGTTCTACAAAGAAAGAAAAAAAAAAAAGGGGGGCAGGAGGAGACGATCGAGTGTAGGATCGAGTGAAAACACTCGATCGCGAGCCAAGATCGATTAAGAGATCGACCAACCACTCGATCGTAAGCCAAGATCGATCAAGAGATCGACCCAATCACTCGATCACAAACAAAACAAGCTTAAAACGAGGACTTCAGTCGATCCACGCCTCGATTTAAATCCGATCGACCGATCAATCGAGCTAGTAACTCGATCAGAGTAAGTTGGGCAAGAGATCGAGTGGTAGATCGACCAAACCACTCGATCGTCTGCCAAGGGAAGTTTTTNTCGATTTAAATCCGATCGACCGATCAATCGAGCTAGTAACTCGATCAGAGTAAGTTGGGCAAGAGATCGAGTGGTAGATCGACCAAACCACTCGATCGTCTGCCAAGGGAAGTTTTTTTTTCAAATTTCCCCCTTTTTCTCATTCCCTCCTACTTTTGAATTTGAATTTGAATTTGGTCAACCAGGCTCCTTTGAACTTTGATTTAGTTAAAAAATGTCAAATTTATTTATTTATTTGTAATTATAATATTCAAATCTTTTTTTTAAAAAAAGTTTCTAATATATATATCTTAATTTTAAATAAATTTTGTGTTTTTTTTTTTTTTTTTTTAATTATTCACCCGCAATTGTCCGCAACCGCAAACGCTAGCTGGAAGAAGCTTTTGATGTTGAGCGACAAAAAGCAGTTTAAAGCGGTAGAAAGCGTTTTGTGTGATTGTTGCCAAACGCCAGCAACCGCTACCACCCGCAAAAGCTGTGTTTGAGGGTGCTAGCGGAAGAACCATTCAAGCCCTAAGTGTGATTTGATTTTATAAGGAAGTTTAATCCAAATTTAATAAGTACTAAAAGTTTAAAATTATTTCTTAAATAAAATAAACTCATATGGGCAAAATCCGAAAATAAAGGCGGTCAGAGTTTTTCCGTTTTCTTCCACAACTTGTTCCATTCGCACAAACTCCATAAAGTTAAAGTGTCGTATTTATAGCTTATATTTCTTTCTTTAATTTGAAATTTTAAAAGTTTAATAAATGTGTTTTATCTCTATTTCTATATTAATTTTGAACTTCAACTTACAGAGTTTTGATGGATTTTCACACATAGTTGCAATTCGATTTCGCTATGAAAAATATTATAAATAAATATTAGACAACACACCTAAAGAAAATTTCCTTTTTGAGGCGCATATTAAACAATATTCATCAAACTTGTTGAAAGATGCAAATATTATGATTTGACTCTTTAGTAAGAAGGCATTCTTGTGATTACATTCAATTAGTAAAGATCCGCTATCGGCAAATCTTCGAGGTTTAACCAGATTGGCACCGACGTTCCAACATAAGAGAAGAAACAGTTTCTAGTGCGAGCGCTTCTAGCCAAATAGTCCGCTTGTTGATTTCTGGTCCGTGGTTCGTATACCACATTGATGTTTTGTGACGAGTCATGAAGGTCTTCCAGCTCACTTAGTTCTGCTGTGAAGGCTGGCCATTCTATTGGTCTATTCACCATTTGTACTAAATCCTGAGATCCGTAACAAAATGGTTGCAATACCTATTATGTTTGTTTTAAACATCTAATGGCCCTATTAAGACTACGTAGCTCAATATGGAGAGGTAGATGCCTCGAGGGCTTCCTTGTAGGCCTAGGAGATCTATTGATCCATCCTGTACTTGTAATATCCAACCCACCCCACTTGTAGAATTATCTTCTTTCCACGCTCCATCTATTCGACATGTGAATAGGGGACGTTCTATGCTTTGATCTTTATTTACTTCCGTTGGATGATCCATAGGATTAGTGGCTTAGTTGGCTGTTAACCATGCTTCACTTTCTCGATACGCACTCTCAAGTGTTTCATTGGGGGGACGATCACATCCATTGTACAACTTATCGTTGCGTGCCTTCCAAATATACCAAATAATCTATGGGAATACTTGGTCGGTATCTGGTATGTTGTCTCGTTCAACATGTTTTAAAAGGTAAAAAAAATTCTCATACAGATTTTGTGAGGGAAACACCTCCGGGTCAGAAGGAATTTGTTGATAATGCCCATATCTGGAGGGATGGTGGGCATTTGAAAAACGTATGGTTAATAGTTTCCTCCACTCCTCCACATCTGTGACAGCTGGGATCTGTACCCACATGCCTTTTGGTTAGGCGTTCATTCACCGCCACTGCGCCCGAAACCATTTGCCATAGGAAATGACATATCTTAAATGACGCTTTCAACCTCCATATTCGTTCTTTTAACGGATTTAGAGAGGGTTTCTGGCAATGAAAGGCTGAGTCAGGATCTAGCTCGGAGCGTAATAAAGTGTAGCCCGATTTGACGGAGTATGTTCCGGACTTGGTTAGGTTCCAGCAAAAGCCATCCTCTTTCGGTCGGCGACTTAAATGGATACTGAGTATCTGTGGTATGTCATCAGGTTCCACGATTTGCCGGATATAATTCACATCCCATGTTCTTGTGATAGGATTAATGAGATCTGAGACAACTAAAAGGGGATCGTTCGAAGCTTGAGCGCATTTCGGAGGTCGAGCTATAATATCTGGTAGCCATGGGTCTTCCCAGACTTTGGTTTGGTTTCCATAACCTATTGTCCGACGAGCTCCTTTAAGAACAAGGTTTTTTGCCGCACACATACTTCTCCAGCCATATGATGGTCTTGATGCTTTTGGAGCATTGAAAGGGTGTGAATTCTTAAAATATCGACCTTTTAATACTTTAGCCAGCAACGAGTTTGGGTATTGATGCAAACGACAAAGTTGCTTAGCCAGTAAAGCACGGTTAAAATCTTCTAAGTTTCGGAAGCCGAGTCCTCCCTCTTTTTTCGGCAAGCATAGTTTATTCCAAGCTAGCCAGTGCATTCCTTTGGAGTTTGAGTTTGAGCTCCACCAAAAATTGGATATTGCACTAGTTAGTTTCTGGCATAATGCTTTTGGAAAAAGATAACACGACATAGGATATGTCGGAATAGCTAGGGCCACCGATTTAATCATTACTTCCTTGCCGCCTTTTGATAAGAGTTTCGCTGTCCATCCATTTACTCTTTGGTGGAGACGATCTTGGATGTAAGCAAAAACTTGATTCTTTGATCCCTGGAGTTGTTCAGGTAGGCCGAGATATTTACCTGATCCTCCATCCGCTCTAATTCCCATAATGTTTTTAAGGAGCTCCCTACGTTATGTCGGAATTTTTTTTCCCAAAGGTGATGGCCGATTTCTCAAAATTTATTCTTTGTCCCGATGCATTTCCATATATTCTGCTGATATCAAGGAATGAGTTACATTGTAGGGGATCTGCTTTGCAGAAGAAAAGGCTATCATCTGCAAATAATAGATGAGAGATTGCGGGGCTTGCCTGAGCCACTTTCATCCCCGAGATTAGTCCAATTTCTTCCGATGCCCGAATATTTGAGATTAAAACTTCTGTGCATAGAATGAAAAGGTATGGTGAGAGCGGGTCTCCTTGTCACAATCCTCTGGATGGATTGATATTCCCCGTAGGAGAACCATTGACTAGAACACTGTAGGACACTGACCGCACACATCTCATAATCCATGAGACCCATGTGTTGCTGAAACCCATTTTCATCATTAAAGCTTCCAAAAAATTCCATTCTACTCTATCGTACGCTTTGCTCATATCCGTTTTGATAGCTATGAACTCTGTTTTGCTTTTTGAATGAGTGTTCAGGGCGTGAAAAGCTTTTTGCGCTAGCAAGATATTATCGGAGATTAATCTCCCTGCAACAAATGCAGATTGTGTTTCCGAAGATATTTTCGGGAGTATTCCTTTTAGCCTTTGACACAGTACTTTTGAGATGATTTTGTAACTGACGTTACAGAGGCTGATGGGGCGGAAGTTAGCCATATCCTTTGGCTGTTCTGTTTTTGGTATTAGGCAGATATTTGTCTCGTTTAATTTTGGATCGAATGTTCCGGAGACGAAGAAATCCTGTACCACCTTAACGACATGTTGTTCGATTGATGACCAATATTTTTGGTAAAAAAGTGCAGTCATACCATCCGGACCTGGTGCCTTTTCGGGATGTATTGAAAAGAGGGCTTTTTTAATCTCATTTGGAGAGAATTCTTTTCCCAATTTTTTGTTCATCTCCGGGGAGATGCAGATTGGGAGATGGTTGAGAGAGACTTCAATGTCTGAGGTCGTTGAGGATTGGAACATATTCTGGAAATAGTCCACCGCAATGCCTTTGATTTTTTTTTCTTTTTCCGTCCATACCCCATTCAAGTCATTCAATCCAGTGATGTGATTGCGAGCTCTTCTTTGCTTGGTAAAGGCATGATAAAATTTGGTATTTTGTACCCGACTTTGTACCAAAGATTACGGTTTTTTTGTTGGCAAAATATTTCTTCCTTCCTCCTCATAAGCTTTCCTTAATTGGCTTTCAATTGCCAAAACTTCGGACGTGGATAAGCTCTCATTGATTTGGGCTTCGTCCAACTTATTTTGGAGGTCCTCCAAAATTTTTGAGGAGTTTTGTTGTTCCTCACGACGCCATCTAGATATAAATGATCGACAATTCTTGATACCTTCATGTAGAGATACTTGTCTCTCTTCCTCAAAGAATAGCCATCCATTTCAAATGATGTCTTCGAAGCCCGGTTTAGATATCCATCTTTTGTCAAAACGAAAGTTCTTTGATGTTTTGCTTCTTTTTGAGGAGATGAACGTGAGGACAGGACGGTGATCAGAGCCCATAAACTTTAAATATTTAGTAGACGAGCTGGAGAATAGATCAAACCAGTCTTCGTTGCCCATTGCTCGATCTAGCCTGCATCGGATGAGATCCTTTTGTCTACGCCCCACCCATGATAGACTATCACCTGTGTAAGGTAGATCAATCATACCACAATTTTGTTGCATTAGGCGAAAGTCGAGAAAAGAGTTTTCATTCCGGATACGTCCGCCGCATTTTTCATGGTTTCCTTTTATTTCGTTAAAATCACCAATCATAAACCATGCTTCGGATCGAGACGTACCGATACGAGATAAACGTTCGACACTAATTGTCTACGATTTACGACAGGGTCACCATAAACAAAAGAGATGAATACTTTATTGCCATCAATCGTAGATGTTACATTGATGACTCTATTATTGGAAGAGAGAACTTGAACATTAAACTCAGCTAAAGCGAAAAGTGCGAGGCCGCCACTACGGCCAATCGGGTCAACCGTGAAAAGAAAATCATAACCAAACTAACATTGGAGATCTTGGAGATAGTCTCGTTTATTCTTTGTTTCCATAAGAAATAAAATACCTGGGAAAAACGTTTGACGGATTTCCCGCAGGTGCCGAATTGCCAAGTAGCTACGCGCTCCTCGGCAATTCCAACTTAGGATCATTATGGATCTACCAGTGGTTCCTTCACCACCAGCTCCTTGGGTTCCTCCGAATTTTTCCCTGTTACCGGGTCCGACTTCGAAGAGGCCGGAATTTCTTTCAACTGTGAGACGTTCCAATCTGCATTAGCTCTTTTTTTGGAGTGTTCACGAAGATAAGGTGCGCTTCGTTTCTTTGGGTTTGGTATCTTAGTGGGGCTCCTTACAATCTTTTTTTTTTGCTTGGAGAACCACATTAGATCTTGGTCCGAGCCTACTTTTAATTGTTTTTCCCTTTCTGCCACCACGATCATCAAGCGTTTCTGACATGTGTGTTGATGTCATCATCTCCTTCATGGGGGAAATGACTTCCTCTAAATCAGAGGGATTTATCTCCATCTGGCTGCCTTTGCTCGAAAGGGAAGGGAGAGTAATACCTTTTCCTTTATCAGCTTGGATGTTGTTAACAGAGTCATTCACAGGGGATCTCTGTTTTCGAACTTTACCAGGATCTGATGCAGCTTTGCCCTTCTCTGCGTGAGTGTTGCGATACCATGATGCGGGCTTGAACTCTTTGTTCTTTCCCTCTTTTGCATTCTTCTCATTCCGTACTCTTTGGGCAGTAACCCATTTATGTCATCATGAATCGAGTTCTGTGTAGCCTTTTCTGCTCCGTCAGAGGCGTGTGCTATTGCCTCAGGAGCTGGCTCAGAATTTGTTGTTTTACCTCCAAAGGAACGTTCCACCCAACCTTTGGTTGATTCCCTCTCATGTTTCTTCTGTGTTTTCTCCTGCTTCCTCTTGGGTGGGAGTCGTTGTTGGAGAAGAGTTCCCTTTGAACTGGAGGTCTTGGCTTGTTCTGGTACGCATTGCCTTTTCCATTCCTTTTGAGGGGCCTTCGTCATCTCTCAGGGTTGCTTGTTGCCTTTGATTCCAATCTCTGTTGGATTGCTTCGAAGAAAACAGACGTTTTTCTTGTTCCAGGTCAGGGCAGTGGTGGCCATCATGGGATAACCTCTGGCAGATAAAGCAGAATTTGTGCAGTTTCTCATATCTGAAATACACAGCCACTTCATCGCCTGTTGAGAACTGCACCAACCTTTCAAATTGCAGTGGGTTTTCACATTCCACCAAGACACGGACTTTGGCGGATTCCACTTCCCACTCGGTAAGTTCCTCAAGTTGTGCACCAATACCTTTGACCGTCTCTTCCTTCAGGTAGTGGTGAGGGATGCCATCGATACGTATCCAGAAAAGCATTGTTGAGGGGAAATCCACTCGTACGCTGGGTACCCAACGTTCCAATGGGAACATCCATTGGTCAAAGTGAAAAGGTCTTCTTCCTAGGACTGATTTGAGCTCCTCTTCTGATTGGAAGCGGAATTGGAATTTGCCTTTTCCCAGGTCCAATCCTTGCACACGGCCTTCCAGATTCCACGCTTGGGGCATAAGAGCAATCAGGGCTCTCATCCGGTGAGATTGCATCTCGGGGTTCAGGACACCTCCCATTAGGGTCAAATCATAGGAAGCTAGCAAATCCGAGTTGTCGAAAGCAGGGATCACGATTGGCGCTAGTTGCAAGCCCGATTTTCCTTTGGCTGAGAGGCGCCCAGATTGTCTTGACATGATGAATAAGGATTTTATGTCGGGTAATGGAGATTTAGAGGGGATAGAGAGGTGAGAGCTTCTGGGATTGCTTTCCGAATCGCGGTGAGGTGAGTGATTGGTTTTTGGCCAATATTTATAGTTGGGGAAATTTTTCTCGTCACCCTCCCTTCCCTTGTCCATAGATGCCTCCTGCTCTTCATAATCACAAGGGATGATCGAGGGGAGATGATTTGGCTTCCAGATCGAGATTTGTCGTTCATTATGCGAGATTACGTTTGAATTGATTTGCTGATTTTGGGGGAGGAAACTCAGATCTGATTGCGAGAATCTCTTCTTCCCCTCACAGAGCGTGGATTTGTAATTAAAAGAGGTTTCCTTTTCTTTTCTTTTTCCAGATTTGTGATTGTGGCTCCATATCCTCCGTGAATCAGCCTTCCAATTACCAGGGGTATCCGCAATCTATTAGATATTATTGATACTTAAATTGATCAGATCAGATCCGCATTTGCTTTTCCTGTGGATCCTCTTCTCGATCTTGGATGGAGATTGGATATCTGAAGCATGGTGTTGAAAGAGACTCGAATTGATCGAGAGGTGTAGGAATTGACGCACGTTACGGCGGCTATTTTGAAAAAGTCTTGCCGTTATGGCAAGAAAGTTTAAAAAATCCATCCGTTAGCGGTGGAGCTTTAGAGAGAACATCTCTCCACTAGTCTTAATTTGATAAAATTAAAGTACTATTTACAAAAATAAAATAAAATTAAAGTACTATCTTTTGTACAAAAGAACTGTGTACAATTTTCTGATGTGCTTCCTCAATTTATGTTTTGTTCAATTTTTGATGTGCTTTCTCGATGGTGAAATGACTAATAGGATTAAAATATGCTCAATCAACTCTCTGCAATAAAGTGACACTAAAAACAAAATATTGCTTTGAGTTAAGGAAATTACTTGAAGTAGCTTGATTTTGGAGCCTAATATTGTAACATCCGTCTCATCCTCTCCATTCTCTACTTAGAACGGCTAATTTTATCGATAAAATTCACATTTCCAAATTTTTTGTTACGAACACTAATTTTTTATTCCAGTTGTTTAATTAATACATAACACTCTATTTATTATTAAATCGATAAAATCCACATTTTCAAATCGTATTAAATTATCTTACAAATACCTTTTTTAACTTAAACTTCAAATCCGAATTGAAATAATAACGTTCTTAAAATAAATAACGATTAATAATATAAAATCCATGTTTTCCCAAAATCATCATCAAGCCGAAAGACTACTTTTATAAACCAGCACGATCACCTGAAAAGAAGATGGATGAGCATTTCGACAAAAGCTTAGTGAGCGCAGATTCCAGAGACCCACGATATACATCTCACACATGCATAACCATTGCAAACGAAAGTTCTAAGCTAATGCACACATCAATCACGTCTGAATACACTCATAGATCAAGAAATGATATCCTAAACTTAACCGGTGCTTCCACGCCCATAACCACCGCACACCCGGGTCATATAGCGGCACACACGTTGTCCGTCCCCAGGACGCATGACTCATCAAGCCGCCAACGATGGAACTATTGTGCGCCACGCGCCAACGGTTTGGTTAATGATCAACGACTCGGTCAATGGTTCGGTCAACGGTTTGGTTCGATCAACGGTTTGGTTCGGTCAACGGTGGTCAACGCCGGTCAGTGGTGGAGGTCAGCGCCGGCGAATGGCGGTTGCTCTAACGGCCGGCGGACGATGGCTCCAGCAATGGATTGGACTGATTTTGGTGGCGTCGGCATCGTCTCGTCACCTAGAAGATGTCGGGTTCCTCGGATTACAAGATCAGAAGTGCACAAAGCTTTAAAACAGAAGAAGAAGATTTTGGTGTTTAAGAGGAGAAGAAGTTTTTTGGTGTGAGAAATGATGATGGTAATGGGGTGTTTATATAGGGAAGGAGGAGAGGGTAACGTGGGAATTGTGGTGGTTTTATTGGTAGTGAGTGGAAAATTAGGTGAGTGGAGATGAGGTGAGTGGTGGGGAGAGGTGGGGAGAGGGATGATGGGTTGGCGTTGTTACAATTCTTCTCCACTAACGAGGAATTCGTCCTTGAATTCAGATTCTGCTGACGGACTGATTTGCTTCTCAAAAAGTTCTGGATAGTCTACCTCAAAAGAAACACGTCGTGGAAGCCTCACAACTCTGATGATAAGCCCTAATGATATGCCACTGCCAAAATCCGCTCAAAAATATGATACGACCCCATTTACCTCGGTTTATACTACGAATAAGTTTACTATACTTGGACCACACAAGACTTTTAAGTAAACATTTAGACGAGTAGAGACAATGATCATATACCCGCGATCGGCTCTCCTCCATCGTGGTCTCCAATCTTAAAGACTCGAGGTCGTGCCGCTTGCCCTGCTGGTGGCGGCGGCGGCAATTGAAGTTGTTCACGGTTTTGTCCTCTTGGTTGCGGCCCCTGAATCGGAATCGTACACTGTCTAGCAAACCTACAGTAAAAATCCCTCTTCACATGTCCCGGTTGACGGCATCGGTAGCAAACATCACCCTTAAAAGTTGTTTCCATTGCTGGTGTCGAATTAGCAATGTTCCAATTCCTCTTATGACCCCCAACACCTTTTCCACTTTTCCTTGAGCATTCTTAGACAACCTGAGTTCTTCTTCCAGCCCAATTTCTTGCACAGCTGCGGTTTCTACTAGGTCCACCATACTTACATACTTCCTGATCGTACAACGGTTCTTGAGTTCGATTCTCAGTCCATTCATGAACTTGCGAATCAGGTCTTCCTCATTCAAGTCTCTATTTGTGAACATTCTCAGACGGTTGAACTCTTCCTTGTACTCTCGGGTAGTTCGGTTATCCTGACAAAAATCGTCGAAAGCACTCATCATGCGTTCCATGGCCTCTGGCGGAAAATACTCCCTAGTGAACTCGTCCTTGAAATTGGCCATGTCAATTCATATCGTCCTTGTGTAGACTCTACCATGCCTTTCCACAAAATCAAGGCATCATCTTTCAGATATTGCACAGCCAAATTTCTGCGGTATTTCTGCGGGCACCTGATTGCATCAAGGTTCTCCTCTAGCTTTGTTCTCCAATTATCGGCAGCTATAGCACTCACTTTTCCATCAAAGTGATGTGTTTGCATATCCCTCACGAGCCTCATTAATTCCAGTACGAAGGTCCTTGAACTTGCACATGCACAGCCGCTGGTGGAGGTGGCTGCGAATACCGTGTTTCCACATTCTGGCCATTCACTGGCGCAGCATGCTGATGCACATTTTCCACTTCTGGGTCATTCTGAATCTTATCTGAAAAACGGTCACGTTACCTCTGCAACTCCTCCATCACGGCTGCAAAAACAGCAGCTTGGTTAACTCCAGGGGCCGTCCATGCTGGGTTCGTACCCACTGTCTCATTCCCAGTGTGGTTCTCTCGAACACTTCCTGTTGACGCAGATTGACTTTCTGCCCTAGCTACTGGTTGCACAACTCTTGGGGCTCGAACAACACGTTCTCTCTTTGGCGGCATCCTGAATATAGAAGAAGCAAGCATTCACTCTCTTTCACGACGCTGAAAATCCTAACACACGAAGAATACATAGATTAAGTCAATCTAGGTGATGTTTTGCACTTTTCTTTTTAAATAACCCCTTCACAGAAAGTGTTTTTTTTTAAATATCTCGTTTTGAAAATCCGAAAAAATTTGAAACTCATTTCGAAATAATTTGAAAATCCAAAACAATTTATATTAAAATCCCGGAAACTTTGAAAACCGTTTAAAAGGTCTAACCGTTTTAACTACTAACCACCTCCCGAGTCAGAACCAAGATGGCAACCTCATTCTGATACCAAAATGTAACACCCGTCTCATCCTCTCCTGAGAACGGCGTGCCATGAACCCTAACTTTTAACTCAAATTACTCAATTAATACATAACACTCCATTTATTATTAAATCGATAAAATTCACATTTCCCAATCGTATCAAATTATCTTACAAATAACTTTTTTAACTTAAACTTCAAATAAGAATTGAAATAACAACGTTCTTAAAATAAATAACAATTATTAAAATAAAATTTGCGTCTTCTCAAAAATATCACCAAGTCGAAAGACTACTCCTATAAACCAGCGCGATGACCTGAAAGGAAAAGAGATGAGCATTTCGACAAAAGCTCAGCAGATCCTAGGGATTCACGATATACATCTCGCACATGCATAACCATTCCAGACGAAAGTTCTAAGGTAATGCACCCAGCAATCACGTCCGAAGACACTCAGATCAAGAAATGACATCCTAGACCTAACCGGTGCTTCCACGCTTATTACCAGCGCACACCCGTGGCATATACCGGCACACACGCTGTCCGTCCCCAAGACGCAGGGTTCGTCAAGCCGCCAACGATGGAACTATGGTGCGCCATGCGCCAACCATATCCAGCACACAAATAAAACGTAAGAGAATCGAATATCAATTACTTATGTCGACACACAGGCAAAACCGCCTCAATAGCCTACTGCTAATCCTAACCCGCACAAGTGATTTCCCTCACATAATGCAAACACCCGCAAACACTATTCACAAATCATTCAACCATTTTCCGTTTAGCAATCTATTTTACTAAGTCCATCAATCAACAACAACAATATAACAATTAATATTATAGTGTCATTAACGCGTTTACTAAACCAGTTCAGACAACAATCAAATATGTGTATTCATATAGATACATCGCATGTATGCGCACATTAACAAAGGATTACTCAGACTAAAACGAGTATGAATATACGACAGATAAATCACAACCAGTCCTCACCTTAGTCTCAGATCAGAAGTCAGCACGACAATCGAGTCGAAACGGTCTTTGAATGACAAAATGGTCAGCGGTCAACGGTTATGTCAACGGTCAACGTTTCGGTTTGGTTCGGTCAACGGTTTGGTCAACGTTGGGCAACGATTTGGTCAACGTTGGTCAACGGTGGTCAACGCCGGTTAATGGTGATGGTCAGCGGCGGCGGTTGCTCTGGAGGCGGGCGGCGGCGGCAGACGGTGGCTCCGGCGGCGCGTGAATTGCACACGCCAACTTCAAAACGCGTGTGAAGGCCCGTCTGGCGACGGATTCAACTGGTTTTGGTGGCGATGGCTTCGTCTCGCTGTTAAGAAGATGTTGGCGGCCTCAGACTTTCAAGACGAGAAGCGCACAAAGCTTTAAAATAGAAGAATAAGATTTTAGTGTTTAAGAGGAGAAGAGGATTTTTGATGTGAGAAATGATGATGGTAATGGGGTTTTTATATAGGAAAGGAGGAGAGGGGAACGTGCGAATTGTGTTGGTTTTTTTTATGGTGAGTGGAGATGAGGTGAGTGGTGGGGCTAGGTGGGGAAGGGATGATGGGTTAGATTGTTACAAATATGCAATTAACAAAAAAGATATGTTCAAATGGCAATTTTTTTAATGTCTCAAGAAGGTTGCCATTGAATTCTCCATCAGACACAATGGCATATTTGGCATTTTTTTTTCGAATAGTAATTTTACTGAAGTACAATTTATTAAAAAAACATTTTTTATGAATTCCTTTCTCCAAAACTCAAATACTGTGTGACACTGTTTATCTCATTTTATTTCGTAATATTTTTGTTCAACAGATGTACTATTGATAAAATCAAGACAAAACAAGTTAAAGAATCAGTGATTCTCATCCCAATAAAACCACATCAAATAGTTTGACTTGCATTCTACGCGCAAAAACACTTTAACTCTACCTAAAAAAGGGGAAAAAAGAAGGTGAGTAACAAAACATTACTCAGCGGGGGTGAACACGAATGTCCACGAGATTCACAATATGATATTTAATTCATTAATAACCATAATAGTTTTAGCACTCCTTAACTTGCATCCTGCTTCTGAAGTCATCAAATTCGCTATTGCAGATGAAAATTACAAATCTAGACTTCATTTTCAAGAATAATCCGATTTCTTGAGCAAAACGCAACAACCATAACTCTCGGAGGTTACCTCCTAATTTGGATCGGGAGCTTGCAGCGTAAAGATGAATGTATGAGCTTTTCAACGGTATGCGACCGGCATCTGGATTGATATGGTTTGCTCGAAAATCGACCCGCAATTTCGTCTATGAAATTGGGAAAAGTCAGATTTTTGGTTTTCACAGAATGATCCTCTGAGATTGAACGATCAAACAAGTCCAGAGGCACTGGAAAAAAACGGAGAATCCTCTTTCCAACAACACCAAGATATCGATCTGGATCTTTTGGAGTCGACAGTAAATCGCGACGGAAGTTGACGGTTCTGTACTGTCTTCACTTCGCATCTCCTCGACTTTTCTCATCATCCACGGAAATGGGCTTCAATATGGTGATGGTTCTGACTTATTGGGATCTCAGGAATGATTCCTTACTAGCAGGTTCGATCTCCTCTTCTCGTCTTTCCTTTCCTCTCATGGCTTTGTGATTCACGTCGAAGGTGGTGGCAGCTCACGGGGGCGACAGCTAAGGTTGGGCAGGGCTTCGCCGTTGTGGTTTCTCTCTGCCTCTATCTATCACCACAAGCTCTGATGCGGTGGGGTTTGTTACTTCAAGTTTTACCCCTAAGATAGCTGCAAGTGCACAGCAATCACAGTAGTATATTAAGGGATCGAATCCACAGAGATTGTTGTTTCGCGAAAGTCCTAGGATTTCTAACTTATTTAAACCAAAAGGGAAGTTGGGGGTGCAGTGTGTCACGGTTTGCAGTAGTAATATCAAGCAGCATAAGAGAATTAAACGGTTTTAAATCAATAGGTAAAAGGCGTTGGGTTCAGGAGTATTCTCCGGGATTCATTGATCGGATCTAACAAGCAATATGATAGGTTCTTAATTATTTAATGGGTTAGGTTCTTAAACTGATACGGTCGACTATGACTACCCCGCGTTCGCGGATCCAGCCACCTACATTTGTCTTGCACTGCAGATATGACTTCTCATCCCACGATGCAAGACAACCGCGCATACATGTCATTCACCTATTTGTAAACACTCGCGGTGCGGTCCGTTGATATGCCTAAGCATCCTACGGCGCGATCCGCCCGTTAACCTCAAGATCCAGATGATATACCACATGTTCGTGTATCTAGCCGTCCTGGAATCTGTTGCTAATTGATCAGAAAAGCAAACATGCAATAAGCACAAGACATAAACGAAGATACCTAGAAGAAACTCTATCTCTATCAACCTAGCAAAATCGATCCATATTTAAACCCATTTGAAAACCCCCTTAAAAACCCAACTAGATGACTACTCGTTCATGGGAACGAGAGACATCTTTGAGATAAGAAAGGTGCGAATTGTATTGAATAAGAAACAAAGTGAGAAAAATTCTTCAAAGGAAATCCAGATGAAGAGATCTTCTTAAAGTATTGAAAAACAAAGAACTAAGAACAAAAGATGAAAAGAAAGGGAAGAAGGAGTGGGCGGCTGCAGAAGAATTCTCTCTCGAGGTCTTCAACTCCGGGTCGTCGAGCTCTCTCTCCTCTCTCTCTCTACGGCGTGAAAAGTGTTCTGGAGAAGCTATGTGTTCCGTCCTCCTTTTTGTGAAACCCTAAGGTCCCCTTATATTGGTTCGCTTGTCTTCCGAAAGTGGGCTTCGTATTTTAACCTCGGGAAATAATTGGATAAGTGCAAACGGGCTCGGGATGGGCCGGAATGGTCTAGCCGCGCGAGCGACCTGGCATGGCGCAGCCACTGGTCTTCTGAGGATCTGTGGCGCGGCCGTCTTTCTTCTGAGGATGTGTCTGACGGACCTTCTTGCTTCCTTCGTAACTTAAGATCCAACCGTGGGATCAAACTCAAACCGCTTCGGCATGAAAGACAGCTGAAACGATTATCTTGTCTCCAAATATGAGATTGATCTTGTGGTGAGAATGTCGTCGTTTGATGCTGAACTTATGGCTACGAGCACTTGTCCTTGAAGTTCCCGTTTTGCTCCAAAATATGTACTTTTTGTCCAATTTCTCTGAAATGACTCTTAAGACTAGGAAACGTGGAAATAACTTTAAAACCATTGAATACCGGGTTAAAACACTTGTAAACGATCTTGGAATAATAGGTTTTAGGAGTAAAATATGAGTGTTATCAACTCCCCCAGACTTAAACCTTTGTTTGTCTTCAAACAAAACGCAGATAAAAGCTCGAAAAGAGGTTTGTATCTCTTCTTTTTAACGGATAAGTACAATCACATTCCAAAGAATTCGGGTCCTTTATCGAAGTTACTCTTCTCTTTTGTTTTTTTTTTATGAAATGGGAAATGCCTTAATGTAAGAGTCTTACGGAGCACGAGTCGTCTTTCTTTTGTAGGTAACAATTCCGTTCCTTAACCATTCGATCTTTCGTCTTGAGTGACTAGAAATCGTGTCGTTCCTCCCTCTCCGGCGTTTTTGAACATATCTGCATATTGTAAAAACAAGAGAGTTGCGTGAGGTATGAAAAGATGGTAAGGTTTCGGGTATGGTACCAACTGTTGATGTGTTGGCCGTTCGGGAATAACAAGAGAGTGTGTAAAAATGGAAAAAGATGTCCCGAACGTTCTGGCTTTTTCGTTGAATGCTTAAATATGTTGACAAGGAAATTAAAAGTCAGTTTAAAGTCCAATAAAAATTGAGCTAGTGTATTCCTTCCCCTGAAATCTCTATAGATCGGCATTCTCCAGGATTTCGCATTGTCGGCTTTCTAGCTACCGCCTAGTCTAGTACTAAAGCTTGAAAGATCTGTCACTAGAAATAGCGTAGAAGCACACTGGTCGAATATCATCCTTGGTTTTGCATCATAATTGATAAGTAGTTATTTCTAATCTTCTACTTAGTCAATGACCCACTACTTATAACCGAATGTAGTATAGGTTATGGGTCTTATCAATCCGATGAGAAGATTCAAGTTACTGCATTTATGAGATTCTTTTACAAGCTAAGAAAGATTTAATCGGTTTAAGAGGAAGGTTTCTATCACCCTACTTGTCACAATGATAGAAAGTTAATATTAAAGCTAGATCTAGCTAAGGAAGGAAAAACATAGCAGCTAAGGAAACAAACTTGCAAGATGAAATGAGGGTCGGTTCAAGGGACAAGGAGTTTCAGGGGCAAATATGATAAATGCTTTTCTTTGATGCAAAAGTTAACTACCTATGAGGCTAATCCTTCAGTGCAGAGTTCGAGATCTATACAAATCCACCGTCGTAGTATAAATCACTTTACTAACTCACAACTCAACCTTGCTTTCGCGTAGTGATCCATGAAACTAGCAAGCTTGATTAAGCAACTCTACTATTGCCAAAACATTCAAACATGGTGTTTGTTTGAAGAAGCTCGATGGCAATAATCAAATAGCGAAGATGACTCAGCATTAAAAGTATCAAATAAGAAAGGATTAAGATGGTTTAAGCATAGTCATGCATCAAAGATTTAACCTTTAACTTATTTCTCCTCTCCTCATCCCAAAACCGATATAGACTACTCACGCACCATTCGAGAGACCTCTAGATCCATAAGGATAAAAGGTAACTCACGGGTTGTAAGATAATCAAATAACAAGAAAAGGAATGAGCTTTTACAAGAAATGTTATGAAACAAGACTTGCCAAAACTCAAAATAGCATAAAGATTAAAGCTTTAAAACAAGCTTCAATGGTGAAAAGAGCTCCAAGTTCTCGGTTACAAGAAAGACAGAAAACTAAAACTGGAAAAAATGAGATTGAGAGGCGTGGAGAACAAAGTATTTATACATGGAAGAGAAAAAACCTAAAACGTTGGGACCACTTTCCCGAAATGGTACTCTTTTGGTCTGTAGCGTATTGGCTTTACGTCGTCAATGATTGGGTCCATTGGTGCCCCAATGTTTCGGACTTGCGCTTAGGAGAGGAAAGGTTCAGCTCTCTAGTTGGCTCTCGGGGTGGAGGTGATTCGTCGCGGCTTGTTCGTGCTATCCGCGAATCGCGGAATCTTCTTTGTTGTTCCTCCAAACATCTCTCTAAAGTGGTGGTTAGACTCGGGTTTCCTAGTGCTGTCTCGCGTTTCTGCAGTTGCGAGGAACTCCTCGAAGAGCTTAGCTGCTCTCTATGCTTCGAACTTATCTCGAAATTTCGGTCATAGCTCGTTGTACCTTGCAAAACAAAAACAAAAACTCGACCAAGCATGTGATTTTGGGGATTTTGGGGATTCAAATCCAAAAATTTCCAATAAATCGATTGTGTCAGCTTATTGTCATTAAACTTTGGTTCTCAAGTAATACCTAGCATGAATCAAGTCCAAACTAAGCAAATTGTCCATTGATATTACCAAAATTCGTTTTCTAGAGCATGTTCTAATTTTTAATTTCCAAAGATTTTAACTTTTTTGAAATTGGGTTACAAAAATCAAAATTTAGGCACCCTAAATCATCAATCCAAGGTTCTCTACTATTATCCAAGCATCCTAGGCAATTATCTAGTCAAGCAAGAGAGATCTCAATATTGAGCTTTCTAGGGATTTGTAAAATTAGAGACCATACCTTGTAGATGAAGATGAATGAACTTTAAAAGTTGAATCTTCTTTGAAAATAGGTGAGCTTAGACCAAAGAATTTTTGAAAACAATTTGGTTTCGAAAAACCTAGAATTTCTCAAAAATCTCCAAGTCTTTTGGAAGAGAAGAAGAAAAGAGAGTTTGATTCTAAAATTTCTCTTTTGCTTTAAAAAAAAGGTGTTTTTTTATCACCAAAGAACCTTTGATTTTCAAAAAAAATTAAAATGAGAGAACTTACCTTGCGTGTCAGCCATGAATCAATAAAATTCATTAACTTACATTAACGGTTATGATTTTTCGGTGCGGAATTGTACCAAAACACGGGAAGTTCGGTTCGGAAGAAAAAGGTAGGTTTTCCGGGTTGGTCGCTCAGACGATCACTGGCCGTGCCATGACCCGTCGCGGCCGCGGCCATGAGTGCCCTTTCTGTGCGGTCGTGGTCTGTCGCGCGGCCACGGTCCGTCTCGCAGCGGCACGAGCCGGTGCTCGTGCAGCCAGCCTCCTTCCGAGGCTTCTCCTCATATTTTTGGGTTTTTCTTGGTTTTTATTATTTTTTTAATTTTATTTTAGGCCTAACTAAAGAAAACTTGCAAAAACTAGATGTTAGAAATGAAAGAAAGAAAATTAAAAACACGTACCTGATGGGTTGCCTCCCACCAAGCGCTTTTGTTTAAGTCGTTTAGCTCGACTTCGTTTGGAGTTTAGGCGGTGGTGGAAAGCGCTTCCGAAGTTGTCTCTCCCAAAGCTTCACTTTGTAGACTATGCCATCCGCTCTCTTCCTACACGAATATCTGAATACTAGCTGCTTAGGTGAGAGGAAATATGTCGTTATCCCTAACCTTTCAGCAATTGTCGTGGACATGACATTGACATTAGCTCATGCGTCGCATAGACAATCTTCGAAGTTGATTCCCGTGATCGAGCATGAGAAGGTAAATGCGCCTGGTTCTTCTTCTTTCTTTAGCCTCTCGAACCCACGGTGCTCCGAAGTGTCAAAAGGTGGATTAGCCGTTCCTTTCTTTATTGTTGGGAAAAGTGGGACGAATCTCCACTTTTCGCCCATAGCTAGCTCTGGTTCTTTAGCTTCGTCGGCGATTGCTGATATCGCGTTACAGAATCCTTTCAGGTTATCCTCTACCTTACCAGGAAAGTTTCATGCTTGTCTTTTGATGGTTTCAGCAGTTTGTGAGACTTGCATGTCTTATTTCTTCACATGGGAAGATAGGGATTCGAACTTGCCATTTAGGTCGTTGTACATGTAGTCCACCTTAATATTGAGATCCTTGACTGATTTTTGTTGAGACAACAGAAGTTGTTGCATCAATCCTTCGAGTTTGTCCTCTCGTGATGGGTATGGTGCATTTTATGCGGCTTGCGGCGCTTCTTGCTGGTTGTAGGGCGCGAGCTGAGAGTTGGTTGCTTCGGTTAGTAGCCTCCGTTGCTTTCGTAGTTCACGTTCTGGAACTTGCTCTGAAAGGGTCTTCCTTGAGGTGGATATACTTGGTCTCGCGTGTTCTCAACGTTCGGGTTTCGGTATGAGAGGTTGTTGTTGTTTCTGAAGTTGTTGTTGAATCCATTATTGAAGTTCCGTCTCGGATACGAATTCTGACCTCCTATAAAGTTAACTTCTTCTTCTCGCATATAGGATTCGTTTCCATCGACTCCCATGTTAAATTCTTCTCTTTCTCCCGTGGTTTCACACGCGTTGATACTGCGTTGCTGTCCTTTGAGTAGCTGGCTCATCATGTTCTTCAGCTCGGCTATCTACTTAGAATCTGAGTCTCCGGTCCGCGGATTTCTATCAAAATCCGGACAGTTGTTGATGTTGCTTACAGCGAGGTTCTCGATGAGCACGCGTCCTTGTCGTTCTGTCTTCGTTGTAAAGTCTCCATTGCTGGCTGTGTTGAGCGAGAGTTGGTACTTACCTTGCAGTCCGCGGTAGAATGTGTTTAGCAAGCTGGCTCCGGAGAAACCATGATGAGGATAATCGCGTTCGTAGTCCTTGAATCGCTCCCATGCTTCAAAGAATGACTCGACCGGTCCTTGTTGGAAGCCTTGGATCTTGTTTCTAAGCAGATTGGATCGTGACTTCGTGTAGAAGTGATTGAGGAAAGCAGACTTGCATTCCACCTAGTTAGTGATCGATCCTGGTGGTAAAGTTTTCAGCCATCTATGAGCTTTGTCACTCAAAGATAATGGGAATAGCTTGCACTTCAGATAGTCGGGAGGGATTCGGTTGGTCTTTGTGGTGCTGCAAATCTCTTCAAATAGTTCGATGTGGTCCATCGGATGCTCGTTTGATAACCCGTGAAACTGATTTTGTTTCACTAAGGAGATGATTTGCGGTTCGATCTCCAACTCGTCTTCATGGGGGACGTTGATTTGAATCACGGCTCGATTCTGGAAGTGATGATCAGGAGGGTTCGGTTCCTCACTCGCATGGGTTGGTTGGCGGGTAGAATAGGTCGGTTGGCATCTCAGTCATCCGGTTGGACGATAGGGTTCGCTTGGTTCGCGCCATTTCCGATGATTGGATTGTGTCCTCCTTCCTGCAAGGCAGGATCTAGTTCTTCTCCGTCCGAATCAGCCTCGTGAATTTGATTGATATGGTTTCCGTTGTTGTCTAGTTGTGGATCTCCGTCTTGTAGAACGTGAGGTGCTCGACCGGCGTTGCGAAGAGCTTCTTCGCGGTTTTGTTGAGCTCCGAGGGTGGCCTCGTCATCGGCCATGCTGATCTGTCTTCTTAACCTTCAGATTTCTTTTTCGTGTCTGTCGATCTCGATGTGGCAGGGCAAGACGTTGGAAGCGTTCCTTCTAGTGGTCATGCACCTGAAACATGAGAAGTAAACACAAGAGAATCGTGAGCAATGGACGGAAAAGCTTGAAATTCACTGCAGTCTAAAAGATAGATTAGAAACTGAAAATTCACAAAAGCAAACAATCCCCGGTGGGGTTTGTTACTTCAAGTTTTACCCTTAAGATAGCTGCAAGTGCACAGCAATCACAATACTATATTAAGGGATCGAATCCACAGAGATTGTTATTTCGCGAAAGTCCTAGGATTTCTAACTTCTTTAAACCAAAAGGGAAGTTGGGGGTGCAGTGTGTCACGGTTTGCAATAGTAATATCAAGCAGCATAAGAGAATTAAACGGTTGTAAATCAATAGGTAAAAGGTGTTGGGTTCAGGGGTATTCTTCGGGGTTCATGGATCGGATCTAACAAGCAATAGGATAGGTTCTTAATGATTTAATGGGTTAGGTTCTTAAGCTGAAACGGTCGACTATGACTACCCCGCGTTCGCGGATCCAGCCACCAACGTTTGTCTTGCACTGCAGATATGATTTCTCATCTCACGATGCAAGACAACCGCGCATACATATCATTCACCTATTTGTAAACACTCGCGGTGCGGTCCGTCGATATGCCTAAGCATCCTACGGTGCGATCCGCTCGTTAACCTCTAGTTCTAGACGATAGACCACACGTTCGTGTATCTAGCCGTCCGGGAATCAGTTGCTAGTTGATCAGAAAATCAAACATGCAATAAGAACAAGACATAAACGAAGATACCTAGAAGAAACTCTATCTCTATAAACCTAGCGAAATCGATCCATGATTAAACCCCTTTGAAAACCCCCTTAAAAATCCAACTAGATGACTACTCGTTCATGGGAACGAGAGACATCTTTGAGCTAAGAAGGGTGCGAATTGTATTGAATAAGAAACAAAGTGAGAAAATTTCTTCAAAGGAAATCCAGATGAAGAGATCTTCTTAAAGTATTGAAAAACAAAGAACTAAGAACAAAAGATTAAAAGAAAGGGAAGAAGGAGTGGGCGGCTGCAAAAGAATTCTCTCGCGAGGTATTCAACTCCAGGCCGTCGAGCTCTCTCTGCTCTCTCTCTCTGTGGCGTGAAAAGTGTTCTGGAGAAGCTATGTGTTCCGTCCTCCTTTTTGTGAAACCCTAACGTCCCCTTATATAGACTCGCCTGTCTTCAGAAAGTGGGCTTTGTGGTTTAACCCCGGGAAATATTGGATAAGTGCAAACGGGCTCGGGATGGGCCGGAATGGTCTGGTCGCGTGAGCGACCTGGCGTGGCGTGGCCACTGTTCTTCTGAGGATCTGTGGCGCGGCCGTCCTTCTTCTGAGGATGTGTCTATGGACCTTCTTGCTTCCTTCGTAACTTGAGATCCAACCGTAGGATCAAACTCAAACCGCCTCGGCATGAAAGACAGCTGAATGGGCTATCTTCTCTCCAAATATGAGATTGATCTTGTGGTGGGAAGGTTGTCGCCTGATGCTGAACTTATGGCTACGAGCACTTGTCCTTGAAGTTCCCGTTTTGCTCCAAAATATGTCCTTTTTCTCCAATTTCCCAGAAATGACTCTTAAAACTAGGCAACGTGGAAATCACTTTAAAACCGTTGAAAACCGGGTTAAAACACTTGTAAACGATCTTGGAATAATAGGTTTTAGGAGTAAAATATGAGTGTTATCAACTCCCCCAGACTTAAACTTTTGTTTGTCCTCAAACAAAACGCAGATAAAAGCTCGGAAAGAGGTTTGAAAATATGGGAACTAGCAAAAACTCAGCGACCGTCCTTCTAAACCATTAATCATCGAACAAGTCTATCCAAGCTCAGTCTAGAAAATTCTCACTATAGTTCTTTCAACACTAGTCCCTTAGAAACTTTCACTATCTAAATCCCAAGTTCCGGTCAACTAGCTCTCTAAGTAGTATTAAGATCGGCGTGATCCTTGTCAAGGGATGTTAAGCTAGATTCAACGAGGCTAGGTGTATAGAGGCCTTTATTGGTGAGGTTTAGAGTGTTTCGGGTTACCGTATAAATCTCCGGAAGGTGCGAGATATTATGCAAAACAACAGGAGAGGGTGGAATTGTTGGGATCCACGATTTCCAATCACTCTTCGCACGTACACATCCGCGAGTTCTCCTTGATATCGCCATACCCCCAGACTTGGTTTCTTGCTTCTGGTTCAGATTGGATGGCGTCTAAAACTTCTCACCATATCGACCAGACTCCCCTCTATGAATGTTCCGATTCTCTTAAGGCTCTTAGGCATTTTCTTCTCGTTTCTTTTTCTTTCCCTTTTTTTTATTCTTACTGTAACTCTTCTTTTTAACGGATAAGTACCATCATCATTCCAAAGAATTCGGGTCCTTTATCCAAGTTACTCTTCTCTTTTTTTTTTCTTTTTTTTTTTATGAAACAGGAAGTGCCTTAATGTAAGAGTCTTACGGAGCACGAGTCGTCTTTCCTTTGTAGCTAACAATTTCGTTCCTTAACCATTCGATCTTTCGTCGTGAGTGACTAGAAATCGTGTTGTTCCTCCCTCTCCGGCGTTTTTGCACATATCTGCATATTGTAAAAACAAGAGAGTTGCGTGAGGTATGAAAAGATGGTAAGGTTTCGGGTATGGTACCAACTGTTGATTTGTTGGCCGTTCCGGAATAACAAGAGAGTGTGTAAAAATGGAAAAAGATGTCCCGAACGATCTGGCTTTTTCGTTGAATGCTTAAATATGTTGACAAGGAAATTAAAAGTCAGTTTAAAGTCCAATAAAAATTGAGCTAGTGTATTCATTCCCCTGAAATATCTATAGATCGGCATTCTCCAGGATTTCGCATTGTCGGCTTTCTAGCTACCGCCTAGTCTAGTACTAAAGCTTGAAAGATCTGTCACTAGAAATAGCGTAGAAGCACACTGGTCGAATATCATCCTTGGTTTTGCATCATAATTGATAAGTAGTTATTTCTAATCTTCTACTTAGTCAATGACCCACTACTTATAACCGAATGTAGTATAGGTTATGGGTCTTATCAATCCGATGAGAAGATTCAAGTTACTGCATTTATGAGATTCTTTTACAAGCTAAGAAAGATTTAATCGGTTTAAGAGGAAGGTTTCTATCACCCTACTTGTCACAATGATAGAAAGTTAATATTAAAGCTAGATCTAGCTAAGGAAGGAAAAACATAGCAGCTAAGGAAACAAACTTGCAAGATGAAATGAGGGTCGGTTCAAGGGACAAGGAGTTTCAGGGGCAAATATGATAAATGCTTTTCTTTGATGCAAAAGTTAACTACCTATGAGGCTAATCCTTCAGTGCAGAGTTCGAGATCTATACAAATCCACCGTCGTAGTATAAATCACTTTACTAACTCACAACTCAACCTTGCTTTCGCGTAGTGATCCATGAAACTAGCAAGCTTGATTAAGCAACTCTACTATTGCCAAAACATTCAAACATGGTGTTTGTTTGAAGAAGCTCGATGGCAATAATCAAATAGCGAAGATGACTCAGCATTAAAAGTATCAAATAAGAAAGGATTAAGATGGTTTAAGCATAGTCATGCATCAAAGATTTAACCTTTAACTTATTTCTCCTCTCCTCATCCCAAAACCGATATAGACTACTCACGCACCATTCGAGAGACCTCTAGATCCATAAGGATAAAAGGTAACTCACGGGTTGTAAGATAATCAAATAACAAGAAAAGGAATGAGCTTTTACAAGAAATGTTATGAAACAAGACTTGCCAAAACTCAAAATAGCATAAAGATTAAAGCTTTAAAACAAGCTTCAATGGTGAAAAGAGCTCCAAGTTCTCGGTTACAAGAAAGACAGAAAACTAAAACTGGAAAAATGAGATTGAGAGAGGCGTGGGGAACAAAGTATTTATACATGGAAGAGGAAAAACCTAAAACGTTGGGACCACTTTCCCGAAATGGTACTCTTTTGGTCTGTAGCGTATTGGCTTTACGTCGTGATGAGCAAGCCAATATGTCGTTTCCTTGTGATTCTTCGAGCAGTTTCCATATCGGGCAAGTGCTTCGGGATCATGTCGTGATGACTTGCCTTCCTCTTTACTTGGATCGGGGACTTCCCGTTGCCTTGCTCCAATATGCGTCTTCATGGAATCCTCTTGCTGGATCTTCGTTCCGGGGTGCCTCCTTCGGGACCAAGTCGCTGCTACTTGTTGAGGTTCCTTATGCGCTTGTCCATATCGGCTGAGGGGTCGTGCTCCATGCTCGATATCAGCTGTTCACCCTTCTTTCGAGATCTCTCTTCTTGATTTCTTTTTCGGACCATCCTCATTCACAAAGCAGCTGAGAAAACACTCCAAAACATGCAAGAATATGTAAAGACCTAACCTAATGCATCTAGACCTAACATGAGTGAAAAAGTGATAAAAACTAAGATGAAAGTGCATGAATGGGGTCCTAACTAGTGTGAAATATACGCTAAAAACATGTAATTTACAGAGATATCAATAATCCCTAAAACCATATTATATTTATCGAGATACATAATTCTTAGTTCTAAAACAAAAAAAGACTCAAATAAAACCAAAACAAAGGAAAAGTCATTAGTACGAACTCCCCCCAGACTTAAATCGCACTGTCCCCGGAGTGAAATAGCAGGGATGGGTCGGAAATGACTAAAAAGAAATGGAAAATAAAGCATAAGTAAAGGATAGGGGTGGAATAGATGGAACCAGGCTCGTAAGCAGAAAGAGTTTCGGCCGAGACGCAAAGACTTCAAGGCATTTGAACTCATGGTCTAAAGGTCGCCATCTATGTGTCCTCTCTCTCAACGCTGTCACTCCATCTTCTCAAGTATCTCGTTCTGGCGTGCCAGCTGCTCCTGAAGGGCGGTGATCAGTCGAGGTGGACGGTGCAGCAGATCGTGAGGTACTGCGCATGGAGGAAGATGAGGTGTGGTGGGTCCTCTGACGGATTGCCTCTCTCCTAGCCTTAGCGGCTACATACTCTCCAATGGTAAGCGGTAGACGTGAGAACTCGTTTCGGAACTCCTCACGCTTCGGGATCCACTGTGGGGAACCCTCTGAAAGGCGCATGACCGTGGGAGACGGTAAATAGACGTGCGGTTGTCTCCCTTCCCTAGTCTGTATCGTTATCCGAACCTGCCTGGATCCATGGCTGCGCCTGTCAAGTTCATGTCCGTCTGAAACTGGGACAAGTCAAACCAAGCCTCATCTATGGGTGTCTCGATGCTGGTGTCTACTCCTGTGGCCTCCATGATCGCTGTGATGATGCCGCCGTAAGTCGTGAAGGCAGTCTCGCACCAAGGTGCGGTGACATCGTGCTTCACTCGCACGAGTCTCTCGGCTAGGATGCATCCAAAGCATGCTGAAAGTTGCTCGTCTCTAAATGCGGACTGAAGTAGGACGAGCTCTGGAATGAGAATGCATGACATGTTGCTGCGAGAGTAAAGTCGGTGTGCTATGAGGCGGTGCACAAAACGTACGGCCGTATGTGAAAGAAAAGCAGACGGATGCCTTCCCTTGTCGTAAATGCCTCGGCCCATAAGTCCCCAAAGGTCAGCACTCTAGTCTTCTTCAATGCTTGTCTCGCTCCTCAAGTCAAAACCAAATGTCCCGCAGAGTCTAGGGATGCTCAGCTCATAATCCCTAGAGGCAATGGTGAAATAGAGAATATCGTCTTTCGGATGCGACTTTCTTCCTTTCCGGTATGTTAACTGAACTAAAGAGAAGAACTCTTGAGCGAGCTCCTTGTAAGTGGGTCGATCAATCTCCATGAAGGTCTTGAGCCATAGCTTGTCCAAGTACCATGTGACATCCTCGGTGATACCCAAAGCGTCTAAAGCTGAGTAATCGATCTTCAACGTTGTTCTTATATCCATCTTCTTCATCTCCTTCAAATAGTCAATGATTGGGTCCATTGGTGACCCAATGTTTCGGACCTTGCGCTTAGGAGAGGAAAGGTTCAGCTCTCTAGTTGGCTCTCGGGGTGGAGGTGATTCGTCGCGGCTTGTTCTTATGTCCATTGATATTACCAAAATTCGTTTTCTAGAGCATGTTCTAATTTCTAATTTCCCCAGATTTCAACTTTTTCAAAATTGGGTTACAAAAATCGAAATTTAGGCACCCTAAATCATCAATCCAAGGTTCTCTACTATTATCCAAGCATCCTAGGCAATTATCTAGTCGAGCAAGAGAGATCTCAATATTGAGATTTCTAGGGATTTGTAAAATTAGAGAGCATACCTTGTAGATGAAGATGAATGAACTTTAAAAGCTGAATCTTCTTTGAAAATAGGTGAGCTTAGGCCAAAGAATTTTTGAAAACAGTTTGGTTTTGAAAAACCTAGAATTTCTCAAAAATCTCCAAGTCTTTTGGAAGAGAAGAAGAAAAGAGAGTTTGATTCTAAAATTTCTCTTTTGCTTTAAAAAAAGGTGTTTATATCACCAAAGAACCATTGATTTTCAAAAAAAAATTAAAACGAGAGAACTTACCTTGCGTGTCGGCCACGAATCAATAAAATTCGTTAACTTACATTAACGGTTATGATTTTTCGGTGCGGGATTGTACCAAAACGCGAGAAGTTCGGTTCGGAAGGAAAACGTAGGTTTTCCGGGTTGGTCGCTCAGACGATCACTGGCCGTGCCATGACCCGTCGCGGCTGCGGCCATGAGTCTCCTTTCCGCGAGGTCGTGGTCTGTCGCGCGGCCACGGTCTGTCTCGCCGCGGCACGAGCCGGTGCTCGTGCGGCCAGCCTCCTTCCAAGGCTCCTCCTCATATTTTTGGGTTTTTCTTGGTTTTTATTATTTTTTTAATTTTATTTTATGCCTAAGTAAAGAAAACTTGCAAAAACTAGATGTTAGAAATGAAAGAAAGAAAATTAAAAACACGTACCAAATGGGTTGCCTCCCACCAAGCGCTTTTGTTTAAGTCGTTTAGCTCGACTTCGTTTGGAGTTTAGGCGGTGGTGGAAAGCGCTTCCGGAGTTGTCTCTCCCAAAGCTTCCCTTTGTTTCCGTATTAGCAGTGTGCCTCCGTTTCCGTTCCTTAGAATTTTTGCTTGCAGGATCACCTGCTTGGTCTTCTCAACCGTCTTTGATACTTCTTCTTCACCCAGCTCTTCTAGCTTGGGAGGAATCAAAATTTCGATTCTAGAGAAAGGTCTCGAGTGGAGCTGACCCACACTTTATATCATACCCTTTTTCTCCTTTTTGGTCGTGTTGCTCTTCGGTTCCAGCAGCGAGGTATTTAGCTCCTTCGGGTAGTATCTTTTCTGGGTTATATGTAGGAAGACTACAAAGTTACTTACATAGTCGATCCTTGCTCTTACCGTGGCCAAGAAGGGTCTTCCAAGTATCAATGGCTTGTCTTTGTCTTCCCCCATATCGAGCACATGGAAGTCTGTAGGTACTATCTTATATCCGACGAGAAGTTGGACGTTGTAGACTATGCCATCCGCTCTCTTCCTAGACGAATCTCCGAATATTAGCTGCGTATGTGAGGGGAAATAGGTCGTTATCCCTAACCTTTCAGCGATTGTCGTGGACATGACATTGACATTAGCTCATGTGTCGCATAGACAATCTTCGAAGTTGATTCCCGTGATCGAGCATGGGAAGGTAAATGCGCCAGGATCTTCTTCTTTCTTTAGCCTCTCGAACCCGCGGTGCTCCGGAGTGTCAAAAGGTGGATTAGCCGTTCCTTTCTTTATTGTTGGGAAAAGTGGGACGAATCTGCACTTTTCTCCCATAGCTAGCTCTGGTTCTTTAGCTTCGTCGGCGATTGCTGATATCGCGTTACAGAATCCTTTCGGGTTATCCTCTACCTCACCAGGAAAGTTTCCTGCTTGTCTTTTGATGGATTCAGCAGTTTGTGAGACTTGCATGTCTAATTTCTTCACATGGGAAGATAGGGATTCGAACTTGCCATTTAGGTCGTTGTACATGCAGTCCACCTTAATGTTGAGATCCTTGACTGATTTTTGTTGAGACAATAGCAGCTGTTGCATCAATCCTTCGAGTTTGTCCTCTCGTGACGGGTATGGTGCGTTTGATGCGGCTTGTGGCACTCCTTGCTGGTTGTATGGCGCGAGCTGAGAGTTGGTTGCTTTGGCTATTAGCCTCCGTTGCTTCCGTAATTCATGTTCTGGAACTTGTTCTGAAATGGTCTTCCTTGAGGTGGATATACTTGGTCTCGCGTGTTCTCCACGTTCGGGTTTCGGTATGAGAGGTTGTTGTTGTTTCTGAAGTTGTTGTTGAATCCATTATTGAAGTTCCGTCTCGGATACGAATTCTGAGCTCCTATAAAGTTAACTTCTTCTTCTCGCGTATAGGATTCGTTTCCATCGTCTCCCATGTTAAATTCTTCTCTTTCTCTTGTGGTTTCACACGCGTTGATACTGCGTTGCTGTCCTTTGAGTAGCTGGCTCATCATGTTCTTCATCTCGGCTATCTACTTAGAATCTGAGTCTCCGGTCCGCGAATTTCTATCAAAATCTGGACAGTTGTTGATGTTGCTTACAGCGAGGTTCTCGATGAGCACGCGTCCTTGTCGTTCTGTCTTCGTTGTAAAGTCTCCATTGCTGGCCGTGTCGAGTGAGAGTTGGTACTTAGCTTGCAGTCCGCGGTAGAATGTGTTTAGCAAGCTGGCTCCGGAGAAACCATGATGAGGACAATCGCGTTCGTAGTCCTTGAATCGCTCACATGCTTTAAAGAATGACTCGACCGGTCCTTGTTGGAAGCCTTGGATCTTGTTTCTCAGCAGATTGGATCGTGACTTATTGTAGAAGTGATTGAGGAAAGCAGACTTGCATTCCACCCAGTTAGTGATCGATCATGGTGGTAAACTTTTCAGCCATCTATGAGCTTTGTCACTCAAAGAAAACGGGAATAACTTGCACTTCAGATAGTCGGGAGGGATTCGGTTGGTCTTTGTGGTGCTGTAAATCTCTTCAAATAGTTCGATGTGGTCCATCGGATGCTCGTTTGATAACCTGTGAAACTGATTTTGTTTCACCAAGGAGATGATTTGCGGTTTGATCTCCAACTCGTCTTCATGGGGGACGTTGATTTGAATCACGGCTCGATTCTGGAAGTGGTGATCAGGAGTGTCGTGATCGGCTAAGGTTCGGTTCCTCACTCGCATGGGTTGGTTGGTTCGCTTGGTTCGCGCCATTTCCGATGATTGGATTGTGTCCTCCTTCCTGCAAGGCAGGATCTAGTTCTTCTCCGTCCGGCTCAGCCTCGTGAATTTGATTGATATGGTTTCCGTTGTTGTCGAGTTGTGGCTCTCCGTCTTGTAGAACGTGAGGTGCTCGACCAGCGTTGCGAAGAGCTTCTTCGCTGTTTTGTTGAGCTCCAAGAGCGGCCTCGTCTTCGGCCATGCTGATCTGTCTTCTTAACCTTCAGATTTCTTTTTCGTGTCTGTCAATCTTGATGTGGCGGGGCAAGACGTTGGAAGCATTCCTTCTAGTGGTCATGCACCTGAAACATGAGAAGTAAACACAAGAGAATCGTGAGCAAAGGATGGAAAAGCTTGAAATTCAACGCGGTCTAAAAGATAGATTAGAAACTGAAAATTCACAAAAGCAAACAATCCCTGGCAACGGCGCCAAAAACTTGATGCGGTGGGGTTTGTTACTTCAAGTTTCACCCCTAAGATAGCTGCAAGTGCACAACAATCACAGTACTATATTAAGGGATCGAATCCACAGAGATTGTTGTTTCGCGAAGGTCCTAGGATTTCTAACTTCTTTAAACCAAAAGGGAAGTTGGGGGTGCAATGTGTCACGGTTTGCAATAGTAATATCAAGCAACAGAAGAGAATTAAACGGTTGTAAATCAATAGGTAAAAGGCGTTGGGTTCAGGGGTATTCTCCGGGGTTCATGGATCGGATCTAACAAGCAATATGATAGGTTCTTAATGATTTAATGGGTTAGGTTCTTAAGCTGAAACGGTCGACTATGACTACCCCGCGTTCGCGGATCCAGCCACCAATGTTTGTCTTGCACTGCGGATATGACTTCTCATCCCACGATGCAAGACAACCGCGCATACATATCATTCACCTATTTGTAAACACTCGCGGTGCGGTCCGTCGATATGCCTAAGCATCCTACGGTGCGATCCGCTCGTTAACCTCTAGATCCAGATGATAGACCACACGTTCGTGTATCTAGCCGTCCTGGAATCAGTTGCTAATTGATCAGAAAATCAAACATGCAATAAGAACAAGACATAAACGAAGATACCTAGAAGAAACTCTATCTCTATAAACATAGCGAAATCGATCCATGATTAAACCCCTTTGAAAACCCCCTTAAAAACCCAACTAGATGACTACTCGTTCATGGGAACGAGAGACATCTTTGAGATAAGAAAGGTGCGAATTGTATTGAGTAAGAAACAAAGTGAGAAAATTTCTTTAAAGGAAATCCAGATGAAAAGATCTTCTTAAAGTATTGAAAAACAAAGAACTAAGAACAAAAGATGAAAAGAAAGGGAAGAAGGAGTGGGCGGCTGCAGAAGAATTCTCTCTCGAGGTCTTCAACTCGGGGCCATCGAGCTCTCTCTCCTCTCTCTCTCTGTGGCGTGAAAAGTGTTCTGGAGAAGCTATGTGTTCCGTCCTCCTTTTTGTGAAACCCTAAGGTCCTCTTATATAGGCTCGCCTGTCTTCAGAAAGTGGGCTTCGTGTTTTAACCCCGGGAAATATTGGATAAGTGCAAACGGGCTCGGGACGGGCCGGAATGGTCTGGTCGCGTGAGCGACCTGGCGTGGTGCGGCCACTGGTCTTCTGAGGATCTGTGGCGCGGCCGGCCTTCTTCTGAGGATGTGTCTGACGGACCTTCTTGCTTCCTTCGTAACTTGAGATCCAACTGTGGGATCGAACTCAAACCGCCTCGGCATGAAAGACAGCTGAAAGGGCTATCTTGTCTCCAAATATGAGATTGATCTTGTGGTGGGAAGGTTGTCGCCTGATGCTGAATTCATTTCATTAACAATCTTTCATAATTTTATATGTATAAGATTTATAAACTCTAATTATTTTGATAAATTTTCTCTTCATCAATAATGTATATATAACAACTAAAATTATTTTCCTCTAACATCTCCATACAAAAAAAAATAATTTCTCTATTAAAATCATAACTTTCATCCAAACTAAAAAATTGAGAAATAAAAGTAATAATTTTTATAATTAATTATATTTAGTTAATAATTTTATATTTTTAATAATAATATGATTTTTAATATATTTTATAGTTATAAAATATGTTTATATTGTTAATTTATTGTTTAAGCGTTATTGCACCCGTATGTTAACCAGTCGTAAATATCCCGCAAACGCACCCGTTTCTAAATGTTGTGCCAGTCGTACAAACCGCTTAATAACGATGTTAACCGTAATCTCCCGCTTCAGCGAACTCGCGCAACCGCAATCGTAACCGCTGAGTTTAAACCAGTCATGCCCTTAATGTCTCACTATTTTTACTCTTCCATGGTCCAACAAAATCATTTACAAACAAAAGTTTTATACTCTTTCAATATATAATGGTTAAGTATATCAAATTATAATTAAATTTTGATTGTTATGAACATATAAAGTCTAAGATATATAAATAAAACATCTTCAAAATAATATAAAAAAACTCGTGCGTATGCGCGGGTATTCTCCTAGTAATAATAATAACAATAAAAAAATCATT
Source organism: Alliaria petiolata (assembly GCA_020283515.1). NCBI lineage: Eukaryota > Viridiplantae > Streptophyta > Magnoliopsida > Brassicales > Brassicaceae > Alliaria > Alliaria petiolata. The sequence goes on along the minus strand of JAHZTW010000003.1, from coordinate 68,038,434 downwards.
TCATCCCACTTTTCATTCTCGAATTCCATAGTTTTTTCTCATCCTGGGCATTCGGGTCCGCGGGTCGGTTCGGGCCGGGTTTATGCGGGTCCGGGCTTTTCGGTTCTGACAGTTTAGAACCCATTCGGGTTATGATGTTTTTTCGATTCGGGTTCGGGTCGGTTTCAAGATTTGAAATCAGAACCCTTACAGAACCGGGAATATTTCGGGTCCGAAAATAGCCCGAATTACCTGAAAACCCGGATAATTTTTCGGTTAATTATTCAAATTTGGTAATTAATTTTGATTTTTCGGGTAATCGTTCGGATCTTCGATATTATCCAAAACGAACCAAAAAATAATGAGAAGATTTAAAGTAATTTAATTAATTATTCGATTATTTATATAAATTATTTGGTATAAATAATATAATTAGTATTTATTTGGTAAATAATTTTGGGTTTTCGGGTACCCGTTCAGTTCTCGGGTGTAACCCGAACCGAACCGAGAACCGAAATAAATTTGAAGAAGAACCATTCGGGTTTTATTAGTTAAACGGTTCGGGTTTAAACCCGGTATTTCGGATCGGTTCTTCTGTTCCGGGTTTTATGCGCAGGGCTAGTTTTTTCCGTCGTTTTCTTTTTTGAATTTTTCTTGTGTTTCACCGGTGATCGGTGCACGGCAGCTCTTTTAGCGCCGGCACCGGGATTTGATTCATTTTTCGTTTTGTTGTTGGTTTCAATTTTTTCTGGTTCGGTGGTCAAAAGTGAGAGTTGTAGAAGTAAATGGGCTGTGTGCGGTTTCAGATCTCAATCTAGATCGGAGGCCTTGGTCTCAGTGATGTTGGAAGCCTCGGTTCGTGTTTGACTATGAAGCGGTCTTGGCTGCAAACGCTTCCTGATACGAGATCGCCCAAGAAATTGCACTCTAAGGAGGTAGATGGATAATCCCAGACTTCAATGCAAGGCGTGTAGTAAGAATCTTAGAATCACAGTGTTCTAAGACCCAATACTCTCTTAAACGCTTCAAAGAAACAAGGCGGTGGAACCTTGATAGAAGATGGTGTGTAACTAAAAACCTTAAGATCGCAATGTCTTAAGATCCAAAGTTATCTTAGAACGTCAACTCAAATCTCGGCAGTGAATGGCGCCACAAATGATGATGGAAATCACTTGATAAGCCGTTTGATTGCTTGGATGAACACACCAAGTAATCGAAAAGTTCAAAAGGAACAAATGAGAATCACTCTCACAAATAAAAAAAGAAAATATTTGATAAAAAGTTGGTTGTTTCTCAAATGAGATTACATGAGTTTATAAAGAGAAGAAATGAGACTTGAAGAGCCAAGTCTAAGTTAATCTCGAAAACTCGAAAGAAAAAAAGACAATTTGACTCAAAAATGGCTTTTGGTCTCCTTTTTTCGTCAACCAGAAAAGTGGCCAGCCTGCAGGTTGACGGGTGTTCCAAACAGGCGGATTTGTGCGAATTGGGGCCAGTCTGGAAGTATATGTTAGCCCGGCGGGTGCTCTAAACTGGCAGGTTTGTGCGAGAGAAGTATAACTTCAGTATGATGCACGTTTGCTCCCAAATTGCTTTCATTATCCATAACTTCGTGAATAAGTCCATTAAGTGCATCTTGCAATTCCTTTGCTTGTAATAGCTCCAGAATGGGTTTAGAATATGTGAACCAATTTGCCTCATCAAAATCTTTCCTACCCAATGGGATAAAACCAATGATAAGGAAAAAGAGTACAAACGGTCACAACCCATTTGTAATCTTCGACATGTATTATCAAAGAAATGGTGTGGACTTCATCATCACTCGAATTGTGCATGCTCTCCTCGTCGAGAACTTCATAAATCAATCCACTAAGGGCGTTTCTCAGCTGCCTAACTCTTTCTCGATTCACTAGACCTTTAAATACAAGCATTGCATCCTCTGGTTCAAGTTCTGCGTCCTTGCTGCTTTTCATGATTGTATAACTTCCGGTTTTAATTTGTTAGATCTTCGTTCAGATCTAGATCTAGATCTTGATCTTTATCTCGCCGCTCCTTGTATCCGGGTAATCTCTCGCTTTCGGTTGGTTGGATGGAATTTTTTTGAAGAATTCTTATGCGTTCCTTCTTATTTTAGTTTCTGGTGAGGTGGTGGCTGTCGGTTCGAAACCAGTGTTTCTTCTGTTTCTTTTTAGAAGTTCCATACATTTTTATGTAGCTGATGTAGGTACCAGTATGATGTTGTGCGAATCTCTGAAGTTTCACTAAACTTGTGTTCTGAGTTTTTTGGTTAGAAGTTTTTTTCAGGTCCTCACCATGCTACCAAACACTTTGACCTATTTCTATCCTTTTCTGGAGATCGATTTATTCTACCATTAGGTTTGATCTGTTCAAGACTGGTTTCACAGTATTAAAATCAAGACAGTTCTTTAAGTTTTAGTATCTTCTTTCATCTTCATCCTTATAGCTTAAGATTGTATTGTCTATTTCTTTTGTGCAATTTGTCTCCGGAAAATTCACCATCCTTGCTAGATCTCTCTTTGGCGTCTCTTGTCTTTAATGCTTTTCTTAATGCAATATATTTTTCAGATGGAAAAAAATAAAACTTTTGCTAATAAAATCTATGAAACTGTAACGATGAAAAAGTTTCGTTTTTATAGTATTTCTTATTTGATATTGTTATTGTCTGTTGTTCTTGTTAGTGCTCGATTAGATAAAATGAATTATATTTTATTATTTTCAAATATGTATTCATGTGTGTGAGTTTGCTTGTAACGCAGCGATCTGACTAACATAAATTATTAAGCTACATATTTTAGTCAAAATATAGTATGCTCCATATGTGTGTATATTAAGAGATTATAAAAATGTTGATGGAATTTTGGAAGGCATTAAAGTTTTACTTAAAAATAGTCAACGTAAAGAAGATAAGACAACAGTGATCTGTATGATGCATATTGATATTGCCTATTAAATAAGTGGACACGTATGAGGCTTGGTAGATTTTTTCTTATTTCGTAGGTACATAGTCGTTTTAGCTCTCTGCTGTAGCCTACCCACGCTAGTCTGAACGGCGTGATATCCTTTTTTTTTTTTTTTTGAAACCTACGGCGTCATAATCTTCGACTTTCATAAAACTAATTATCACACTGTTGATATATGAATTCACCCAATCTATTTTAATTAATGGGTAATTACCTTAAATAATATATTTTTAAGTTTTAGTTTTAAAAAGAGTATAACAATTTTTTTTTCCAATAGTACTACAAAATAAATGATTATAAGATTGTTTTATCTTTTATAACCAAAAAAAATATTAAATCTATTTATTTTGAATTAAAAAGAAAAACTTATTTTGTTTTTTTCAATTTTTTTTGTGAAACTGTTATGATTATTGGTATGCAAATCCCGACCTATAATTTTATATTTACTAAGCAGTAAAATCCAATATCCAACACGAGAGCAACTTATCTACTACAATGAAAATGCTCATATCGAAATTAGGCATTAAACTTGTCCAGTTCGAACATAAACAACGAAAGTCAAACCTACAAATCAAAGTAAGAGTCGATTTTTAGGATGGATTGAGGAATTATTCAAAAACAAGAATAATTTAATAATGCTTTCACTAGAAACGACTGAAACGGAAGTAAATGCAATCATTATAGAATCCAATAGAGTAAATGAAAATATTAAACACGGTTTCAAAGTTATAAAAACAAGAGAAGGAACAGAGATCAAATAACTAAATGTTATTTTCATAATCTACACTACACATTTTTCTCTGTTTTTGCTCTTGTAAACACTATAAACCGTTAATACTAAAATTATTTACTTTCATTGTTAATTAAATACGACCCAAAGCTTTCAAGTTATTCATTTTCAAAATATTTAACCGCCGTGTTTTCTGCTACAACAGTTTGGAGCTAGAAGAAAGAGGATTATGTAGTCTAAACATCCATACAGAAGTGTGAAATGGCTGACATTTTCCAAGAAGTTTTTACCAAATTTATGGAACAACAAAGACAAATCAATTCTAATCAAAACGAAAGAGGTTGTGGTGCTCTCACCACTATGACTCAACACATGGAAAAATATCCAGCAACCCGACAGCTTTAACCCAAACTCTTACTGTGATGCAAGTAGAATTATCGCAACTATCAGGGCTGGTAGCTCAAAACTTAGTGCAAACGCCGACTGATGCAGCGTAAACAATGCATCATGGTGTTAGCAAAGCCGAAATTACAGTAACATCAACCAAAAATACGACAACGACCAAAGCTGGAACAAATTTGGGGATCAGTCCCACTGGTATCCGGTCAAGGAAATGCGAGTGTCTCATCACCACTTCCGGCATATGGATTGAATGGTGCAACTTTCAAGGGTGTGTCTTGAATTGATAATTCGAAGACCCCTTCAAACGTGTCTTCTAGAGGACTAGTAGGATTCTTTGTGTCGTCCACATTGAGTGTAGAGAACAGCTCGTTGAGTTTCTTTTGCTCTTTAAATAGCTCCATCATTGTTGCTTGATTTCTTCTCAATGAATTGATAATGTCTTCAAGCATATTTTCCAAGTCTCCGGTTTGAGTTTCTACTCTTCTTTGGTCTTCAACTAGTTGTAAAATGTTCGATTTAGTTCGATCTCTATTTACATAGACTGAATCTTCAAATTCCTCGAGCTTCTCCTGAAGGTACATATGTCTCTCGTATCTTGCTTTTGAATAGAATTGTGGTCCAAGCTCTTCGGAAATCTTCTTTAAATTGTTGATATTGCTAGAAGTGTGATTTTCCAGCACCTTCACACTATTAGAAACATTTTGAACTTGTTGGAAAGCACCTCTTGAATGGCATTTATGCGCTTATGAATAGCTCGTTCGGACTTTGTTTGGTAGTCCATGATGTTGTTAATCATATCGATTAGCTTGTCTAGTTGACGAGTTTGCTGAATCAGTATATTATCATAAGGATTAGGAGGTCCAAAAGCAGATCTAGGTGGTGGCCTATGAAGCATCCTTGGTGTAGCACGCTCGAAAGTGGTTTCCGAGGGAAGGGTTTCGGGTTTGGTTTCTGACTAGATTGGTGCAAGTAGCGTGAGAAGCAAGACTCGCGAGGTGGTTGAGCGTTGGAGCAAGGGTCGTCCCCTGTGTTCTCCATAGCTCGAGGGTTCCTAAAACTAAAAAAGAAAGGGATGTCTTTGAGTTGTGATTCTTACCTTTTGATTTGACAGCGAAATCAAATCCGCGGCAACGGCGCCAAAAATTTGATAGGGTCGGAATTGGTGATCAAAATTTGGCCGCTTCTTAGGGACTCTTAGAGCTTTATATTTGCAAGACCCTAATTCTGCAAGTGCACAAGTGCGTTTGTAGTACTTAGCGGTCGATCCACATAGATGATCTGCTGCAAGACTAAGGTGGTTAGAGCAACCAAAGAAGCAAAGAAAAGGGGGTTTGTTTTGTGTCACCATTTTGGGGTTTGCAAGTATTGAAAATATTAAAAGCATGGAAGTGTTTAAATAAGCTTGGCTCTCGCCTAAACCTATGTTAAACAGTAAAAGAAAATTAAATTTAAAGCAAAAAGTAAACTAAGTGCGGAAAGGAAATCAATCAAAAGCAAGCAAAACGAAAGTGCAGAAATTGAATCAAAGTGCGATTAAACAGTAAGAGGAGGCGTTGAGATTCTTTCGGGAATTCGAACTAGAGGTCTAACTAAAAATAAAAAAATACTAACGCAAGCAAACGCGACTAGGAGAGATTTCCACAAACTTGAATCACTGGTTTTATAACCTAACTATTTTCAAAGAATAGCGTCCATGTTTTAAGAATTTCGTATGTTTTCTTTTGTATCCTACAACGCAATCAAACACACAATAACAGTTCGAGTTCATTTAAACTCTCACGGTGCTCCGTGAGTCTGCTTTCATATCTCACGACGCAACCGCTCGGCTAAGCTAGGTCCGGTGATTAAATTTAACACGTTAATGGTTCTAAGAAATCCTAAGATTAGTTTCTAGTTCATGACACTAGATCCATGCAATAAAAACAAACTTAGACGAAAGAACTTCCTAGAATACGGCTATGCGATTAGATGAATAAAACAGTTAATGAACTTCCCCTAAGAACCCATTGAAATACTCCCAAAGAAATAGATCTACTCGCATGTGATTAGAGGAAGCAAAAACATTATGAATGAATACATGCTCCGATTAATCAAACAAAGTAAGAAGGGTTCAAGAGATGAATCTATCTCCAATAAGAACAAAGAACAAAAAGAAATAAAACTTTGGTAGCTATGAATCTAAGTGTTGCACAATGGAAGCACACGACTAGGTTACAAAATAAGGTCCTAAAACTATGTATTTATAGGTCTTTAACTCCTCTTAGGCCTCACTTAGGGTTTAACTTGCGTTTGACGGCTTCAGAATTAATTTGGGCTCGACGGACTTTTGCAAATGGGCTCGGAAACGACGTTTGAGCTGGCCGCCTGAGCGAACGACCATGGCGCGGTGGATGGGGGTGTGTGGCGTGGCCTTCTACAAACTTTCTAAGGCTCATTGTTGGAAAAAAAAAAGATAATTAAGCTACCGACCGCAACAAAATTGTTTGAAGGCAATCCCATGATTAGATATCAATGTATGCTCAAAATACTGAAGACTTGTCTTGCTGCCCCAAAGAAGAAGCAAGCGCAGAAATCTCAAATATCGACCAGCCTCGGCTACCAGCGAATCATGCTCACCGACCGGCGAACGGAAGACAAGCTCATCAAGCCCAAGTCCATGCCCACTCGAATTTTGATGACTTCTAATCAACGGAAAATACCAAATTATCCCGTCTCTTAAAGATGTATAATAGCCAACAACTTAAGGTTTGACAAGCGATCTCGACATTCATCACTAAATATTTTACAGCAGCCGTCGAGTTTTAGAGCTTTTCATTTACTTTCTAGTTCTTAGTTCTTTGCTTTTTCATACTTTAAGGGAGAATATCTCTATCTCTACCACTCGTTTAGAGAAGCTTTCTAAACCATCTTTCTACTTTAATCTAATCGCATATTTTTCATGAATTCAATGATGATTTTCGTTTCAATGTGTGAGTAGTTTATTAGTTGGGTTTAAAGCGGATTTCAAAGGGGTTTAATCGTGGATCTTTGATATTAGGTTGATAAAAATAGGATTATCATTAGGTATCTTTATTTATTCTTGTTCTTATTGCATGTTTGTTTTACTGATCATTTAGCAACTGATCTTAGGATTGATAAAACCGCTAATGTGTTGAATTTACTAACCGGACCCTTGGTGGATGAGCAATTGTGTTGTAAGATACGAAAGCATACTTACGAAGCTTTGTGAGCGTATACAAACTCGATATTAATGCATGCACTGCTGCATCGTACGATATGAAAGTATACTTACGGAGTAGTTAGACATAAGTAATCGAATCTATGAATGTATGATGATTACATTTTTTTATGTTTCAGTTTAATGAACCTAGACGACATAAGTCGCTTAAAATCCTAATTTATTTGCTTGTATGATTTGATCCATGCACCTCGGAGAACTCTCTTGAACCTAAACCTGACGCTTTTAGTTAAAATCTGGTCCAAATATGTCGTTTGTAAGATTCGTTAAGTATCTTGCATGTGACAATATTAGATTAGAGTTTTATTATAAAAATAATTAACAAATTTACTACGAATTTTGGAGAAAAACTTGGGTCGTAGTTTACAACGATATGATGACATGTCCTAGTTAATTTGTCTTAAAATCTTAAATATGATTAAACCTGGGTGCGGACCCGTCTTAAATTTGTCGTAACTTTGAAATTAGAATATTCCCACTAGCGAAAAAATGAAAACCTTAAATTTCAATGGTACGACGAATTTACGACGCATCCTCGTATATTCATTGTAACTTAGCAACAATTTTGCAACGACCCTAAATCCTATATATTGGCTCAAAAATTCTCAATCTCTCACATTTCACAAAATCCTCAATCTTTCTCTTTACACAGTGACTCGAATCTTTCTTTACTTTCACAAAATATTCAAAGGTATGTGTCTATATTTAATTTTATTGGTGTTTTGATTTAGTTAGTACTAGGTGGTTGGTCCGCACGTATTTGCGAACATGGGATTTTTTATAAAAAATTAGCTAATTATAATATTTCATAATAAAATTTATCATTTATAATAAATAAATGATTGGTCTCCACACTCGAATAATATACTTTTAAAATTTCTTAATTTTTAAAAGAATGTTTTAATATGTTGAACAAAATAAATATTGCGAGAAATAGAAGAGACATATAACTCAAATATTTTTTTTTAAAATGTATGAAACCAAAAAAATGATTATTCTTTCTACTTAGTATTCTTTGACTTCTACTTTTTATTCATAATTTTTATCTTATTATGGGTTTTCTTCCCATTCTATCATTTTTTATTGCATTATGGTAATAAATTCTCACTTTACAATGGAAATGATATCAATTTTTGTTTTGGTTGGAATTGGGATAAGATGGGATTGTAGCACCAGTTGTGAAAAGTTTACTCTATCCCATCCTTTTCGTCCTATTTTTGGTCATGAATTCTCGTTATACAATGAAAAAACGAATACATATATATTTTTTGTTCTTATTAAGAAATGTGACAAGATGAAATGGTAATATTATATCTGAAAATTCAATTTAAGAGAAATATTATTAGCAGTGTCTCTATTGGTAAATACTAATAGGACAATCCAATGGAACAATCCAATAGAATGGACTGAAATTACTGGTTCTACTGGATTTATGGCTTAATAAGTCAAATGGGTTGCTTTGAAATAAGTTGAATTATAATGGATTGATGAGTGAGTTACCATTAACCCATTTTTGGAAAAAAAATTAAAACTAAACTACTTAATCTATCTAATGAATTCAATTAAATATATTAGTTCAGCAATATGATTATGTCAAAAATATGATTCAAAAAGTTTTCTGCCGAAAACTTGATTCTGCAAATTTCCCATACAAAAACTTGAATTCATAAATTTACATACATAAATTTTACGTAAAAAATATGATTCCAATAACTTTTTGTGAAAAACCAAATTCTGCAAATTTTCTGTTAAAAACTTGAATCAATACCAAAAATATTTACATCAAAGATTTGATTACAAATCATTTTTGTCAAAGTTGTGATTCCGTGAATTTCCTGCCAAAAAATGAGCCCGGAAAAATGTATGCCAAAAAATTTACGTTGAAAATGTGATTCTAAATCTTTCCGTCAAAAATTCGATTATGTGTACTTCCCGCTAAACAAATGAATCCGTAAATTTCTCGCTAAAAAATAGGTCGAAATAGTGATTTCAAAAACTTCTCAAAATTCTGATCTCAAAAACTTCTCAAAATCTGATTTTTTAAATTTTCTGCCAACATTGTGAATCAATAAATTTTCTGACAAAACGTTATTTGAATAGATTAATTTAAAAAAAGAATCAGTAAACGCATACCACAAATTTCTAACCAAAAATTTGAATTCGTAACTTTTTAGCAAATTTTTTTAAAATTTACAAAATCATAGTATTTTTGAGTTTATCTTGTTAATCTTAGTATTATGATTAAACAAAAATTGACATGTCACATTTCCTTATTATTTTTAAAATACTAACTTTAAATATGTAGGTGACATATGAGCTTTTTCACTAATTATATTCTCCTTCACAAATGATAGGAAGAGGATTAAAATATTTGTTAGATTTATTATAGCATGTAATATTCTTTGATTTAGAATAGCATGGAATATTATCTATATTTAGAATAGAATATATATTAGGATAGTAATTTGACAGATATGAATATTAAGATTGAATAATTAATTTGTTAATCATCAATTGCACATGACGCTTTCTCGTCATAACCACTATTATTAGTTTATACCTGATAATGGTGTTGGAATCGGCACATCGACCAGTGCCGCCACAGATTCCGTTCAGCATCACCAGTACTCTACTTCCTCTACCGAGTCGGAAGTATCACAGACGCAATCACAGAGTGCTCCACCGCCGGTGCCGCCACCCATCCCGCAAGCCGCTCCTCGCTCATATGCACATATGGCAGTCGAGGAGTTGCTTGCACAACCTGGAAGAGACCGTCTTCTGAGATTAGATCTGAACCATGAAGATTGAGCAAAATTGTAACTTTTTAACAAATAATTTTAATATTTAAAAATTAAATTATGATTTTTTGTTTTAATTTTCTCGATTTATTTTTTTAGGCTTGGTGTCGAAAGCAAGGTCAGACGAACCGTAGCAACATCATCAAGTCATATTTCTCCGACCCCCATGCCAACTTCTCCCAATTTTCGACGAAAATCAAGGCACTTGATTCAAAATGTTTGCGGTAATAAATTTACATTAGTTTTTATAATTTATCTAGTTTATATTTTAATATTTTTACAAATTTTTAACTTCTTTTCTTGTGTATCAAAAATACCATTGGGAAAGTTGTATTATTGAGTACATCAAGGATGAGTTTTTGAAGAAGGTGATTTTACGTCTCATGGACACTGTCTCAGACTGGAAAAAGGGAAAATCGGTGACGACGCGAATCCCATATACATCTAGACCAGAGTTTTGGAACGGATTGGTTCGCTACTGGCAGGATCAACAATCGGTGGTCGTTTCGACAAAGTGCTCCACTTCCTGCAAAAATGTTGGTCCACACGGTTTGCCCGTGGCATTGCCTCATACAGTTGGCCAAACGACTATTGCGGGTGTTCGTTGACAAATGATATGTACATATAAATTGTTTTACTAATTTTTAATATAATATATATATAACTTGAGTTTCTTTTAGGCAACCGAGAACGGAGGTGTACTTCTTCCGATGACGGATGTTTTTGAGAGGATACACAAGAGGAAGAAGACTGGGCCTTTGTCTCTGAGAAAGCCGAGCAGATCTACAACGAGGTAACTTTGAGGGTTGCCAAACGAGAGACACAGTCTCTTAACTATCACCGGACGGTTCTTTTGTACAGTTTTGGGGGGGGGGGGTCGACCACATCCAACATTGACCGGATCTACAAGAAGATTCATATATTTATACTTATAGTATAACTATACTTTTTATATATATTTATTATTTAATTTTTTATTATTTTCGATATAACTATTTTATTTATGTTTATTTAAAATGTATGTTGCCCCTAAAAAGAAAAAAATTATAGGGATTAGATATATTCGGAATCATATGCCCCGTGACGACGATCCACATAAGATAATATGGTCGTCTTATGTGTAAAGATAGCAAGTCTGCAACAGAATCAGACGAAAAATAAGCAACAAGTGATGGCTGAATTTTTGGAGTACGACACTATCTTCGAGATCATGATAGTAGGCAACCCAGATATCGCCGCAATCTTGAAAGAAAAGTGGCGACGACGAGCAGCAAGATGGCACAAGCTAGGACAAGCCATGGAATGGAGGAAGAACTAGCGGAAGAGCAATGGGAAACATAGCTATTTGCAGCCAAAGCTGCTCGATATCAAGATCTCCTGGAGTTCGATGATTTTAACATAACTATAGATTATTTTTTTTCTTTAATTTGTATTAAAATAATTACATTTCTTTTTGTAATTTTCTAATCAATTTTACTTTTAATTTTACAATTTCTTACCAATTTATTTTAATTTTTAAATTTTCTATGTTTTACCAATTTAATTATTAAATCTAATTATTTATTTTATTAAAATTATTAAAACTCTAGTTTAAAAATAGTAATTAACTACAAATTTAACACTAATTTTTTCCACAGAATTACGAAGAATTTCAGTTTACTTAGAGTTTATGACGAAATGATTTGCCATCGATTTTACGACGAATGTCCTTTGACACGAAGTAATGAGGATCTTCATGCCACTTTCTTGCAACAAAATAAGAAAAATATACCATATTTTTCATCCCAAAATTCGTCCTTAAGTCATCATAAATTAGCTTCGAGTTTCTGACGTTCTTAACTTCTATCATAAATTCGATGTAACTTTTACGACGAATTAACGATGAAGTTTTCCTACGAACTGGCTGCGAATTTTTGGGCTTCCATAACTTACGACAAAATGCCAACGAAATTACAGTTACAACGATCAGTTTACGACGATCTAGATTTCTTTGTTAATTTGATCCTAATTCTGATTTACAACGAATTTAGGAGGTTTATTGTCTTCATAAACTGTTTCTTTGAATGACAGTTTCTTGCTAATTGCTCAAAAAGCTATTCATTTCTTTGTTAACATCAAAAATGACTTATGTCCTTCAAGTTATTATTTTTTTACATATTTTGACCGATTTAGTTTCTGCTACAACACTTATAAAAATAACAAAAATATTTTCTTCTTTTTTAGTACAAAACTATTATTGTGTAGAGAATTTATTTCAGTTAAAACTATGAATTTGTTTTACATTAGATCTGACAAGTATTTATATTTTATGATTAGAGAAATTTCTGTTAAATATTTTTTTGTGTGTAAATGTTATCTTTGTTAAATATTATTATTACTAATTTACAACTCTAATAGAAGAAATTCACGGATAAATATATTTAAATATAAAAATCAAAAAAAAAGAATTTTTCCACCGCATCAGATCCAGTTTTTTTTTTCTCTTCGTCTCCAAAAGTATTTTCCTGTTCTTAAGCCTCGGCGGCTTTCACAGCGCCGGGGCTATGCTTTTCATTTATCTCATGATTTCTTTGCCGGTTCTTTCTTTGGGCGGTTGGATTTTTTATTTCTAGTGTTAATTTCTTAGATCTAGATCTATAGATCTGGTCTTTGCTTTTCGATCTAGTCTTCAATCCTTCTTCTACATATGGTTTTCCTCTTTGGGGTGCTATAGATCTGGCGTTTCGACTATGTTTGAAGCAGCTACGGATCACTGCGTTGTCTCCTAGTTTCTTCTTCTCTGCCTCTCGGCGCCTGGTTGGCGGAGGTTTGTGGTGGTTTTAGTTCGGTCTCAGGGTTTGCCTCTCTGATGGATTTTTGGTGCAGTTACACCTATAAACTCTTCTTCTAGGCTTCCTTGGTTTTGAAGTTGGGTTCAAGAAGCTGCATTGGTATCGGTCTTCTCTTCAGCTCTTGCGAAGAGGTGGTTGGTTTTTGTCTGTAGGTGGCTTAAGCTAGCTCGCTGTGTCCATGTGTTTGAGGTATTGGTCGTCTTTGGCTTGTCCCCGGTCGGATGTCAAGGTTTCCTGTCTTTGACTCTAAACTATTTTGTTTCCTTCGCTTCTTGAGTGTGGTTTTGTTGGAGTTTGCTGTTGTGCTCTGTTTTAGTTGGGTGTCTGCTTGCGGTCCTGTCGGCGTTGTTTCTGGTTTGAGTTCGTTTAGGTTCTTGCCTCAGGTTATCAGTCCTTATGGAGGTGTCCTGCCTCTTTCGGTCCTACTCGAGGCTCTCTGTCATTTGCTTCTTCTCCGGCGTTAACATGTTTTTGGGATTGTTTGTAGTTTCTCTTCTGCTTCAGTGTTTCAATTAGAGATTATGTATCAATTGCTTTTATCCTTTTGTCCCGTGTGTTTTTAGTTTTTATCTTTCGATTTTTAGAATTTCATCAATGTATTCCATCAATGTATCTTATTTTAGGTTTTAATGAAAATTAGTCAGGATGGAAAAAAAAATACATTTAAATAAAAATATAGAAAAAAAAGTTGTAGTTTTCTACAAAGATATTGCAACTAACGTCACGAGTATCTTTTTAATCAAATTTAAAAATTGATATATTGTATGATTAAAATATACTTGCTCTTAAGATACACCACTACTGGTTGTTTATTTCCTTGCTGTCCACTGTCCAAAATAAAAACTTAAAAAGGAAAATACAGATAGGAAGACATATACATCGGAAACCCATAGGAAGTGAGTGAATACATAACAAATAAATAATACTTCCAAACGATAAACATCATAAGCATTAAATTACAAATAAATGTGTACGTGCGTGTGGGTCAAAATTAATAAATATTATGTACGTGTGTGTGTTAGTCAAAAGAATCAACACCGCCACTCACTATAGCTAATAATGTCGGAACAATGTCTCCTAGTAGATTACTTCCCTTTGCTTTCTCTGCATTATATATAGAGGACTCTTCGTGCTTGTTCCTCAACAGGGCTCACATTCTCTACCCACCAAAACTTTCATTCTACTTCTCTCTCTCTCCTTCTATATTTATTCTCTATTACTAAGCTCCAAGAGTTAATTTGCAAGTACTTGTTATACATATAGTGATAACCGAGTTAATTATAACATTTAAGAATGTTGTCAAGCAAAGTTATCAGCGAATCTCATGGACAAGACTCATCATACTTTCTTGGATGGCAAGAATACGAGAAGAATCCTTTCCACGAAACCCATAACCCTGGTGGGATTGTTCAGATGGGTCTTGCTGAAAACCAGGTTTGTATATGAATCTTTAACTCAAACAAAACTAAATTATTATGTACAAATCTCCATGTTTCTTTGCTGAATACCCTCTGATCGGTTGGTGTATATCTCCCTTCTTTATGCAGCTTTCTTTTGACCTAATAGAGTCGTGGCTAGAAGAGCATCCTGGAGTCTTGGGTTTGAAGAAAAACGAAGAATCGGTTTTTAGACAATTAGCTCTATTCCAAGACTACCATGGCTTGCCTGCTTTCAAAGATGTAAGTAATATCAACTACGTACTTCTATATATTAGGAGTGTTTTAATCCGTGTTTTAGTTTAGTTTCGATTCCGATTTTTTGTTTATTGGTATATAAATAATAGTAACCCAAATAAACCATGGATCGGGCTTTAAAATTTGGTTTCTTTGGTTTTAAATCAAATATATCCTTACCTTTTTTTTATAAAAAATAATGAGGGGTGGTTTTCTTTCTGGTTTTTGGAAAGCTGAATCCAAAACCGAAAAAGAAAACCGAAAATCTTACTATAATAAACCTGGATCCTAACCATATTAATTTTAAGTTCGGTTTTCGGATTGAACATCCCAATATTCATGTCAATAATAAACTTCTATGACACTAAGTATATATATGCTTTTACTCAACAGGCCATGGCGAAATTCATGGGAAAAATCAGAGGGAACAAAGTGAAATTCGATACGAACAAGATGGTGCTCACAGCTGGCTCAACCTCAGCTAACGAGACTCTAATGTTCTGCCTTGCTAATCCAGGAGATGCATTTCTTATCCCTGCACCTTATTATCCAGGGTACGTGTATAGCTTTACTATAATTCATTGGCGTTGCTTACAAGAAAGGCTACTAAATTTTTTTGTTGCCTTATTACTTGAAGATTTGATAGAGATCTCAAATGGCGGACAGGAGTAGAGATTGTTCCGATCCATTGTGTAAGCTCAAATGGGTACAAGATAACAAAGGAAGCATTAGAAAACGCGTATGAACGAGCCCACAAACTTAATCTAAACGTTAAGGGAGTACTCATAACGAACCCTTCAAATCCTCTTGGAACCTCCACCACTCGTGACGAGCTTGATCTTCTTCTCACTTTCACATCTGCCAAGAAAATCCATATGGTAAGCGATGAGATCTACTCGGGGACAGTTTTTGACTCTCCTGAGTTCACCAGCGTTCTAGAAGTTGCCAAGGACAAGAACATGGATTTGGATGAGAAAATTCATGTTGTTTACAGTTTGTCCAAGGATCTAGGACTCCCTGGATTTCGTGTCGGCCTGATTTACTCAAACAATGAGAAAGTTGTTTCAGCCGCAACCAAAATGTCCAGTTTTGGACTCATTTCTTCCCAGACTCAGCATCTGCTAGCCAATTTGCTGTCTGACGAAAGATTCACGACCAAGTACTTGGAAGAGAACAGGAAGAGGCTGATAGAGAGAAGAGACAGGCTTGTTTCGGGTTTGAAGAAAGCGGGGATCGGTTGTTTGAAGAGCAACGGGGGTTTGTTCTGTTGGGTTGACTTGAGACACCTCTTGAGATCCAACACATTCGAGGCCGAGCACTCTTTATGGACAAAGATTGTGTGTGAAGTCGGTCTCAACATCTCTCCAGGCTCATCGTGTCACTGTGGTGAGCCTGGTTGGTTCAGAGTTTGTTTTGCAAATATGTCAGACCAAACGCTGGAAGTTGCTATGGACCGTGTACACGGTTTTGTAGAGGCCATGGTGATGAATACTAATCATGGTAAGCAAAAGAGAACCATGTGGGATTCAAGGAGAAGATCTCTGATCAACAAATGGGTCTCCAAGCTTTCCTCTGTTCATTGTGAATCAGAACGTTGATGACTTTTCTACGAACATCTCCTTAATTGCTTTCCATATTTTCAGTGTTTTTAATATGGTTTTTTCCCTCCAGATCTGGCGCAAGCCATTGTGGAGTTTTTCTCTACAAAATAAAGACAAAAAAGTCTTGTTTTTTTTTTCTTTGTTTTTAATGGGAGGGTGGTTGTAGTGAAAGATCCTGTTTGTATTCTGTTCATTTGTGTAACCAAATTATATATTCTTTTATTCTTTCATATATTCATATAATACTGTAAACAAGGATTTAAATTACCTTTTTGTATTATTACATGGAAAGCTATGTTGTAAGGAAAAACCGAAGTATTCATAAAACTAAAAAAATACTTGGGAAGTTGACAAAGTTTTTTTTTTTTTTTTTGCTAAAAGGCTTGGAAGTTGACAAAGTTTTCAGAAAAAAAAAAAAGTTGTCAAAGTACAGAACAAAAACATGTGTTTCTGAACGCCAAAAATACTGACAGAAAGAAACTTGACAAGAAGAAAGAAGCAACTGAAGCCAAAGAACAGCTGAAATTGACTTTTTCTCTTGCAATTAACATAATTGTTAACACTCGATCCCACACTCGCTCACACGAATCAATCTCTCGATCTCGAACTAATAATTCTCGCTGACTTTGGGTCCACCGCATCTCAAGTCGGGTTGCGCCTTAGTTAATCGGGTCAGATTAATAATTGGGCCAAAGTCTACAAAAGAGAAGAGACAAAGTGAGTTGGGCCGGAACAAAAGAAGCCCACATGCAAAAGAGAAGTCCAAGAGAAAGTAGATTTTTTTTTTTTGACAGCAAAAAGAAAGCAGATAAATTCGTAAAAAAGAGACCTTATTCGTTCGTTACTGACCATAAACGACATTAATAACGAAATAGCTCTACAGAGCTTTATTATGTGCAAAGAACAAAACAGAACAAAAAAAAACTTTAAATTGTCACCAAAAACAAAGTATTTTAGATAGATATCATAAATTTTTTTAAAGAGATTGCTCATCGACATCCTTAGTTACAATTTTAAAAAAAATAAAATCCACATTTATATGAAAACACTTGAAAAGAAACTCTAAACAAACGGATCTTCTTTGACACTTTATTGCTTGTTGGAACTACATTGGGTTTGTAATATGAACCTCTATAGATCGACACTTTGAAAACAAATAAGAGATAGATTTGAATGATTTCAAGACTCACGAATGAATCAAAGAAACATCAATGGATCGAATGGTCACACTAAGGTCGCAGAATAACCTTAGATTCACCGGGGATCAAGTGGTCGCACAAAGGATATGAAAAATCCATTGATTTACCAAGATCTAACTTAAAAAGATTTTTATTAAAAAAATAGATGAAACTGTTTTAGAACAAAGAAGAGATTATAAAAAGAGATGAATCTTGGTACAAACACCAAAGGCTCCCTCGAACTGACACGAAATTAAAACAAGTAAAAGAGTTTGAATGATCCTTGAACTGCCTCGACGTGTCTTCCTCTTCTTTGGGCTTCGACTTTGATCAAACAAATGGGCCATTGAAATGTGAAACACTTGCCTCATTAAAAACCTCTCTTTGGAAAATCCATTGGAACAAAAAAAAAAAGAGGTAAAAAGAGTACAAATGGATCACATTCCCATTTGTTGATCATGGGCTTGAATCAAAACCAGAGAGGTTTGATAAGCTTCTCTTTCTTCAATATGATTCTCTATACGACTAAGTAGAGAATGCATAGCTTCTTTGAATGCCTTAGCTTTAGAACGGGTAATAGGACCACTTGGTATGACTAGAGCTTCCTCAGGTCAAGCTCATCCTCATCTACAAGCTCAATGTCCTCAGCTACAAGCTTAATGTCCTTTGTACTTTCCATGATCATATCAGTTTGTGGTTTAGTTTTTTTAATACCTCTTTATTCTTTCATTCATGTTAATATTACCTTGTAAATAGATATTACAAGCTATTAACACAAGAAAAAGATAGATTTTAGATTGTAACCAACAACAAAATGGTTTTAGATAGATATCATAAAAATGTTGAAGTATGCTGCTCAATCGACAGCTTTAGTTACAATTTTTAAAACAATAACTGAACAAAACAAAACCGTCTAGAAAATTTTGTGGTGTTTATTGAATAGCTCGGTTACAAGTTATATACAACTCAAGAAACAAGCATAAAAAGAAACTCAAGAATTTGTATTAATATACAATAGTAAATAGACTTTATGAAGAAGATATTTGCTAGACTTGGAGGATACATAGACTTGGAGACTACACTTAGCTTAACACCCCCCCCCCCCCCCCCCCCCNCTCTTAAGATACACCACTACTGGTTGTTTATTTCCTTGCTGTCCACTGTCCAAAATAAAAACTTAAAAAGGAAAATACAGATAGGAAGACATATACATCGGAAACCCATAGGAAGTGAGTGAATACATATCAAATAAATAATACTTCCAAACGATAAACATTATAAGCATTAAATTACAAATAAATGTGTACGTGCGTGTGGGTCAAAATTAATAAATATTATGTACGTGTGTGTGTTAGTCAAAAGAATCAACACCGCCACTCACTATAGCTAATAATGTCGGAACAATGTCTCCTAGTAGATTATTTCCCTTTGCTTTCTCTGCATTATATATAGAGGACTCTTCGTGCTTGTTCCTCAACAGGGCTCACATTCTCTACCCACCAAAACTTTCATTCTACTTCTCTCTCTCTCCTTCTATATTTATTCTCTATTACTAAGCTCCAAGAGTTAATTTGCAAATACTTCTAGTACTTGTTATACATATAGTGATAACCGAGTTAATTATAACATTTAAGAATGTTGTCAAGCAAAGTTATCAGCGAATCTCATGGACAAGACTCATCTTACTTTCTTGGATGGCAAGAATACGAGAAGAATCCTTTCCACGAAACCCATAACCCTTGTGGGATTGTTCAGATGGGTCTTGCTGAAAACCAGGTTTGTATATGAATCTTCAACTCTAACAAAACTAAATTATTATGTACAAATCTCCGTGTTTCTTTGTTGAATACCCTCTGATCGGTTGGTGTATATCTCTCTTCTTTATGCAGCTTTCTTTTGACCTAATAGAGTCGTGGCTAGAAGAGCATCCAGGAGTCTTGGGTTTGAAGAAAAACGAAGAGTCGGTTTTTAGACAATTAGCTCTATTCCAAGACTACCATGGCTTGCCGGCTTTCAAAGATGTAAGTAATATCAACTACGTACTTCTATATATTAGGGGTGTTTTAATCCGTGTTTTAGTTTAGTTTCGATTTCAATTTTTTGTTTATTGGTATATAAATAATAGTAACCAAAATAAACCATGGATCGGGCTTTAAAATTTTGATTTCTTTGGTTTTAAAACAAATATATCCTTACCTTTTTTTTATTAAAAATAATGAGGGGTTTTCTTTCTGTTTTTTGGAAAACTGAATTCAAAACCGAGAAAGAAAACCGAAAATTTTACTATAATAAACCTGGATCCTAACCATACTAATTTTAAGTTCGGTTTTCGGATTGAACATGCATCCCAATATTCATGCCAATAAACTTCTATGACACTAAGTACATATATATGCCTTTACGCAACAGGCCATGGCGAAATTCATGGGAAAAATCAGAGGGAACAAAGTGAAATTCGATACGAACAAGATGGTACTCACAGCTGGCTCAACCTCAGCTAACGAGACTCTAATGTTCTGCCTTGCTAATCCAGGAGATGCCTTCCTTATCCCTGCACCTTATTATCCAGGGTACGTGTATAACTTTACACACAACGATTTTGAATTCATTACCGTTGCTTACAAGAAAGGCAACTAAATTTGTTTTCTGGCTTAATACTTGAAGGTTTGATAGAGATCTCAAATGGCGGACAGGAGTAGAGATTGTTCCGATCCATTGTGTAAGCTCAAATGGGTACAAGATAACAAAGGAAGCCTTAGAAAACGCGTACGAACGAGCTTGCAAACTTAACCTGAACGTTAAGGGAGTTCTAATAACGAACCCTTCAAACCCTCTTGGAACCTCCACCACCCGTGACGAGCTTGATCTTCTTCTCACCTTCACTTCTGCCAAGAATATCCATATGGTTAGTGATGAGATCTACTCGGTTACTGTTTTTGACTCTCCTGAGTTCACCAGCGTTCTAGAAGTTGCCAAGGACAAGAACATGGATTTGGATGAGAAAATTCATGTTGTTTACAGTTTGTCCAAGGATCTAGGACTCCCCGGATTTCGTGTCGGCTTGATTTACTCAAACAATGAGAAAGTTGTTTCAGCCGCAACCAAAATGTCTAGTTTTGGACTCATTTCTTCCCAGACTCAGCATCTGCTAGCCAATTTGCTGTCTGACGAAAGATTCACGACCAAGTACTTGGAAGAGAACAGGAAGAGGCTGAGAGAGAGAAGAGACAGGCTTGTTTCGGGTTTGAAGAAAGCGGGGATCGGTTGTTTGAAGAGCAACGGGGGTTTGTTCTGTTGGGTTGACTTAAGACACCTCTTGAGATCCAACACATTCGAGGCCGAGCATTCTTTATGGACAAAGATTGTGTGTGAAGTCGGTCTCAACATCTCTCCAGGCTCATCGTGTCACTGTGATGAGCCTGGTTGGTTCAGAGTTTGTTTTGCAAATATGTCAGACCAAACGCTGGAGGTTGCTATGGACCGTGTACACGGTTTTGTAGAGGCCATGGTGATGAATACTAATCATGGTAAACAAAAGAGAACCATGTGGGATTCAAGGAGAAGATCTCTGATCAACAAATGGGTCTCCAAGCTTTCCTCTGTTCATTGTGAATCAGAACGTTGATGACTTTTCTCCGAACATCTCCTTGATTGCTTTCCATATTTTCAGTGTTTTTAATATGGTTTTTTCCCTCCAGATCTGGCGCAAGCCATTGTGGAGTTTTTCTGTACAAAATAAAGACAAAAAAGTCTTGTTTTTTTTCTTTTTTTTTTAATGGGAGGGTGGTTGTAGTGAAAGATCCTGTTTGTATTCAGTTCATTTGTGTAACCAAATGATATATTCTTTTATTCTTTCATATTCATATAATACTGTAAACATGGATTTAAATTTTTATTATTACATGGAAAGCTATGTTGTAAGGAAAAACCGAAGTATTCATAAAACTAAAAAAATACTTGGGAAGTTGCCAAAGTAAGAACAAACATATGTGTTTCTGAACGCCAAAAATACTGACAGAAAGAAAGTTGACAAGAACAAAGAAGCAACTGAAGCCACAGAACAGCTGAAATTGAATCTTCCTCTGCAATTAACACAGTTGTAAACACTCGATCCCACACTCGCTCACACGAATCAATCTCTCGATCTCAAACTGTAATTCTCGCTGACTTTGGGTCAACCGCATCTCAAGTCGGGTTGCGCATTAGTTAATCGGGTTAGATTAATAATTGGGCCAAGTCTACAGAAGAGAAGAGACAAAGAGAGTTAGGCCGGAACAAAAGAAGCCCACATGCAAAAGAGAAGTCCAAGAGAAAGCAGATAAATCGTAAAAAAAAGAGAGCTTATTCGTTACTGACACATAAACGACATTAATAACGAAATAGCTCAATAGTGTTAATGAACTATTATGTGATGTCCATTATTAGCCCATAAGTCCATTAGATTTTACTTTGTCACCAAGTAAAACCCTCTCTTGTATTCCTATATAAAAGATCCATTACTCATTGGAATAATACATCAACATCTATTCCTTCTTCTCTTCTCTTTATTCACAACACGTTATTAGCACGAAATCCTAGCCGTCTGATCTAAGAGGTATTCAATTCTAATTTTTTTTTTATGTTTAATATTCCAACTTTGAATCATGTTTATTATCAATTCATGGTTCATAATAATGGATTACTTATCAGTATTATGATAATCTCCTGCAGAGATTCAAATCATATATTTATTTTATTGTTATTTGTTTTTACATAATCAATAGATTATGATGAATTCTCCTGCAGAGATTCAATACACATATTTATTTTATGATTTATATTATGATAAATTCTCCAGGAGATATTTAAATCACATATTATTTCTCTTGTAGAGAACACATGTTTATTTTTAATTTATGCATTATTTATGCATATATTTTATTTATACTTAATCTATGCACATATTTTATTTATGATCTATTTTTGCACGAATTTGATTTATGTTTTATTTATGCACGGATTTTTATTTATGCTCTATTTATGCACATATTTTATTATATCAAATATCCATTGTTTTTGCATAATTCTTAAACTGATTCTTATTTCATTAAATCGAATACTGTACATATTTTCCACGATATTCATGAAAGTGCTCTTATTCATTAAATCGAATACTGTTTATGCACATAGTTTGCACGAAATTTATTAAACTGAATCTGATCTATTATATCGAATACTATTTCTGCACAAATTCGTTTTTCATATAATACCCTAATTTTGCACGGTTCAATTATTAAATATGAACAGTTTAAACTTGAATTTCTGTTTATGTCTTTAATACTATTTAACCCGAATTTCGCACATACATGATTATAACCTGAATTTTGCACTGTACAGTTTAGATTTGGATTTCTGTGTTTAGACCTGCATTGGTTTCTGTCATCATTACTGTTAAACCCCGATTTTTGCATAGAATCTGAATTTTGCATTGAACAGTTTAAACTTGAATTTATGTGTTTATATCTCATTGATTTTTTTTAAACCCGAATTTTGCACAAACATGTTTATGATCCGAATTTTGCACTGAACATATAAACTTGGATTTTTGTTTTAGACATGCACTGGTTTCCGTCTTCAATACTGTTAAACCCGAATTTTGCACTGAGCAGTTTATCTTGAAACCCAGATTTTGCACAGAACTTTTGCATCATGCTTGTCTGTTCTTTTTATCACGAAATTTGCACATATATGACATAAACCCGGATTTTGCACAGAACTATTGCATCATGTGTGTCTGTTCTTTTTATCACGAAATTTGCACATATTTATCAATCTGATAATTTTTGTTAGCTGATTCATTGACAACCTAGTTTAATGGCATGATAGAATTAAACTAATGAATGATATGATTGATTGAGTTATTTTTATATGATCTTATTATCATTGTTTATATTATATGTAAATCATATTTATGTGCCATCACCTGTTTGATAATATTTAAGCCTTGAGTACTTAAAAGTTCCATAAGTTCTTTTAGAACAATTTAAAAGAAATGTATGATCACCAGAATGTGATATGACCTAAAACTCTTTATGATTCTAACAAAGACTACATGACTTGAAGTCTATAAGTGATACAGAGATGCTAGAATACATCAAAGAATTATTGTTGTCTTGAAGACACAATAACATAAAGATATTTAAGAATTATTTTGATAAAATGATGACCTATTGATGAAAAGTCAAGAATCACATCCAATTGGCTATGATCCATTCTCTGAAGTGAATGTGATATCATATATTCAGAAAGAAAAGAACCATACCAATAACTTTGGCCGAGTAAGTGGTTATAGATGTGGTCATAAACGTGATATGAATATGGATATGGTTAAGGTCAAGGTCAAGGTCAAGGTCAAAGAGTTCAAACTCAAATTCTCACAAGAAGTGAGAAAATATAAAGATAGTATAAAGATTATTAAAGGCTCTTGAAGAGTAGATATATTTGCCTACGGGAACATAATCATTGATTTATTATATCTCTTAAGTCTCAAAAATGAAAAGAATCAAAGATATCATACAAGTCTCAAAAGTTACAAGAATCAAAGATAGAATACATGATCCAAGTTGGATATGTTATTGATTCTATACTAGGATTCAATTCGAGATGGATGAACCTGAAGTGTCATCATCTCGAGGGGGAGAATCGATGAATCTCACAATCAATAGTAAGTAGGACATCTAGAAGATTATGTTCACACTTAAGATGATCTTGATGAATCATTGATAAAGTAAAATCAAAGAATCCCACAATCCATAGTAAGTGGAACATCTAGTAGATATGTTCACAGTCAAAATGATCTTGATGAATCATTTATAAAGTAACTCCAATGGATTTCAAGTTAATCAAGTTGAGACAATAAAGAAAGAAAAGTTTAGTACATTCAAATAATGAGTATTACCCAAGGCAGTAAAAGTATTTTGAAGATAAATATTTAACCAGAAGTTTAATGTATATCATTGTTTGGCATGAGCCGGTTAGACCATAACGGTTCAAGAATGATGCGAAAAATAATTAAGGTAGGCATTCATTGAAGAGCCTGAAGATTCCTCCTAAATGATGTTTCATATAATGCTTACTCACAAGGCAAATATGATAATATGATTATCACTAGCCAAATTAGATTTGGATTGAACAAGATAGTTGTGTGTATTCTTGTTATAGATCTACAACCTGAAGTTTGGAAGAGTATTTGGTAATGCTAGTGAATTCACAACTTAAGCCTTTGATGATAAAAGCATAAGGATAAATGTTAAAAATGCAAAGCATAAATTCGCATTAAGCCAACGAGTAATCAAAAGTTTTACCCATCAAAATTGGTTTTGGGTCAGAAACCAAATATTTTCCATCTAGAATATTTGGATGTGCAGTATAAATCCACATTGCTCCATCACAGCGGTATAAGATGGATCCTCAAATGAGGCTGTAAATACGTTGGATATGAATCTCCATTGATAATTAAGTATATAGAGCTATCCATGATGGATATGTTCAACTTAATTTTCCAACATAGGGGGGAGAAAATAAACAGCTGAAAAAGAAAATAAGCTCAAATGAATTATCATTGATCCTCTGACTAAAGAAAGTGAATTGAAATTCCAAAAGATAATTCATTTACAAAGCTTAGTAAATCAAGTTGCCAAACGTATTTACAAACCCAAATAAAGTGACAAAGTCATATATACCAGCAATAAATGCTCCAATAAGAATTAATGTCTCAGAAGGACAATATCAAGCTGCTAGTGAGTCTAAAGAACGCATGAAGCGTGATAGACTTGTTCCAAATAAAAGAATCCTCGAAAATAAAAAGGAGCAGAATTTGACAATGGTCAGATCGAGGAAACAAAGATTTTTGAATGATCTCAAGAAGAGAAATTAAACATGACAAGAAAGAAATTTAGGTACCTGAGATAATAAAGAGATCGATCTCAACAAGTAAAATGGAACCGAAAAGCAAATCGACGTCGATAATATTTTTTCATGCAATGTAGCAGTTGATATGATGAGAAAGAGGATCATGAAGTCTATTGCAGAGTATACTCGAAATTATGATTGACCAATCTATAAGGAAGCAATAGACATTGAATTAAAATCTCTTGGAAAGAGATGAATATTTGGACGAGTTGTCCATATACCTAAGAGTGTAAAACCAGTGGGAAATAAATAAGATTTTATATGAAAGAATGATGGATACGAAATTGATTATGAGACTATATACTCTCATGTGGTGGATGCAACTACTTTCAAGTTCCTTATCAGTCTGGCAAGAAAAGAAGGACTTGACATATATGACTGATATGTCTATATTTTGCATCATATTTCTCTCCACTTAGTATAAGTTTGTTATCATTTGAGGTTTTTATTGAGCATCATTGTATTGCATTTCTATCATTTAGAGTCTAGGATGTTTTTGCATAGTCTTTGCATGGTTTGGTGCATTTGGAGTCTCAAACAGGTATTAAGGATGCTATGGAGGCATACTTGAAGATGGAGAAGGATGGCATTGCAAAGAGAGTTTGGGCAGAAGCTGTTTGGAGGTGAAGAAAGGAGAAAGAAGAAGTCTCGGAGTGTATCGACGTGCTGTATCGACCAGCCAGGTCGATACACATTTCCAGAGGTTCGTCTCGGCGTAGTGTATCGACCTGGCTTGGCCGTGACGAACAAGAACGAAGGATGAGAAGAAGTTTCGCAACGTATCGGCCGGCTGTATCGACGTGCTAGGCCGATACCAATTTCCAGAGGTTCATCTTGGTTAGGCGTATCGACGAGCCACACCGAGACGACCACGAGAAGCCAAGACGCGTGCCAGACGTTCATACCGACCTGCCGTATCGACGTGACCATGCCGAGACCAATTTCCAGAGGTTCGTANGTGCGGATTGCAAACGCCTAACTTGCCAATGATGAGCTAGAATTCATGATGACCAAGAGATTTAGTGAATACATTGGCAAATTGATCTGTCATCGGTAGCTTCTTTGTGAAAACAAGACCATCATGTATAGCATCACGAACAAAATGACAAACAATTTTGTTCTTTCATGCAAGACCGGATTGGCCACAATGTGAATAGCGGTTTGATTATCGCAATGTAACTTCATAGGACCTTCATGTTAGACTCCAAAATCAGCTAACAAGACACAAAGCCATTTCAATTCATCAACGATCACAGCCATGCTTCTATACTCGGCTTCAGCAGACGAACGAGCAACAACTCTTTGCTTCTTCGTTTTCTAGGAAATAGGTGAATCGCCGAGAGTTACAAACCATCCACTAACAGAGCGGCGAGTTAAAGGACATCATGCCCAGTCAGAGTCACACCAACAATGAAGAAGGAGATCACATATAGATTTCAGAAAAATACCTTGGCCCGGAGTACCTTTTAAATAGTGAACAACTCGTAAAGCCGCTTCCCAATGATCAATATGTGGTTTTTGCATGAATTGTAAGAGAATATAGACATTATATGTAAGGTCTGGCCGTGTGGCTGCAAGATAGATTAATCTCTCTACGAGACGTCGATAGCACTTAGGATTATCAAATAAGGCACTCGTACTCACCGCCAAACCATGTTGTTGGACCATCGGAAAATCAACTGGTTTTGCACCAAAAAATCTAACTTCAGTAACAATTTGAAGTGTATAATTACGTTGACAAAGAAAAATACCATCGGGTCTACGAGCTACTTCAAGTCCTAAGAAGTACTTCAAAGTACCTAGATCTTTCATGTGAAAGTAATCTTCCAAATATCGTTTAAAACGATTACTGGCTTCCTGATCATTACCTCCAATGACTAAATCATCCACATACACCAAGATATATATTTCAGAACCCGTAGATTTTCTCAACGAGAACATAGAATAATAAGTTTTGGACTGAGTGAACCCATATGTGACCAAGGCGGTTCGAAGCTTAGAAAACTAGCACCTAGGTGCTTGCCGTAAACCATAAAGAGATTTTTTAAGACAATAAACTAGACCAAGTTCTTATGTACGAAATCCCGGAGGTGGTTTCATATACACTTCTTCCTCAAGATTTCCATGTAAGAAAACATTATGAACATCCATCTGATGCAACTCCCAACCTCTGACAGATGCAACTTCAAGAAACACACGAACTGAAGACATCTTGATGACAGGTGCAAAGGTATCTTTATAATCAACTCCCTCCACTTGCTTATTTTCGAGAGCAACGAGGCGAGCTTTATATCTCTCAATTGTGCCATATGCTCTATATTTAATACGATAAATCTATTGTGCCATCTGCTCGTTAACCAGGAGGCAGCTTTGTCATATCCAATGTTTTACTGATTTCTCAGATCCCATAGCATTGTTCCACACTTTTTGAACTACTGCATTTTTAAAACATGTTGGTTCAACTCCACTAGTCAAAGCTACAAGAAAAGCACGATGAGCTGGAGAAAACTTATCGCAGTTCACAAAATCAGAGATTGGTTAAGAACATTCTATTTCCAATAACTGATCCATATCAAAATCAGAAGCAATTAAATCATTATATGTCGATGTTGTAAGAAGCACATAATCCTGCAATCGTACAAAAAAGTTTTTTATGTCTCATTTTGCGACCCAATTCTTCTACCGGCACGTTGGCATCATCATACATATCAATCACACCTGTTGAATCTACCAAGTCTACGATAATCTCAACCACTTCTAACTGTTGGTGAGAGGCTATCAGATTTTTAGCAATAACATGAGCTGATTCTGGTTCTGCACAATTTTTAGCTGCTTCTACAGTTATACGAGACGTATTAGACGGAGATATAACTTCTGATGATTTCATAATTGGCAATTCACATATTTTTCTACGTGTAATGGTGGTTCTGTTTTAACATCACCAAACATATCTGAATCTTCCATATTATTTGTCACAGATCGATCCGGTGATGACACGTTGAAAGGAAAAGTGTTCTCCTCAAACACCACATCACAAGAGACAAAAATCTGCTCAGTATCAAGAACAAATAAATTCCAACCCTTTTTGCCAAACAAATATCCAATAAAGATGCAGCGTCTGCTGCGTGAATAAACTTATCACCTCCTCTGTTCTGATTTTATGCGAACGCCAAGTAAATTATCATAAGTTGGAGGAGAACAGTAAATTATCTCGTACAGTGTCTTACCATTCAATACGGTAGAAGGCGTACGGTTTATTAGATAAGCTGCAGTGAAAATGGTTTCTCCCCAGAATTTTATATGTAGAGAGGACTGAAACAACAGAGCACGCAACATTAAGTATGTGACGGTGCTTTTTTCGGCTCTACCGTTTTGTTGTGGGGTACCCACACACGATGTCTGGTGCAAAATTCCTTTCTCTTGAAACTCAGTTGATAAGTGAGTAAACTCAATGATGTTGTCGCTTCGTACAATTTTGATATTTTTGCCAAATTGTCTCAATATCAATGCCACACACCACGTGAGTGATTATCCAAAATGGTCAAAAAATAGAATGAGTTACACAACGTCGAATGACGATAGGGTCCCCACAAATCACAGTGAATCATATCAAAATCTCAAGACTTTTATTATCACTGGAGTGAAAAACATCATGACATTGTTTTGCTTGAAGACAAGTATCACATGTAGAGAAATCTTTTATTTTAGATTCAATAGAAGGAAGCAAATCAAAAACTCTATTTGATGGATGACCTAGACGCCGATGCCGCACGTCTTGAGCTCCATCTTTATTCATCCGCAAAGCACTAATCGCGGTCATACGCATATAGAAATACAAACCATTCAGAAGCTCATGCGCGCCAGTCAGGCTCTTCGTTAAACGGTCCTGAATCACACAGCCCTTGTTAGCTATTTGCAAAACCAAATCAGAATCCGCAATCAGTTGCGACACATATAACAATCTCATATCAGGAACAAGAAGCACATTTCTCAGCCTGAACTCATCATCAAACATCATTGTCCCTTTCTCATGTGAGAGTTCTATTTTCATTCCGGCAAACCAACAACACAAGGTAGAATCATACGTATCGTTAAGACGAGTCGCAACTCCTTGCTTGTGATCGTCAATGAGTTTAATCAAAGCAATCCATTGATCATTTGTGAGTCCCGTGGAGCCTTGTTTTTCAGCTTCACAGCTGGTCCCATTGACTCTGTGAAAAATTGCAGCGTTGGCTCGCCTAGTTCCACCACGACCGCAACCGTTATCTCTGCCTCTGTGACCACCATTCTGACGAGAACGCTCAGTCCACCTTTTCGGATAACCAATCACTTGAAAAAAAGTGTCAGTTATGTCATGATTTCTTATAGCTCCCACACACAAGCTTGATTTTCTCTTCATATCCACCACTCGATCTTCCAACTTTGGCCGCAAATGCAATTGTGTGTTTTGCTGTTCACGTCCTCGCATCACCGTTTGAACATGTTCCACATCTTTGACTTTTGAGTACACTTGATTCATTGTGGGAAGAGGGTTCTCTGTGATGATGGAAGTTTGCATGCCACCGTACACAGTTTCGTCCAACTCGAGAAAAAATGGGTGTACTTTATCATCTTCTCGTTTCTTCTCAGATTCCACTCCGATATCACACTTGCAATCTCCACATCGACATACCAATAACTTGTCTTAGTTCATCAAGCATTTCCACAAGATTTGTAATTTTCTGAAGTAATCAATGATACTCATTCCACCTTGTCTCAGATTCGTCAATTCAGCCTTGATCTCCTAGATCCGTGGCCCGTTTCCTACAAAAAATCGGTCCTTAATCCCCTTCCACGGTTCTTTCAGATCTTATTTATTGGCGAGAGAACGCCTCACTGTCGGCTCCACCGTATTCAATATCCATAGGGTTACCATGGAATTGGCAGAAACCCAATCCTCAAATTCATATGCATCTTCTTTTGGTTTCAGTAATGTTCCGTCAACAAATCAGTATTTCATCTTGACACGCAAAGCAGTGTGCACCGCCTGTGCCCACTCATCAAAGTTATCACTGTTGAATTGCACCTGGGCGATAACCACACTTGGATTCTCATTCGATGCCAGTTGATACATTTGAGAAACTGATTTCAGAGTTTCTGTGTTTGTTCCGTTAGTGACGACGATTGTTTAGGCCATATTTTTGGTTGGATCTGATACCATGAACAAAACACAACCGTCTAGAGAATTTCGTGGTGTTTATTGAATAGCTCGGTTACAAGTTATATACAACTCAAGAAACAAGTATAAAAAGAAACTCAAGAATATGTATCAATATACAATAGGGAATAGACTTTATTAAGAACATATTTGCAAGACTTGGAGGATATATAGACTTGGAGACTACGCTTAGCTTAACAATAACATCCACATTTATATGAAAACACTTGAAAACAAACTCTAAACAAAGGGACTTTCCTTTTGACACTTTCTATTGCTTGTTGGATTTACATTGGGCTTGGGCTTTTGTTCTTTTAATACTTTTCTTCTTCTTTCATGTTAATATTACCTTGGAAAGAGATATTACAAGCTATTTACACAAGAGAAAAAAGAGACTTTAGATTATCACCAAAAACAAAATGGTTTTAGATAGATATCAGAAAAAGGTTGAAGAAGGTTGCTCAATCGATATCTTAGTTACAATTTTTAAAACCATAACATACATTTTTATGAAAACACTTGAAAAGAAACTATAAACTAAGGGGCCTTCCTTTGATACTTCATTGCTTGCAGAGCCGTGCCAACCTTAATGGCTTCCTGAAGCCGGAAAATTACCCTCATTCATAATTAAAAAAATGTCTTATAATAATAAATATCATTGTCACATAGCAAAAACAATAAAATGAAGCCAATGAACTAAACTGTAGAGTTCTAAAGCGTAAATTTTCTTTCTTTTTTTTCATAAAATCGTTGACCAAATTTTGAAAATTAATGTTCCTTAGCATCTATTTAAGAAATCAAGATCACTCAATCTTTCTTTTGACACAGTCAAGCGAAGAGAAAAGTTTATATGCTTCAGCTTTGAAAAACTCCTTTCAGCAGATGCAACCAAAACTGGAATTGTTAATAATATCTGATAAGCGAGTTTGGATAAAAATCTTCAATCAAAAAGTCTAACACGTCAATAGACCTCTCAAGTTCACAAAAAGATCACTACAAACAATATCTAAATGATTTCCATATCTTAGAAAATCTTTAAGATTGGCTCAAGAATCCATCAAACGATCATCACTCGCTAATTGCAGCTTTATGATGCAGTAGTAAACGTACTCCAAGTTTTACCCCAAAAATAAACTGCAAGTACAAAACAATCACGATAGTATATAAAGGGATCAAATTCACAAAGATTGTCGTATTCGAGATTTCTAAGACTTCTAACTTTCTTCTAGACTAATCGAATTAAGATGTTTGGTTGTCATAGTTTGTAGCAAGCGAATAAAGTAAATAAAAGCAATAAAAGGTGCAGGAATGCAAGGACTAAAGGCGTTGGGCAGTAGAGAATTCTCCGGGGTTCATGGATCGAATCAAACAAGCAAACAGTTAAGATTTAAAGCAATCTAGTCGAGCTGGCCATTCAGGTACAACAAAGAGTTGTAAAAAAGAATAAGATTTCTTGAATGTCTGGTTCGTTGTCTGTCTAAAACTTTAAGAAGAAAATTAAGTCAGATTAAGTCCAAGTAAAGTAGAGCAGTGTATTCCGTCCAATGGAATCTCTATAGTTCGAAATTGTTTGGTGATATAAGACTCGGAGGTGAGTCTTTGGCAGGCGGAAGATGTGATCTATAAGCTGGCTTTCACGCTCTCTCTTACAAATCAGTGGTTGGTGAATGGTAGAACAAAGGCTTGAATCCACAAGTCTTTGAGCCGGGATGGTGTCAAACAAGCTGGCTTTCACGCTCTCTATTGTTGGACAATAAAAGGGGGAAGTGATGGTGGATCGAATGGCACCGCAGAGGGATGAGGGATCTCTGATACTGCACAAGCCCTCGGCCTTGGTGAATCTCACACGCAAGGACACGGGCAGGGTTCTAGACAAGCGGCGGCTACTAGAGTTTTAGAAGAAAGTTCGTCTCTTTATTGATAATCAAAAGGTAGCCAAATTACTAATGCTGCAGGGGAGCTTTATAAACAGCTCGTTAGCTAGCTCTAGGGCCGAAATAAAATTAAAGAAACGACAATACAAAGCTTACAAAATCTAACAAAACGCAAAACGCAAAAATACATCAAAAATGGAAAGTTCACTTAAACTAAAAATAAAAAGAAACTAAGCTTATTCTTGAGGCCTTCTCTTGGGGCTTGAACTTGGGGCTCTTGGACGTGCTAAGTACCACTGGTACAAGACATCTTACCTGCACAAATTGTATAAATTGAATATATCTGGTTTTGCCACGCAATGGTCTGAAATGCTTTAGTCGTGGTTGAGCTTGGTTCTGGTGCGGTCCATGCTGACTTCTGGGTGATTCCACCCTCTTGAGGTCCAGTGAAGTCGAGATGATAGAAGTCTTCAAGTGTTTTCCCGTGATTAGCTCCCAAAACGTCTTGAGGTTGGGATGTGATCTCCACGAGATTCTGGCTGTTTTGGACTCCATTACCTGCCAAGTAATCAAACATACCTTGGTTTGTACGAGGCTGGTCTTCTTTGAGGCTCAACCTTGCAAAATCCTCCAATATGTCCATTTCGGGTGCGTTGGAGCTTTCTTTAAGGTCGGCTTGTAATGGTGGAGTTCTGAATGTGTCTCCTAGTTCCATTGTGTTGAGGAGGGTCTCCACAGCTGCATTGAACCCTTCCCTAAGTCTCCTGGTCTTGGAACGAGTTATTGGTGAAGTCTTGACCAACGGTACATGCTCAATGCTCTCGGTTGGGTCGATGTCCTCATCATTCACTCTCTCTTCAGAAGGTTTTGTCCTCAAAACTGACTCGTCTGCATCATAAGGAGATAAATCAGTAACATTAAAGTTATGTGAAATGTTAAACTCACCTAGCAGCTCCAAGCGGTATGCATTGTCTTTGATTTTCTCTAGAACTTTGAATGGTCCATCTCTTCTAGGTGCAAGCTTGAAACTCCTTTTGTGTGGGAACCTCTCGGGTCTCATGTGTAGCCAGACCCATTCTCATGGTTCGAATGTTAGTTCCTTGCGTCCCTTATCAGCTTGCTTCTTGTATCCCTCGGTCTTCTTTAGAATGTTTTCCCTTGCCTTCTCATGAAGTTTCTTAACAAATTCTCCTTTCCTGAAGCCATCTAAGTTAACTTGCTCAACTTGGGGAATTGGCGAGAGATCAAGAGGGGTTAGTGGATTAAAACCATAAACTACTTCAAATGGTGACATCTTAGTAGCATAATGAGTGGCATGATTATAAGCGAATTCATTGAATGGAAAACAATCTAACCAAGTTTTTAAATTTCTACCAAGTGTAACTCTAAGTAAAGCAGAAAGTGTACGGTTTACCACTTCAGTTTCCCATCCGTTTGTGGATGACAAGTTGTAGAGAATAGAAGCTTAGTACCAAGCTTCCTCCACAAGGTTCTCCAAAAGTGGCTTAAGAACTTTGTGTCTCGGTTAGAGACAATAGTTCTAGGTACTCCATGCAAGCGTACAACCTCTTTAAAGAATAGATCGGTTGTTTGCGTGGCATCATTGGTTTTGTCACACGGTATGAAGTGTGCCATCTTAGAAAACCGATCCACAACAACAAAGATTGAATCCTTGTGTCTGATCTTAGACAAACCAGACACGAAATCCATAGAAATATCCACCCATGGTGCGTTAGGAATAGGTAAAGATAAGTAAAGTCCATGAGGATGTAACCAGGATTTGGCTTTATGACAAGTAACACATATGGCGCAGTGTCTCTCCACGTCTTTCTTTAGATGCGGCCAATAGAAATGATCAAACACCACAGCTAATGTCTTGTCCACGCCGAAGTGACTCATAAGACCTCCACCATGTGCCTTCTTGAGTATTAGATCCCTTCGTTGAACTCTGAGGGATGCACAAGCGTTTGTCCTTGAAAAGAATCCCATCGTGTATGTAAAATGAGCTGAAAGCTCCTCTGCCGTATGATTGATAAGCTTCTCCCAACTCTGGATCATCTTTATACAGCTCCTTTAGGTGCTCAAAACCCAGCACCTTTGCTTCCATGGTAGAAATCAACGCATGTCTCCTTGAAAGCGCATCTGCAACCATGTTCTCCTTTCCCTTCTTGTACTTGGTTACATACGTAAAGGTCTCTATAAACTCCAGCCACTTAGCATTGCGTCTCTTGAGTGAAGTCTGACCCCTTAGATGCTTTAGAGTTTCATGATCCGTGTGTATGATGAACTCCTTAGACAGCAAGTAATGCTGCCAAGTCTCTAAAGCTCGCACCAAAGCATACAATTCCTTGTCATACGTTGGGTAGTTTAGGGTAGCTCCACTTAGCTTCTCACTGAAAAAGGTCACTGGTCTTTTTCTTTGATGCAAGACAGCACCAATACCCAAACCAGACGCATCACACTCTACTTCAAACATTTCTTCAAAGTCCGGTAGATCTAAAACAGGTGCTTGCGTGAGTCTCTCTTTCAGGGTATTGAAAGCTGTTTCTTGAGCTGATCCCCACGAGAACGGTGTGTTCTTCTTGATCACAGCCGTGAGTGGTGCAGCTACTGTACTGAAGTCCTTCAGAAATCGCCTATAGAAACTAGCTAGGCCCTGAAAGCTTCTTACATGGCAGATTGTAGTTGGTGTTGGCCATTCCCTGATCGCTTTGATCTTCTCCTCATCTACTTGTAGTCTATGTTCACTTATTACAAAGCCTAAGAACACAAGCTGATTAGTACAGAAGGTGCACTTCTTAAGGTTAGCAAAAAAGCCTTCCTTGCGAAGTGATTTAAGCACTAGTTCGAGATGCTTGAGATGATCAGATAGGTTCTTGCTATAAATAAGTATGTCATCAAAGTAAACAACTACAAATTTACTTATGTAAGCACGTAGAACATGATTCATAAGGCGCATGAATGTACTTGGGGCATTAGTCAAGTCGAAAGGCATAACAAGCCATTCGTACAATCCTTGCTTGGTCTTGATTGCGGTTTTCCACTCGTCTCCCTCACACATTCGGACCTGATGGTATCCACTCTTTAAGTCGACCTTTGAGAAGACAGTAGATCCACTTAACTCGTCCAGCATGTCATCTAGACGCGGTATAGAATGTCTATACTTGATTGTAATGTTGTTTATAGCTCGGTAGTCCACACACATCCTCCATGTACCGTCTTTCTTTGGAACTAGAAGCACTGGTACAGCACATTGGCTAAGGCTCTCTCGAATGTATCCTTTGTCCATCAAGTCTCGCACTTGCTTCTCTAGTTCCTTAGTCTCTTTCGGGTTCATCCTATATGATGTCTTATTAGGCAAAGCAGAACCTGGAACAAGATCAATCTGATGCTCTATGCCTCGGATTGGGGGTAATCCGGACGGTATCTCTTCAGGGAACACGTCTGTGAACTTGTTTAGAACAACAATGACCTCGGCAGGAAGCTCTAGCTCAATTGTTCCTGAACTTAGACAATCTTTAAACAGCATTAGCAGTACGAGCAGTACGGTGCCCTTGTTATAAAGGGTCTTATGAATCGTATTTGTAGATAAGTTCAGGTTAGACTTACTTACCTCACCCTCGTTACTCATATGGACTTGTAATTCATGTACCTCGGATGGAGTGAGAGGTTCAAGATTGTACTTTCTATCCTTGTAAGTGAAAGAGTAATGATTTGTGCGTCCATGGTGGTGGGAAGCTCTGTCGAACTGCCACGGTCTATCCTGCAGTATGTGTCCAGCTTGCATTGATACCACGTCAAAAGTGACTTGGTCTTGGTATTTGGCCACGCTGAATGGCACAGAAACTTGCTCCACGATCTTTAACTCTGTTTGATCATTGAGCCACCTTAGCTTGTATGGTCTCGGATGCTTAGTCCTCTCAAGTCCTAGCTTATCCACCATATACTTACTAGCCACGTTAGTACAAGAACCACCATCTATAATCGATTACATACCTTCCCTTTGATGGTACATCTTGTATGAAAGATATTTTCTCTTTGTACTTTCTCTTCGGGGTTGATGAGAACACTTAGCACTCTTCTGGTCAATAGCATCTCGCCGGTGTCAGGGTACAAAATGTCATCACTTTGATCACTAGCATCATCATCTTGCTCATCTTGAGACTCATAGTCTCCACTAGGTGTGAGTATCCTCACTCGTTGATTTGGACATTCCCTTGCCATGTGCCCTCTGCCTTGACACTTAAAACATGTTATATCACGAGTTCTTTGATTGGTACTAGGGAACTTACCTTGCTCTGGTCGGTTGAACTTTGGAGCTTCAGTGTTTTTCCCTTTGA
Organism: Alliaria petiolata; assembly: GCA_020283515.1. Lineage (NCBI taxonomy): Eukaryota > Viridiplantae > Streptophyta > Magnoliopsida > Brassicales > Brassicaceae > Alliaria > Alliaria petiolata. The sequence continues at coordinate 68,001,662 of JAHZTW010000003.1, read as the reverse complement.
ACCTTGAATCAATCTCCACAGCTTTGCCTTTGTCTAGAGGTCTAGAACTACTTGATGTCCATGGTTGAGTTGATTTGTTGCAGCTGCTGCTAGTTATCTTGCGTTTGATCTGCTGCTCCACTTGTACAGAAAGATGCAATAGCTCTTGCATTCCACTGTATTGGAGCCTCTCCACCTTTCTTGCAATTCTCTCTTGCAAGCCGTCAATGAATTGAGCCATCAAAGCTTCCTCGGATTCTTCTAACTCCAGTGAGTTCATCAGCTTCTCAAACTCCTCAAAGTATTCATCTACGCTCATGGTTCCCTGAGACAACTTACAAAAACGCTTCTGTAAGTCTCTATGATAATGTTCAGGGACATACCTTTGTCTTATGAGGAACTTCATGTCACTCCATGTAGCTACTGGTCCAAAACGTTGTCTTCTCCTCTCAGCTACGCTTCTGTCCCACCATGCGAGTGCATTCTCTGTGAGGTTTGCTGCTGCTACAGCTACCTTCTTGCGCTCCACGTATCCATAGCACTAAAAGATGTGCTCTAGACGTCTCTCCCAATCTAGATAGACTTCTGGATTTGATTTTTCTGAAAAAGTAGGTGGTGTTAGTTTAAGCTCATGATTCTGTTCACGGAAATCTACTTCTCTTGCTGGGTTTCTCCTTAGAGGATCTTGTCTCCTCTGGTTTCGGTGAATGAGAGGGTCCTGGACATCATCCTCCAAGTCCGGCATCTCCTCTTCTCATCCGTTCTGCTGCACATGGTCTCCTCGTGTTGGTGCTATCCTCGGTGGAGCCTCCATTTGATCAATTCTTGCTCCAAACTCCTGACGCATGGTGCCCATTTGCTGGCCCATATTTCTCAGCTCTTCGCCCTCATTGCTGCCATCATCTGTAGTACAGCGTCTTGGGGAACTCCTTCTCCATTAGTCATGTTGCATGTCTTGTTTGTAACACCTCGCAAGACTTAACAAACGGATCAAAGCACCACGGCAAAAAAGAACTCAAACAAACATAAACAACTAGCTTATTCAAACAATCAAGCGATGCTCCAACAGAAACAATCTTGAAACAAACTTTTTATGCTTTTATGGTTTATGAAACGGATCTAATGCAACAAAAACAATAAAACTAGCAACTTAACAAAAGGAAAACGTTTTTATGGGTTTTAGGGTTTAATGAAAGCAAATAAACAAAACCAGCAAACAAAACAGATTCAATTCTTTTGAGTTTTTCTTTTTGGATTAAACAGAAACTAAACAACCTAATGAAACAAGCAGGCACGATTTTTTATGGGTTTTTCTCTTAATGAAACAAAGCAGAACACAAAACGAAAAGAAACAAAGCAATGAAACAAAAAAGGATAGGGGTAGAAAAACCAAAGGTAGAACTTTTGGCTATGATACCAGATGATATAAGACTCGGAAGTGAGTCTTTGGCAGGTGGAAGATGGGATCTACAAGCTGGCTTTTACACTACAAGAAAACATGCTTTTCGCGACTCCAAATTGCGACTACCTATACAGTCGCTAAATTTAGCGACTAATTACCGACTCATTTGCGACTCATTTGCGACTAATTAAAATTAGACTCTAATTAGTCGCTAATTTGCGACCAAATATGGAAGTCAATTAGTCGCTAATTAGCGACTAATATACGACTAATTGTGAGTCGCCAAACAGTAGTCGCAAAAGAGTCGCAAAATTAACGACCAATTTGCGACCCAATTTGGTGGGTTGCTAAATACTCACTTTTTAGTTGTTAAAAAACACGTGTTATTCGTTTTAGGTTAGAAAAAAATACAGTTTTTCTTTAGTTGAGTTGTCTTTTATTTTATTTTTAGTTTCAGTAGTCTATGTTTGTTTTTAGTTAGGTTTGTTTGATTTAAGGATACCATATAAGTACTTTGGTTCATATTTCGGTTAATATCAGTTGTTTCAGATTCCGTCTAAAAGCATCATAGAGAAAACAATTTTCTAAACTAAAATCTTTCAAGGTGCATCCACACTTCAAAACTTTTATTGTATAAAGGTTCGTGGCTAAATCATGGCTGTTTTGTCACAGTTTAAACACGTAAATACAATGACTATTTAAAATATTTGACACACAACTAAACTTTATTTTTCTTAATATTATAATAAAATTAAAATTATGTTAATGATTTTTAAAATTAGAAGATTAATATTTAAACCAAATTTTAACTAAACATTATCTTTATAAGATTAAAAATTAAACCAATATTTAAATCAAGATTAAGTTTTAACTGCACTTTGACTTTCTAATTATTATAACTAAACTTTGACTTTCTAATTATTATAAAATTAAACCAAAATTTTATGTTAATTAGTTTCAGATTGTAATTTGGATTAATTTTCCCAACATAATTGTTGGTTTATTTTGATTAAACCATCCAATTTGGTTTTTACCACCAAAATTTTCGGTTTTCCCACCAAATATTTTGGTTTTCCCGGTTTTCATTCTTTTACCAACTTACTCTCTCCATCTCGACAAAAACACTTATAGAAAAAAACAAACAAGAACTCTCTACCTCTCTTCCTCTCTTCCTCTCTTCATCTCTTTTACGAACTCTCTCTTCCCTTCCCCTCTTCGTCGCCTCATCTCTTCCTCTCTTCGTCGCTTCCACGCTTCCTCCCTTCGTCGCTTCCACGCTTCCTCTCTTCGTTCCTTCCTTTATCCACGAATCCCGATGTCTCCTTCTGCCCAAAACCGTCGTAACTCAGTCACCGCCGGCAACACTCCGCCCGGTACGTCTTCTTGATCTATAAATGGTTAGGGTAAATGATTTTCCTTTGCATGGTAAATGTTGTCGTTTGTTTGGAGTTTGTATTGGATTTAGGGTTTCGATTTGGGGTTTCGATTTAGGTTTTCGGGTTCGGTTTCGATTTGGGGTTTTGGATTGGATTTTGGATTTGGGGTTTCGTTTGGATTTAGGCATCTTCTTCGGCCACTGGATTAATGTGATTACTGTGAGTTTTCTTGTTATTTTTATTTTTATTTACCCTTCATCAGCTTTTTCAGTTTCTCTATTCGATTTCTATGGTTTGTTTCCTCATGGAAATTCTTTTGGGGAGGGTTTCCTTGTGTGTTAATAGCTTAATCGAGGATTCGAGATCCTTTTACCATGCTGGATTTCAGTGAAATATAACGATGATTGATCCCTGGGCTGTGCCCCAGATTTATGTAAGTGACACTTCAGTTCTTGGCTATGAATTACAGTTTGATATCTTCTAAAGAAACCTGTTTAACTTGCTCATATTAGAGAAACATACCATGGTTGCTGTTATGTGAGTTAATTTCTTATGGTTGACTGTTGATATATACTTCATTCAATGGTCAACAATCCAACCAGACACTAATTTTTCCCCTTTGGTGAGTGTAGGTGATAGGGCTCAGGTTTTACCCAAATAATCAACTACTGCAAGTGCACAGCAATGCAGTTGAAGTATAAGGGGTATCGAATCCTCAGGGAAGTTAAAGCTACACTTATGGTTTCTAGGTTTAGATTATGCTAGGCGATTAATTTAAAGTAGTCTAAAGCAATGCAGAAATAAGCAAACGATTTTATAAAGCGATGTAAGTTCAGAGACAAAGGCGCTAGGCAAGGATAATTATCAGGTTTGAACCCAAGAATGCAGAATCTAAGTTTATTAGGGATTTTATTAAGAACCGTCTAGAACTCGAAACTCTAAGTTAAAACCAATCAACTCTCGTTGCAGAAGTTATCTATGCCTAAATCCCTAAATTCCAAATCTCTTTGCGAATTTAAACAATTAAGGCAAGCAATAAGAACAGGTTCGATTTGTTCACAAATTACCTAAACCAAATCTCTTTGCGAATAGATAATTTGCTCACCTAAGATTAGTTCAAGTTATTAATAATGCTCTCGCATCTATTAAACAACCTAAGGTTTGATTTCTAAGTGATCAATTCAGAGAATCAAGTTAAGCACAAATCTAGGTGAAGATCCAATTGATTTCCCTAATAATTCTAGTGATTCTATAAACTCTTCATCAAACCCTAAATTACCCTAACCTAACAAGCAAACTACTCAGACATAATAATGCAAACACAAAACATGGCTGAATAATATTGCATAAAAGAATAGAGAATGATACAGGGGTTCGAAATCTGGCTCAGATGAGTTAGAATTGTCTCCCCAAAAGCTCAGGATCAATCTCTCTCTAAGTCTCAAAAACAGAAAATAATGATAAGGTATTTGGCTAAACAATGCCTGAAAACTATTTATAGAAGGGGATTTTTCGTCCAGGGGTAGACTTGTAATTCTTCAAACTTGCTCTTCTTTCCTTTTCCTGATTGGAAACCGTCAAACTTCGCCGTCCTTCCTTGGTGTCGATCGACACTGATGGTGTCGATCGACACTCAGCTCGTAAATCCAGCCTCTTGACTTCATCACTTCGGCTGCTTCTCCAAAATGCTCCAAAACGTTCCAGTTTCTTCCATTTAGCTCCAAATGCTCTCCATCCTGTAAAGACTCTAAAAAGACTCCAAAACTAGCAAAAGACTCTATAAAAACACTTATATCATGGCTTAAAAACGGGTAAAAACCATGATATATCAACTCCCCCAGACTTAGCCTTTGCTTGCCCTCAAGCAAAACAGAAACTTAGACTGAAGTAGAAGTTTGAAAACAGGAACTTCCAATCACTTCTTCAAAACGCCACATTGATTAACACTTCTTGAATCCACATGATATTAGAGCCAACCTTAGGAAATGTTCAATGTACTTACCACAAGCTTAGCAATCTCCCAGTTCGAATCCAGATCCTTTCCTTGATATAAATTTCGAACTCTAACATTGGTAATGCCATAGAACTTTTCTGATTCTTTCCCTTCCTTAGTACCTGAACAAGACATTCTCATACAGCTCCCCTATTTTCTCTTCCCTTAGTCAACTTCTGCCCATTTTCAGGGTGTTCTAAGATCTTTTCATTGACTTTTCTTATTCTTTTTTTTTATGGGATCTCTGGAATAATGCTACTCTCTACTTGTGTTCCTTGTTAGGAGACGTGTTCAAGAGCATCACTAATATTGTTCCTTGTGAGGAGACAGGCTCATGACAAAGGCACTATTCCAGACTTAGACTATTTTTCTTTATTTTCTTTTCTCTTAAGGGAAGATCAAGGAGAAACTGCAATTGCCTATCTGTTCGGACTGAAAGAGGAATCAAGTTCTGCACATACCTAGTTCTTATAAGGGGATCTGAACTCGCCCTGTTAGACTGATTCCACTTGTAGCTTTCTACTTAGTAAGTCCTGCAATCAACTCTTATAGCAATGGTTCTTCAAGTGCTAATTTTCTGTGGTTAGTCCCTAGAAAAACTGAAAGTTCCAACTAATTTTGACTCAATAAAACAGATTTTGAAAACTTTTGACTCAAGACTTAACTGACTCTCAAAACAAAACACTAAATTAGCAACTACCTCCCCCAGACTTGAATAACACTGTCCCCAGTGTTACTAAGAATGAGTTTGGATAGAAAAAAGAAAAAAATGTGCCAAACTGTTACAAACAAAGAGAAGAATCAGATTACCTGACCTCTGCGCGTAGCGTCGATCGACACAGGTGGTGTCGATCGTTGCTGGGTCTGAAGGTGGTGTCGATTGACACAGATGGTGTCGATCGACACTCTGTCCGTAGACATAGTTCTGTCACTCGAACATTGAAGTTGTTAAGTCAGATTGTTGTTATAAGTCTTCCAAGCTGTTAGAAAACTCAACAAAAGGTTAAAAGTACAAGATAATCCAATGAGCTCAATAACTGTAACAAGTTTGAAACAAGGTACTGAATCAAATGAAACAAAATGCATACTCAAGTGAAAAGAAAAACTGACTCAAAATACTAAAAAGAAAAAGGATGAGAAAGTCACTCGTCGTCATCAGCATGTGGTGGAGAGGAACGTGGTGGCGTAGGTGGTCGAACGCAGGTAGACACAGAGGCAATGGCGTTCCAGATGGCCTGGAAGCTCTGAACCACGTATCGCTGGAAAGCAGCCTGCTCCATAGGAATCTCAGGAGCGTCTGGAAGGTGATGCGGTCCAATAGGCTCTAAAGTAGCCGGTGCTCTGCGTCTAGAAGAGGATGGTCGTGGAGGATCCGCAGCTGTGCGTGACGAAGTACCTCTGCGTCTGGCAACGGGAGCATCCCTGAGCTTGGTCGGACTAGGCTGAAATGCGAGGCGCCCCGGATCGCTGGTAATGTGAGTGAGGTCTCTGTCAGGTAGCTGAATCAAACGCTGCACTCTCTGCTCGTCGCTAAATGCCCACAATCTCTCTCCGGTCACCCAGTGAGTCCTCTTCAGGTACTCCATATCCACCAAGGCACGCGATGTAACAATGGAACATGTAGAAGTGTCTATCCCGCAGTGCTGGAAGATGGGTGTAAGAAGACTCCCTATGGTCTCTGGCTTCAGCTTCGTCCCGCTGAAAGGCTTCGTCTTCAAGGAAGCCAAATGATGAGCAAATACCGCGCCAAGGTTCGCGCTAACTGGCGCGTCATCATCCTCATAGATCTCAGACCAGAGACCTCGATAGAGCAGCACCAACTCAGACACTCGCATCTTCCCTGGCTCGTGCTTACACAGAAGTGTAGTGGAGAACAATCGAACCAAATAGCGCAGAGTAGGATGACGAATGTCGGTGTGAGTGGAGGTCTTAGAATCATACCTCCCATTCCCGAAGTGCGACCAGAAGTCCTGGTTATCTGGAAGCTGAGTCTGAAGAGAGACCCCAGTGGCATGCTCGTCGGCGAATCCATAGATCCCACAGAGGTCTGGAAGGGAAATGCGGTATCTGATTCCGCGGATTAGGAAGGTCAATGTGCCTTCCAGAGCATTCCTGTTGATCTCGTTCCAATAGTAGACCCTGGCTGTGGCAATGAACTGGCGGACTAGGTCTGGATAGAGATCGAACTGTTTCGTCGCTATGGTGCCCATCCCAATTCTGCTTATCAAGGAAAGGATGTCATCCTTGATTCCTAGCGCGCTCATCGTCTTCTCACAAGCGAAGCGAGTTGGAGCGATCTCTACTCGCTGCCACGCATTGTAGAACAGCGTGTCGTAATCATCCCATGACTCGCTGATGTCTCTGTAAGTGCATGCGTCCTTTGCCACCTCTGCAGCTGGTGACTCGTCCCAACTTCGCGTAATCCGGATCTTTGCGTTTTCACGCTTTGGCCATGGAGGAAGAGAGGGAATCGCCTCATCATTAGCAGTCCCAGAGGCGGACGCTTCAGTGTGGCGTGGTCTCTTACTCACAGGAGGCATCTACAATGAAAAGAAAAACCAAAATTAACATCCAAAGTCCAACAAACGAAACGCAATGTTGCAGTAATGGTCGGGTGTCGATCGACACAAAGGGTGTCGATCGACACCAGGTACAGAACCTCAAAATTTTACCAAATCACGAGTTTCAACCCAAATTCAGAAGCAATTGACAGGCTACGCATGCCCAACATCGTGAATCAACCAAATTCTAACCATAAAACCCAAGAAAAACTCCAAAATTCGCAACATGCATCATTAATTTTTAAAAATTCGAAAATTTCAAATTGTGCAATTTAGAGGGTGAAAAACGGTTGGGTAATGATTCTAATCATGATATACACCCTAAATGAGCATCATTCAAACAAGAAATCAAGCCAAATAGGGCGAATTCAAAAATTTTCACCTTGGGGTCGAAATCAAAATTGGGAGATTTGAAGAACATACTTTGGCAGATCGAAAGAATGGATAATGGAATGTGAAAGAGGGGTAAAATCCGCACGGATTGGGGCAAAGAAACGCTCAATTTGGTTAAGAAACGAAGAAGTTGCGATTTTGGGAAAAAGCCTCTCAAACTCACGGTTTTGAAAATATGAGAGAATGAAGAAGAAGTGTCGGGTTTTGAAGACTTACCCGTAACCGTGCTTGGTGTCGATCGACGCAGTGGGTGTCGATCGACACTGAGCGTGGTGATGCCCTCTATTTTTTTTTTTTATTTTTTTTTTTATAAAGGCAAAATAAGATAATTAGTAAAACAAAATTCAAAATGTAAAAAAAAACTTACCTAACAGTGGGTTGCCTCCCACTCAGCGCTCGTTTAGCGTCAATAGCTTGACTGTGCTTGCGTGATTTAGGCGTTGGGTACATCATCCAAAGACACAATGTGTCCGTCTGGAATCTCGGCTTGAGCCCAATAGTGTTTCACCCTTTGCCCATTCACAGTGAACTCCTCTCCTTTGGCGTTCGTCAGGACAATTGCTCCATATGGTCTAACTTCTGTGATTGTGAAGGGACCTGACCAACGTGAACGCAATTTACCAGGAAACAATTGCAAACGAGAGTTGTATAGAAGTACCTGGTCATTTGGCTCGAATTGTCTGGAGATGATCTTCTTATCATGATATGCTTTAGTTCTCTCTTTGTAGAGCTTTGAGTTCTCATAAGCATGATAACGAAGTTCATCCAATTCGTGGAGCTGAAGTAGGCGCCTTTCTGCAGCAGGCTTTAAGTCGAAGTTCATCTTCTTGATAGCCCAATGTGCCTTGTGTTCCAACTCAACTGGAAGGTGGCAAGCTTTGCCATAGAGCAGCTGGAAGGGTGTAGTTCCCAAAGGCGTTTTGTATGCAGTCCTGTAGGCGCAAAGTGCATCATCTAACTTTGTTGCCCAATCCTTCCTTGTCTTGCCTACTGTCTTCTCCAGAATTTGCTTGATTTGCCTGTTGGAGACTTCCACTTGTCCACTCGTTTGGGGATGATAAGGGGTCGCGACGCGATGCTGAACACCATGTTTCTTTAGCAGCTTGTCGAACACCTTGTTGATAAAGTGAGATCCACCATCACTAATGACAATCCGAGGCACTCCGAATCTTGGAAAAATGATGGTCTGGAACATCTTGAGAACTACTGCAGCATCATTGGTCTTAGAAGCGATTGCTTCCACCCACTTAGAGACATAATCCACAGCCACCAAGATGTATTGCATTCCGAATGATGGAGGAAAGGGACCCATGAAGTCAATACCCCAACAATCAAAGACCTCAACTTCAAGGATGAAGTTCTGTGGCATCTCATTCCGCTTACTGATCTTTCCTCTTCTTTGACAAACATCACACTGCATGATGAAGAGCTGCGCATCCTTGAACATAGTACGCCACCAAAAGCCTGCTTGAAGAACCTTGGACACCGTCTTGAATGTAGCAAAGTGTCCAGCATACTCTGAACCATGACAATGGAACAGGACATCACGAACCTCATTCTCTGTAATGCATCTTCTGTATACATTGTCTGAACAATGCTTATATAAGTGTGGCTCATCCCAATAGTACCTTCTAAGTTCCCTCATGAACTTCTTCTTCTCATATCCTTTGAGATGGTTAGGCTCAATATCTGCAGCAAGGTAGTTCACAATATCAGTATACCATGGTCGAGTTGTATCTTGAACAGCAAAGATTGGTTGCAGAAACACATCATCTAAGAGCTTGCGAACTGAAGCACGCGTAGGGTGTCGATCGACACTCGGGCACAGGAGGTGTCGTTCTTCGATTCGGACGGGGTGTCGATCGACACTCCCCTAGTGTCGATCGACACTAAGCGTATCTGGTCCGAGATCATGCCTTTCAAGCGACTCTCAATAAGATATATGTTCTCCTCAGGTAGAAAGTCATCAATGGGCACATCATCTTCAATTCTGATCCTTGAAAGATGATCAGCTACTCCGTTTTCAACTCTTTTCTTGTCTTTGACCTCTATGTCGAACTCTTGAAGAAGTAGAATCCATCTTAGCAACCTTGGCTTTGCATCCTTCTTCTGCATCAAGTACTTCAATGCAGAATGGTCAGTGTGAACAATCACCTTCGAGCCAACAAGGTACTGCCGAAATTTCTCAAAGGAAAATACCACAGCTAACAATTCCTTCTCTGTAGTTGCATAGTGCTTCTGAGCATCATCCAAAGTTCTGCTGGCATAATAGATGGCATGAAGTTTCTTGTCCTTCTTCTGTCCTAATACCGCGCCCACTGCGAAATTACTGGCGTCACACATCACCTCGAAAGGTAAATCCCAGTCCGGAGGTTGCACAATTGGAGCACTCACTAATGCTTGCTTTATCTGTTCAAAGGCTGAAAGACATTCTGCAGTGAACTCGAATTTCACATCTTTGCACAGAAGAGCAGTGAGTGGCCTTGCAATCTTGCTGAAATCTTTGATGAATCTTCTGTAGAATCCAGCATGTCCTAGAAAACTCCTTACTGACTTCACAGAATCTGGTGCCTGTAGTGTTGTCATGACCTCTATCTTGGCGCGATCCACTGCAATGCCTTCTGCTGAAACCTTGTGTCCAAGTACAATCCCATCTGTGACCATGAAGTGACACTTTTCCCAGTTCAGAACCAAGTGCTTCTCTTCACATCGCTGCAACACTGCGCATAGGTTGTCCAGACAGTCTTTGAAGGATGACCCATAAACAGAAAAGTCATCCATAAAGACCTCCATGAACCTCTCAATCATGTCCGTGAAGATCGCCATCATACACCTCTGAAAAGTCGCAGGAGCATTACAAAGTCCAAATGGCATCCTGCGATATGCAAATGTACCATAAGGACATGTAAAGGTGGTCTTCTCCTGATCATCTGGATGGATCGGAATCTGGAAGAATCCTGAATAGCCATCCAAGAAACAGTAGTATGGATGATTTGCCAATCTCTCAAGCATCTGGTCGATGAATGGTAAGGGAAAGTGGTCTTTTCTGGTCGCGGCATTCAGCTTCCTGTAGTCTATGCACATCCTGTGTCCAGTCACAGTCCTTGTTGGAATCAGCTCGTTCCTCTCATTCTTCACCACTGTAACTCCTCCTTTCTTAGGAACCACGTGAACCGGACTGACCCAAGTGCTATCCGAAATGGGATAGATGATTCCTGCTTCCAAGAGCTTCATGATCTCCTTCTTGACAACTTCTTTCAGGTTCGGATTTAGCCTCCTTTGGTGTTCAATTGACGACTTGGTCTCATCCTCAAGGTGAATCCGATGCATGCATAAGTCTGGTGAGATACCTGAAATGTCATCAAGAGAATAGCCAAGAGCTTTGCGATATTTGCGCAGCTTGCTTAGCAACAACGTGAGCTCTGCATTGTTCAAAGAAGCATTAACAATTACAGGATATGTGGAATTAGGACCAAGAAATGCGTACCTTAGCCCGGCAGGGAGCTGTTTAAGCTCGACTTTAGGTGCCTTAGCCTCACTCCAATCAGCGAGTGTGGCTTTTGTTGATGATCGCGAAGGGTGTCGATCGACACTGCTTGGTGTCGATCGACACAGGTCCTCAGCAGCGACTAGTTGCATCACTTGCTCGCTTGCATCTAACATCTTCGCGTATCCAGCAGCTGCATCGTCCAAGCACTCAATGTCCTTTGTGGAAGTGGTCAATGCACGTTCCAGAGGGTCTGTAGGGTGGTCCTCTTGGAAAATTTCTTCAGCAAGGTTGGTGAGTGAATCGACATAGAAGGTCTGTCCATCAATTGTTGGCCTCTTCATCAGCTTCTCCATGTCGAAATTCATCACCAAATCTCCAAGGTTCAGCGCGATCCTGCCCTTCCTCACGTCAATGATCGCTCCAGCTGTAGCCAAGAATGGTCTACCAAGTATGAGAGGGTCTTTGGGTTCCTCATCATATGCCAAAACCACGAAGTCTGTGGGAATCAAGCAATCTCCCACTTTGATAGGAACATCTTCCAAAACACCTTCAGGAATTCTGACGGATCGATCAGCAAGTACTAGGGAGATTCTTGTGGCCTTGAAATCTGTCATGTCCAGCCTAAGAGCAACTGAAAGAGGCATCAAGTTGACACTTGATCCTAAATCACACAAAGATCTCCCGAACTTGTCTGAAAAGATGGAGCAGTCAAGAACAAAGCTTCCCGGATCGGAGAGTTTCTCTGGAAGCCTGTTCTGAATGACAGCACTAACTTGCTCCGATATCATCATTATGCTTTCCTCCATGTCCATGTTGCTTGTCATCATCCACTTCAAGTATCTCTTTATCACTGGAGTAGTTCTAATGGCATCCATCAAAGGGATTTCAACCACTAGTCTATCCATGATAGCCTTGCATCTAGCGTCCAACAGCTCCTTCTTAGACTTCTTTGTCACTAAGGGGAAAGGGATCTTCGGTTTGTAGATCCTTTCTTCAGCAACAGTCTTGGTTTTAGCTCGATCTGGTTCAGTCCGTGGTGGGTGTCGATCGATACCCTCCTGGTGTCGATCGACACTCGTCGTAGAAGGTGTTTCCTTCGCTTCTGGTTCAGGTTCAGGATCGTCCTTGTCGTTCATCTCTTCGGGTGTCGATCGACACACAGTAGTGTCGATCGACGCTGGGTCCGCAGCATCTTCTAAATCTTCAATTTCCTCAATGCTAAGGCCCCTCTTCTGGACAGGCTGAAGGTTCTTCCCACTCCTCAATGTGACAGCATTCACTTGGCGTTTCGGATTGGTATCCGTCTTCCCTGGAAGAAATCCCTCTTGCCTGCTAACAGCTTCTGCAGTCTGAGCTACTTGAACATCCAGCTTCTTCATATGAGAACTCAAGCTCTCAATCCTTCCATTCAGGTCCTGGTACAATGAGTCAATCTTGCCATTGAAATTCACTGTAAGCTTCTGCTGTCCCTCCAAGATCTGCTCTAGCATTGCCTCCATTTTGTTGTCTTGAGGAGGAGGCTTCTGGTATGAAGAATCTCCATAGCTCCTAGTGTAGTTGCTGTTCTGAAATGGGGGTTTCGGCGTGTAACCAGAAGAGTTTTGATTTCCTCTGAAGGAACTCTTCTGATAATTTCCAGTGAAGTTCTTGTTTCCCTGCTGGTTTCCATAACGCTGGCCCTGAAATCCACCTCGGTTGATGTAGTTCACGTCCTCTTCTTCACAGTCTGGCTCTGGTTCGAATGACTCCACCTCATTAGAAAAATGGACTTGCTTCTTCCCCACCAAGAGATTGTGTACGTTGTCCAGCTTCCTGTTGACTTCAGCGATTTGGTTTCCTCCAGCTTTTCCTGCGCTTTGTCTTCTTTCGAAGTCTGCGTTTTTAGTGCTGTTACTAGAAGCCAAATTGTCAATAAGCTCTATCGCATCTTCTGGAATCCTTGTGTTGAAGTTGCCATTGCTTGCAGCGTCCAAGGCCATCTGGTACCTCCAATCAATCCCTCGGTAAAAGATACCGATAAGCTGTGGTTTGCTAAAACCGTGATGTGGGCAGTCCCTCTGGTAAGCCTTGAATCGCACCCATGAAGCCTTGAATGCTTCAGCAGGTCCTTGGGAGAATGTAGTGATCTTCATCCGTAGCTCCTCGGATCTTGCATCATCAAATAATTTGCATAAGAATGCATTCTTTGTTTCTTCCCAAGTGTTTAAGTATCCTGGATCAAGCTGCTTCAGCCAGTAAGACGCATCGCCTGCAAGCGAGTAAGGAAAAAGCTTGCAGAAAATGTAGTCGTAGGTCACTCCATTGGCCTTGATGCTTGATGCGAGGTCCTCGAATCTTTCAATATGGTCCATAGGGTGCTCACTGGGAAGACCATGAAAGAGATGTTGAGCCACTAAAGTGTAATAAGCGGGCTTCAGCTTGAAGTCATTCCTCTGGAATGCAGGAGGACGGATCGCAGCTCTATTGGCATAGAACTGGTCTGGGCGGTTGTACTCGCCTAGTGTTCTTCCACGTCCAGCTTCTGCAGCTTCGACGATAATGGCGCCAGCCTCATCAAGTCTCTGTCCTTGGTCGTTCCTTCTGTTGCCCTGCAGGTCAACAAAGTCGCCAGCCTCGTTGCGTATCATGATGACAGGTTCAGCCATCTCTGTCTGTGCAAGGTGTCGATCGATACGCAGTGTGTCGATCGATGCTGGTTGAGGACGGTGTCGATCGACGGCTGGTGTGTCGATCGATGCTCGTGCAGACTTGCGGTTCGTATGTTCGAGACGGTTGATTTCCTGGTTCAAAGTGACTAGTTCTCCTTCCTTGTTGCTCCTGGTGCTGGGCATGCACCTGAAACAAAAGATAGAGAACTAAATCAGTAACAAAAATAAAACAAAAACCTATACAGAATCCTAATACTAGATCCCGTTAGGTAGCTATTACTTCCCCGGCAACGGCGCCAAAAACTTGATAGGGGTCTAGTTTTACCCAAATAATCAACTACTGCAAGTGCACAGCAATGCAGTTGAAGTATAAGGGGTATCGAATCCTCAGGGAAGTTAAAGCTACACTTATGGTTTCTAGGTTTAGATTATGCTAGGCGATTAATTTAAAGTAGTCTAAAGCAATGCAGAAATAAGCAAACGATTTTATAAAGCGATGTAAGTTCAGAGACAAAGGCGCTAGGCAAGGATAATTATCAGGTTTGAACCCAAGAATGCAGAATCTAAGTTTATTAGGGATTTTATTAAGAACCGTCTAGAACTCGAAACTCTAAGTTAAAACCAATCAACTCTCGTTGCAGAAGTTATCTATGCCTAAATCCCTAAATTCCAAATCTCTTTGCGAATTTAAACAATTAAGGAAAGCAATAAGAACAGGTTCGATTTGTTCACAAATTACCTAAACCAAATATCTTTGCGAATAGATAATTTGCTCACCTAAGATTAGTTCAAGTTATTAATAATGCTCTCGCATCTATTAAACAACCTAAGGTTTGATTTCTAAGTGATCAATTCAGAGAATCAAGTTAAGCACAAATCAAGGTGAAGATCCAATTGATTTCCCTAATAAATTCTAGTGATTCTACAAACTCTTCATCAAACCCTAAATCACCCTAACCTAACTAACAAACTACTCAGACATAATAATGCAAACACAAAACATGGCTGAATAATATTGCATAAAAGAATAGAGAATGATATAGGGGTTCGAAATCTGGCTCAGATGAGTTAGAATTGTCTCCCCAAAAGCTCAGGATCAATCTCTCTTCTAAGTCTCAAAAACAGAAAATAATGATAAAGTATCTGGCTAACAATGCCTGAAAACTATTTATAGAAGGAGATTTTTCGTCCAGGGGTAAACTTGTAATTCTTCAAACTTGCTCTTCTTTTCTTTTCCTGATTGGAAACCGTCAAGTTTTGCCGTCCATCCTTGGTGTCGATCGACACTGATGGTGTCGATCGACACGCAGCTCGTAAATCCAGCCTTTTGACTTCATCACTTCGGCTGCTTCTCTAAAATGCTCCAAAACGTCCCAGTTTCTTCCATTTAGCTCCAAATGCTCTCCATCCTGTAAAGACTCTAAAAAGATTCCAAAACTAGCAACATACTCTATAAAAAAACTTATATCATGGCTTAAAAACGGGTAAAAACCATGATATATCAGTAGGTAAGTTCTGATTTTGTGGGTTTGAGTGGTCTAGAATCCATGGTTTGAGTGGTTCTGATGTGCTTGCATTGTGATTGTTGTCTCTCTTCTAAAATGTTTGCTGTGACTTCTTTACCTTAGTTTAGATCTATAAATCCACTAATTTGGTATTTGATTTCCTTTTGGTTTACAGCCCGATATGGAACGAGAGTTGGTTGTCGAGCTTCTTCTACAAACCATTTTTGTCTGGGTCTCTAATGTCTCGTGATGTTCTTGTTAACTTGTTTCTTTCTGCTTGTTAAAATTGAATATGGATTGGTAAAGCTAGCTAGCAATCAAATAAAGGTCTTCGAGAGACGCATATAAACCCTTTTTGTCTTGTTGTCCTGTTAGTGAAGCTTCAGATGTATGGTTGATTAGAGTTCTTGTGAAAACCAGTGGCTTTTAATGCTAAAGAGAGTGAAAATTTTGATGCAGGTTTAGTGATCATTGCAGGAAACAATAATGGACCTAACAAAGCTGAAGCCTCCACATATCACTTTTTATTGCTCCGCATTTTCTGTCTTCATCACACTTCATTTGGCTACCACATTCTCAACATGTAAGTTCCAATCAAGTTTTTAGCTTTGGCTTAAATAAGTTAATCTGCGGTTGTTCCTATTATTGGCTGCGCTCTCCTTCACGTCCTGTCATCAGAGACTTTATGCACCAGATTGTTCAGGTTATACTACTTTTTAAAATGAAGACTTGCAATCGTTTGACTAATCAAATCATTTTCTCTTGTCCATCTAACTAACTAGATTGCTGCTTTTTGAGTATATAATTACTACAGGGGCAGAGGCGTGTCTTGGCAACTGACGAATGGCTTAGAGTGGACATAGTGTATATGCTTTAGGGGACCCTGCAACCATCAACCAACGTAGAGTCATGGTACCGTTTTGTATAATTGTATAAGACGTTAGTATAATGTTAGTATAAGACTTGATGATTTGTAAGACTTGATGTATTGTAACACTTGTTTTGGTAAGATGTTTGTATAAGACTTGTTTGTTGTGTGTGTGTTTTAAATACAAGTTTGTTATAAGCTTTTTTCTTAGATTCAAAATTCATTATTACAAACAAAATACCAAAACCAAACATCGCAAAAATGTTTTTACCAAATTATTTTTACATGAAGTTATTAGTCGCTAATTGGTCGCAAATGCAGTCACAAAATGGTCTCTAAGTAGTCGCAATATGTAGCGACTTATTAGCAACTACATATTTTAATCGCTACATTTTGCGACTAAGTTGCGACTGTTTTCACCTGACATATAAGTAGTCGCTAATTAGTCGCAATTTTGCGACTATTTTGCGACTATTGGAATTAGCGACGAAATATTAGAGACTACTTATTTTAGTCGCAAATTAGTCGCAAAACTTGGTTTAGCGACTTCTTAGCAACCGTTCTTGTAGTCGCGAAAAGCTTGTTTTCTTGTAGTGTCACACCCTCTCTTAAAGATCAGTGGATGGTGAATGGTAGAAAAAAGGCTTGAATCCCCAATTTTTTGAGCCGGGATGGTGTCAAACAAGCTGGCTTTCACGCTCTCTCTTGTTGGACAATAAAAGGGGGAAGTGATGGTGGATCGAATGGCACAACAGAGGGATGAGGGATCTCTGATACTGCACAAGCACTCGGCCTTGGTGAATCTCACATGCAAGGACACAGAAAAGGTTCTAGACAAGCGGCGGCTGCTAGAGTTTTAGAAGAAAGTTCGTCTCTTTATTGATAATCAAAAGGTAGCCAAATTACAACTGCTGTAGAGGAGCTTTATAAACAGCTCGTCAGCTATCCCTAGGGCCGAAATAAAAGCAAAGAAACGACAATACAAAGCTTACAAAAGCTAACAAATCGCAAAAAGGCAAAAATACATCAAAAATGGAAAGTTCACTTAAACTAAAAATAAAAAGAAACTAAGCCTATTCTTGCGGCCTTCTCTTGGGGGTCGAACCTGGGGCTCTTGGACGTGCTAAGTACCATTGGGACAACTCATCTTACCTGCACAGATTGTATAAATTGAATATACCTGGTTTTGGCGCACAATGGTCTGAAATGCTTTAGTCGTGGTTGAGCTCGGTTCTGGTGCGGTCCATGCTGACTTCTAGGTGATTCCACCCTCCCGAGGTCCAGTGAAGTCGAAATGATAGAAGCCTCCAAGTGTTTTCCCGTGATTAGCTCCCAAAACGTCTTCTTGCTCCATTTGCTCTCTCTCAGCTTCAAGACATGTTTTTGCGGTCTCTTGAGGCTGGGATGTGATCTCCACGAGATTCTAGCTGTTTTGAGGTCGGCTTGCCAAGTAATCAAACATACCTTGGTTTGTACGAGGCTGGTCTTCTTTGAGGCTCAACCTTGCAAAATCCTCCAATATGTCCATTTATGGTGCGTTGGAGCTTTCTTTGAGGTCGGCTTGTAAGGGTGGAGTTTTGAACGTGTCTCCTAAATTCATTGTGTTGAGGAGGGTCTCCACAGATGCATTGAACCATTTCCTAAGTCTCATGGTCCTGGAACGAGTCATTGGTGAAGTCTTGACCAACGGTACATGCTCAATGCTCTCGGTTGGGTCGATGTCCTCATCATTTGGGGATTTCGCATCATATGCTTCCTTCCTACTGCCTAGTCTAGTACTAAATCTCGAAAGAGTTGTCATTAGGAGATAGTGTAGAAGCACACTGGTCGAATTCATCAATGATTTGCGTCATTATTCCCTGAAAACATCGTTATAAAATCGAGATAAATTATAACATAAAGTCGTAAATAGAAAACATAAATATCAACTCAAAGAATAAGGTATTTGTAACGGATACATCCTCCCCCAGACTTTAAACACATTGTCCTAGTGTGAAAAAGTTGGCGAAAGGATGGAACATACTCGATTAAAAGAAAAAGATAAAGAGATAAGCGATGGAACTGCGGTGATGATGTGCAAAGCCAAACGTGAACAATGATGCGCGAATACTAAGTGTCACGTAGGTCGTCAAACTTGGTGTCAGAAAAGGAACCATCAACCCGTGCTGTCTCTTGAAGGTGGCGCATGACTCGCTCAAGCTTATTATGCTCGCGTGCAAAAGCTTTCTGAAGAGCTGCATAGGCGGGATCGCTCGAAGTAGAAGGTCCAGAAAAAGCTAATAGTGCAAATGTAGGAGGAGCAGGGTGGTAAACTCGCTGTGCAGCTGAGTCTCTCCTAGCTCTAGCTACTACAAACACGCCAATGGTAAGTGGGAGGCGCGAGATGGAAGGCTGGAACTAGTCCTCTGAAAAAGACCACTGTGGAATACCATCGCCAAGATGCAGAATGTTAGTATAAGGTAGAAGTGCTACACGCCACTCTGATGTGCTGATGTAGTACTTGTAGCCAAACTTGTCTGGGTACATCTTCGCTCCAGTGAGAACTATGTCGAGTGAGAATTGAGGAAGGTCGAACCTTCCATCATTTATGGGTACCTCATCATCCAAATCGACTCTTCCAGCTTGTAGAATCATTGTAATGATACCACCATATGTGGCAGGGGAGCGCTCATAATCTGAAGTGACGATATCATGCTTGATCTTCAGTAGCTTTTCAGCTAGAAGACAAGTGAAACAAACTGGGGTCGGGTCAGGTATGAATGGCGCGTGAAGTTCCACAAGCTCGGGCTTGAGAATGCATTTGGACAGTCTGTGAATAGATTCCATTGATGAGTAAATGATGCACAAAACGCACATGAGGATGAGTCAAAATTGCAGTCTTGGATCGCTCTTTATCATACTTGTCTTGACCCATGATTTCCCCAAGTATACCATCCGGTGTAGGATCGATGGGAATCTCATTATGGTACTCCAATCCTAAAACCTCGCAAAGCTGCGAAACAGTCAATGAGTAATATCGACCATAAATAGTGAAAGAGAGAGTATAGTCTTGTGCTAGAGGGAATTTGCATCGCGTGTAAGAGAGCTGAAAGGACGCAAGAAACTCCCAAGATAGGCACTCATAAGTCGGTCTATCAAGCCTTATGAAGTTACGAAGCTTGAGGGAATCGAGATACCAAATAAAATCATCCAGGATGCCTAAGGTATCGAGTGTAGAGTAGTCGATGCAAAGCGTCGGCTTGATCTCGAGTCGCTCGAAATGGGTGCGAGTAATCAAGTGATGGCTCCATCACTTTCCCGACAAAGCGAACAGCGGGCCGCAAAGGAGAAGGTGGCGAAGGAGGAGGTGGCGAAGGAGTGGACACAAGAGGTGGAGGTGGCTCGCGACGAGTTCCTCATGTTTGCGTATGAAGTCGCCGAAAGGTTGAGTATCGTCTAGGACAACCTCGGTTGCTTGTTGGTTTTGCTCTTGGAGCAGAAGACGGAACAGCGGAGATGCAAACGGATGGAGCACCGGAGGCAAGAGGAGGATCGAGCGGACCTAGATATGGAACGATTGATAGAGGAATCGAGGTTGCATGCAATTTGGATTCTGATGGGGTTTGTAACTTTTACCCAAAATATTTTCATTGATCAACCTGAAAGTGCACATGAGACAATTGTAGTATTTAGGGATCGAATCCACATAGATTGACGGTTACATTGTAAACCTTATCAATAAGAATCAAGGTTGCACAAAATAAAAAATGGTTGGTTGTTGTACATGAAATGAAAGCAATATGAAATGAAACTTAAACAATAAACTAAAACATTGGTTGTTAGAAAATTCTCTGAGGTCACAGATTGATTTATTCAGGCGTTTAAGAAGGTAAATCTAGCAGAGTATTCCAAACTCAAATATCCTTAAAAATATATTCAACCATACTCTCGCATGAAGATGACCACTTTGTTTATAACCAATAACCATACTCTCGTATGAAGATGGAAATTGAAAGACAAGCAGAAAGAATAAGATTCGATATGTTAATTCGATTCAAAACACTAACCTCTCGCCGGTTAGGAAATCGAACTCATATATGCTATATCAAATTGATAATCATGTGGTGTTCAAGTAAAATTCAATATAAATCAATCACAATTGGCCTAACAAGTGATATGCAGTAAGAACAATCATAGACAAATAACTCCTACTAAATTTCTAAACCTAAATCATTCAATCTTATTTATCAAGCAATGAATCCCCTTTGAAATACTCTTACCCAACATTGAACTACTCGCACATGAACAACGAAATCATAGCAGTAGAAAACAAATATTGCATAGATCAAAAGGGTTCAAAAAGCGTCTCTATATCGAGATACAAAAACTAGATCTTCTCCCAACAAACAAAGCAAAGAAACCGAATAAAGTAATAAAATTTATGAAGCTTTTAGTGGTTTTAGATGGAGGGACGCCTCTCTATCCCTCATTTTCGTGGTTTTTCTGTGTGTTTTATAAGTGTAAGAGGCAGCTAGAGAAAACCACAAATGATTTGGGAGAAATTTGATTAAAAACAAAAAATTTCCATTTTTCTATGACCTCTATCCGGTCGATTAGAGTGTATGTTCGGTCAATCATAACACATGATCGATCGAACATATTATAAGCAGCTTGAACAAGTGGTCGACCAGGTCTCTCTAGTGGCCCCAGAGAGGTCTGATTGATCGGGTTAACGACCTAAGTCAGGTCGATCACCCTTCATTTCTTCTGATTGCTCAGCTTCGATGCCAGACGGACAGTTTTAAGTATTTTAAGCATAACTTTCAATCCAACCATCTGATTGACCTTAACCCACTTGGAGATGAAAGCTAACATCCTCAACTATCTTGTGTCTTAGAAAGATCACACCATGGGAAGTGCTACATTTTATGCAAAACTTATGGTGTCGAAAAGTTGTCAAATCTTCAAAATGCTTGGCGTTGTCTTCTTTTTGCCCAAAACATCTAAACTACCTGTAAAATCTTTTAAAACTCCAAAAACACTAAAGACCAATAATAAGCGAAAACCAAGTCATTTATGTATTAAAAACTTTCTAAAAACATGTTAAAAAGTGGTAAAATATGAAGTATATCAAATTCCTCCTAAGAAAGCCGAAGATCCTACAATTCTGATGGATGCGTCACTTCAACCGACAGCGGAGGAGTTGAAGATCCGACTAGCCTCGAGATTCCAGAGAGAAGAGCTTGCATCTTGAATGATTTGTGGATAATCTCTCTTGAATCACAAACTCACACGAAAAGGAATGAGTACATGTTTGCCTTCCTTTGTCGCTAACCCTAGATATATCCTCTAACTGACATGTCTTTTCAAAACTAGGCCTTATTCGAAATTTTGCTTTGAGTCATTTGCTGTCAAACACAACATTCAACAAACATCTCAGCGTACCTTATAATATAAATTATGATATTCATTGTTCCTACCCAAAAAAAATATTATGATATTCATTGTGATTTCAATAAGGTTTTAAAGGCCAAATATCATAATTTTCAACATTCGCATATTTAACACCATAAAATTAAGATCTGATTATCCACAAAAAATTGAGGGACCCAGGTTCAGACTGATATATGAGAGAAAGTTCAAAAACTGTGAAACGTAACAAGCCATACCTTGAAATATGTTGAGTGTTATTCTGATAGACATCTCAAGCTTGATTGAGAACACGCAACATGAACACGCCAAAATTTCTTTGATATGAATATAGATTAGTAGTTTTTGAATTTAGCCATCAACTAGCTGACTGAACACAGATTCTCTGGTAAGAACATTTACTTGCCTCATTGGTTGAACCATCACTTGACTTCTCAAGTTCAAGCACTTATTGATAGCTTGGATCTTAATCGTAGATGATTTTTGACTATTTTGTTATCTCGCAGGCTTCTGATAGACTGGGCTCCAATGGATGAAGATATATCTTTTTTTTGTCTATCCCCTCCTTTTTAACTTGAGCTGGTGACAACAGAATCATTAAACGGTTTGTTTTAAACCATGTGCAAGATGAATCTCAACCTTCCTATCTTTGAACTTCCTCCTCTCTGGTGACTAAC
Source organism: Alliaria petiolata (assembly GCA_020283515.1). NCBI lineage: Eukaryota > Viridiplantae > Streptophyta > Magnoliopsida > Brassicales > Brassicaceae > Alliaria > Alliaria petiolata. Next base: position 67,979,361 of record JAHZTW010000003.1, on the reverse strand, counting down.
ATGTACTAGTCAATTTGAGACGGCATGACTGGCAGCCTTCTACCATTGAGCGCTACATAGACATGAACCTGAAGTTTTTGATAACACAAAAAAAAAATTGTGAAACATGTTCATGTGTTTGATCCTGTCTCAGATCAAGCCATCTCACACAACATATTAGATTTGTAAATACCAATAGACTTTCTCAGATTAATAAATCAGTTAAAATCCAAAGGTTTTGTAAACAAATCAGCAAGTTGAAAATATGTGCCCGCATGATCAATCTCAATTAGTTTCTCTTCAACTAATTCACGAATAAAATGATGCCTAATATCTACGTGTTTTGTTTGTGAATGTCGAACAGGATTCTTAGCAATGTTTATGGCACTTTCATTATCACAATTAATTAAATAGAGATTCAGAAAACATACCATAGTCAGCAGCCATGTGTTTCATTCAGAGAAGCTAAGTGCAACAGCTTCCGAGTGCAATGTATTTCGCTTCAGCGTTGATAAGGACACATTGTTCTGTTTTTTGTTGTGCCAAGAAATCATACTATTTCCCATAAAGAAACAACCACCACTTGTACTTCTTCGATCATCAAGGCATCCGGCCCAATCAGCATCACAGTAGCCTCCGAAGTTCTGATTCGTGTCTATGGTGTAATACAATCCAAGATCATATGTTCCCTTCACGTACTTAATGATCCTTTTGACGACATGAAGATGTGATATCTTTGGCTTTGCTTAATATCGTGCGTATATACCCATACTTAGGCATAGATAAGGACGGCTGGCAGTGAGATATATTATACTCCCAAATCCCAATCATCCCTCAATACAAACATGGATCCACATCTTTCTCTTACTCATCACGAGGCAACTTTGTGTTTGTCCCCGTCGTTATCCTTGGTGGTTTCATTTCTAAAGTCCAAAACGGTTCACCAGGTTTTTGACATAAGAGCCCAAAAAATACAACAGCCCACCCACCATACTCATTTCAAACTCGCTTGTCATGGTTGTTACAAATTCATCAACCAATTCTTGATTCGGATCTTGAAACACAATATCATCAACATAAATCTGAACCGCCATAAGCCCCTTCTGATTCTCCAAAATAAACAAAGTTCTGTCCAAACTCCCTCGCTGATTTCCTTGAGAGATCAGAAATGTTGTCAGCTTTTTATACCAGTCTTTAGGAGCTTGTTTCAAACTGTAGAGAGTCTTGTTCAACTTGTACATATAGTATGGATGCTCTGAATCCTCAAAACTTTTTGGTCGCTCAACATGTACTTCCTCTTGTAGTAAACTATTTAGAAAGGCACTCTTCACATCCATTTGATGGCAACTTGAATCTCATCAAACATGCCATACCAATCAGAATTCTTATAGTTCCAGTCTCGAAACAGGCGCAAATATTTAATCAAAATCCACACCTTCCATTTGCAAATACCCCGGTGCCACGAGTCTTGCTTTGTTCCAGACCACATTCCCTTGTTCATCAATTTTGTTTTGTAACACCCATTTCGTTCCGACAATATATCTTGTTGATGGCCTTGGCACCAAAGTCTACACCTTATTCTTTTCAAATTGCTCCAATTCTTCTTACATTGAACTGATCCAGTATTCATCGACCCATGTGTCTTTATGATTCCTAGGTTCAAATGTGGAAACAAAGCATGCAAATCTCATCATCACCTTGAAATACTCGTCCCCAAATCACATATGATTAAAAGAACAAACAATCCTTACCAGATGTGTACGTTTGATACCAATTGGAAGTGTGGAAAACGTAGCAACAGACAAATTTTTATGACTTGGAAAGCACCAAGCTAAATGTTTTATTCACTAGAATCTCATAAACTAACCTTACAAAATTACACTTATTTGATGTTACTCAACTCTAATAACTTAGATTGACCCCAATCGATTCTTAGTTTTACCCTTAGGTATTCCTAGATATCACAACCCATGAATTTAGTATCTCAAAGAACATTCACCTCTTGGCTCTCTTATCTTTGCGAAAGCCTTAGGTTCAAGCTCTGAATATTGTGTATGAAAGTGTTAATTCGAACCCTTTTAACCGCAACCTCTTTTTATACTAAGTCCTAAAACTGTAGCAAGCGTATCTTCGTGCTTGCTTATCACGCTGGTACTTTACATATCTTCCTGCATCATATATTTGAAATATACGGAGGATTTTTTTGGTAAATCTTGTCACGTCAGCTCTCGCGCTTTAATCTAAGCTTCTCGAAGGTTGATCATCCGCCTGATATGCATCCTGTTTGTTCCATCTTTGCCGCCAGAGCTACATTACATCTTCATTCATGAATCACGACATTATTCTCGAGTTATATACAAATGACGGAAGTATATAATGTTTTGTTCTTACATACTTTTGATACCTAAGAACAAAAGAATTTTGCACAGAAAAAAAAGAAGATAAGAACAAAAAGAATAGCCAGCAAGGCATTTCCAAAAATAACAATTTCTTTTCATCCATTATTAAAACACTTGTATATTATAAAAAAAAAAAACTTTAGGGAAAATATATCTTTTTTTTTTAAAGTGAAATTAAAATGAAGGGATTTTTGATCTTACTAGGAAGTCTCAAACCCGCCAACGATATAACACATTACAAAACGGGTAAAACAAATAAAAGCTATAGGTAGCAAACTGAGGTAGGGAGTTCAAATCAAGAAATGTAAACGAAGAATGCAACAAAAGGATGTTATTATATGGCTAATACTTTTGGATCTCTGCATGCGGTCTTTTATGGCCCGAGACGATAAGGCCCATCGCCCATGTAATGGCCATCCATGTATAGAGCTGCGTGGTGCGGGTGCTGCAGACCATCCATCACCATGAACTGCATGTCTTCCGACGGTTTCCAGTGACGTTTTCTTTGGTTTATGAACCAATTGTTGATTTGTTTCTGATCTAACCCCGTTGATTCCGCTAATGCCACCTTCTCTGACTCCTGCCACACAACTCAAACAAGCTATCATCACTTTCGTAGTAATCAACGATTAAGAAAAGGCTAGATGATGATCTTAAGTCTGCCGTTTTGAACGATTCTGGACGATAAACGAATATTATGTATTTATAAATAGTCACATAGACTCATAGAGGCTTAAAGGTAAAATTTTAAAAATAGACCCACGTTATAGAGTACAAAAGAAAAGAAACTCATTAACATGTGTGTGTGCAAACACTCATAACATTGTCTAGAAATGTATAAAATAGTGATTATGAAAATCGATAATATAGAAATTGCAAAACACAAGTTCAAAAAAAAAAAAAAAATTGCAAAACACAATGTTTCGTTTCTTTTTTTTCCCCATGAAAACCGTTCACCAAACTCACATAACCAAGTTTCCTAACCACCACTTTCTATAAATACAATAGCCAAACCATTCAACTTCTTTAATAACAATAATTTATTTCAATGCCATGCACTTCTTATACAAAGACTCCCAACACATAATATGAAACTAAATACATAAACCAAGTTTTACACAAAATGTGACCCTCTAATTTTCCATTTTATTGTCGCCATAGACAATTGCCCATAACATGAACTCATGAAGTAGCTCTGTTAGTCACGAAGTAGATATTCTAATATATTATCGTTTCTTGTCAACTATACTATATCTTCTTTATAACATGTCACTGATATTTATCACTATTAAAGTTTTTTCGGTATCACTACATTCGGTTAGATTTGTCAAATTTCTTTGAAGATGATTAAATTACAAATTTTAGTTATTTCAAACCATATTTTACAATATTTTAGCTATACACACTTAAATTTCACAATTTTATCTTAAAATTAAAATTTACTGTTAATAATTAAGGTGCATAGCAAAAAAAATTTGGGTGAATGTATGTCTTAAAAAATAGCTCGCGGAAGGGTTAGAACACTTAATCGGCCGCTTAAGATAAAATTGAGGAAAATAGAGAATTCATAGCTTCTTTTTTTTTTTTTTTTCACAGAGGGAATTCATAGCTTAAAGACTGTTTTTTAAAAAACTGGTTGTATATATTGTAGTATATATATTTATAAAATTTGAGTGCAGAGAGAGATGAGATTAAATTTATACGTACAGAAGGATACGGCCACTTGTAATGCAACTCCCACCACGTGAGAAGCTTCTGCCTTGCTTCTTTGGGAAGTTTGCCTTTCTTTTTTTTCTTGGATAGTTCTTGCTTGAGACTGCTCAAGTATCCACTGTACTTCTTCAGCAAGTGATTCTTGAGTTCCCGATCTTCCGCCCTCGGGTCTATTTCCGGTAATTCTGTTTCCCCTGCACTGTTGTTCTCTTGCTCTTCGTCTGATGATACCATTCCCTCACTTTTCCCATCTGTTTCAACATTTTATCATTTCATTAGTTTGGTCATTTAAGAGCATTTTAGTCATTGGCCTTTAATGAAAAAGATTATCTGAATAGAGAAATTGATGATTTTGCGTAATGGAATCGAACACCTAGCTATTTGCATTTTGCATAATGAACAACAAAAGGTGCCTGTGATAGTACTTCGGGCCGGGTTAAAAAGAAACCAAAAGAAGCCCCCACTCCCTTTGGATGGATTCCACAATGGGGAAAACAAGAACAAATATGCACATCTCTTTGCATCTTACATATTTCCAACAATAATGCATCCCAATGATATTAATTAGTTATTATATATAACCAAATTAACATATACCAATGAGACAGGCCAATTTTATGCAACTCATCATTAAGCCCTACGTTGCCACTACACTTTCTTTTCTACAGTTAATGCTCACATGTGTGTATATGTGTATTTATATGTATGTATATATTTGTGAGTTTGATGAGATGTACCAGGATTGTTGAGGATGTGAATGGGACCCTGACATAACATGCTAAGCTGAGATTCAATACGACGTATAAACTCCATTGCTTCTTGAATGGGCCGTGTTAGCTCCTCTCGATATTTAACCAACATGTCACAGTATGCTTCCTGTTGATTTTATTTACCATAGAAAACAAAAATTAGACTTAACACATATAGTTAAAGAACCAACTCAATTTTCAATTGGATAACTAATTTAACCATGAATTGATCTAGTTCCGGGTCCCTGGAGGAGGCAGTCACGGATGCTGTTGACCGCTGTTGCCGCGCATCAAAATCTTGCCGTGCCGCTGTAATTCTATCAACCACCTCAGGTGGTGCTCCAATCTGTATAAGCCATGACCATGAACATGTATATATATATATATATATCATCTCGTTAATTCAAAAGTCCCTAAAGAAAATATATTTATAATAATAAGAATAAAACGAAACTAGGATATACGGTGCTAAATCTATAAAACCTTTTGGCAGTCCAAGTAAGCTTGTAAGAGGGTAGAGTAGTGTGGATGAGCAATGATCTTAGCTTTCATGGCTTCCACATCGTTGTTGTTGTTAGCTTCTTGAGTATTGTGGATGGCTTTCATCAACATAGAGTAGTGATTGATCTTTGAAGAGCTTGCTTCGGATTTAACAGATGGGTTGGTGGGCTGATCATGATCGGATCGGAAGCAATTATCGGTCGTTTGAGGAAGAAGAGAGCTCATATGTGGGAACAACATGTGTTGATGATGTTGTTGATGATTGTTGTTATTAGTATTATTGTAACCAGGATCATAATTGTTACTATTGTTGTTGTTGTTAGTGTTCTCGTTTTTGTTGGAAGAAGAGATTGGAGAGTACAAGAAACTTACTCTATGAGGAGTGGAGCTGCTTTCATGTTGGTATTCTTCCATACCCAGATGAGTAAAATTTCAGAGAGAGAGAGAGAAATAGAGAATATAAAAAACAAATATATTGAAATAAAAAAATAAAACCCTAGAAAATTAAAGGGATGGTTGCAAGATGAAGGGGATGTATGTATTCTTGCTTTTGTTCTTATTTCAATCAAAGGTCTCTGTTAGACTCAAACCACATCAAATCCAGATGACTAGACGACTCATATATACGAATCAAAAGGCCTATTTCAAAAAAAAAAAAAAATTGTGAGGTGAAGTTGCACCCAACAAAATCCAAAGAAATTAAAAACGAAATATATGAGGAAGAAAAAACGAACTAGGTATATAGAACTCGTCAAAGAAGTGACATGGAAGAGAAGAAATTAGAAAAAGGTATGTGAGAGAGAGAATAGAGGAGAGAGAGAGATTAACAATAATGAAGAAGTTGGGTGGCTTGAGTGGATTGACAAGACGTCGTTTGCTTTGGGAGCAAAAAGAAATATTTGAAAAATAAAATAAAGGTAAGAGAGAAGGGACAAGAGATAAGGCAAAGGCTTTCCCTTCTTTCCTTTCTCTTCTCTGTTTCCCTCTCGTAGGCTTATTTTATATATTAAATAACTAAGTATTTTACTAAATTATAATGTAGTTTTAAATCTTGAGTTAAGATGTACCCGTCCATGTTTAAGCTACTAGCTCGCGGCTATTTTCAGCTACCGCTCTACTTGGTAGGTTAAATGATATATTTTGTACTCAATTTGATGTGTTGATATTGGTAAGCAATTTGTAAAATGAATTTTGACGTTTTTGGAATATGATCAAATGGATTAATTTCTGATTTTGTATTTGTATTACATTTGTGGAGAGAGACTCTTGTATTCGTTATCAGATATAAAATTGCACACGAAACCGATAAAATAAAGAAAGAATGAAATTATAAATATGCTTTACTGGATATTATACGAAATTCTATTAATTCCAACTATTGGCTCTATGATAAGACCATGCTACACACACTTCTTTCAACCCTTGTTCTGTTCCACGGTCAACATTCAATTTTATATTTATTCACCTCAATTTATATATATTACTCTATTTCATGATTAGTGAAACGTATAAGGATGTGATGTAACCAATAATTTTTAGCGGTAAGCTGGATCTTTTACCGATAAGCTGGAATGATAAGTGCTTTTAAAATAGTTGAAAACTGTAAGAAAAGAGCTGTAAACAAAAGCTATACAAAAAAGCTGAATATAATACTGTTGCTAACGCTTTCCGTATTGCTTTTGTGATTAGTAACTATTAAAACGGTATAAGTTGTATTGCAGTTTTTTGGTAACGCAAAAACCCATGTGCCTATGGGATCTATTTTATACAAAAAGAAAGAAACGAAAAATCCTAGGGTTCTAGAATAAACATTGCTCATCGATACTATTTTTATTACATCAATCCAATAAACCGGAACTTAAGTTATGAGAGTTTTTTTCAAAAAAAAATAAGTTATGAGAGTTTTTTCCCCTAAAACATATATCTAGCCAGCAAGAGCATCTCCAATGGTTACCCTTATTTTTTTCCTCAAAATGAAGTAACACTAAAATGAGTTTGTGTTTTACTCCAATAGTTACCCTCATTTTTCCCCTCAAAAAAGAATATTCTACATATATTTTGTTTTTAATTTTATTATTAATTGTTTAAAACATCCTTTAACTTTTCAAAGTTTACAAATTCTATAAACTTATTTTATTTTTAATAATAGTTCAACCAAATTACGATTTTATTTAAATTAAACATTTATTATTTAATAAAATTACACAAAATTGCAAAATTAATCAAATGCAGAATTTGGCTTAAACGTTATTGTTACAATATTTCTCCCACAAGTAATCAATTAAGGCATTCCTAAGTGAGAAATAAGCTTTTTATCTTTCATTTACCTATTTTTAATTTTTAATTTTGTTTAAGTAATAAAATAAAACCGTAAAAAATTTATTGGAAAGTTAAATATAAATGATTAACTTTGTTTAGGTATAAAATAATAACATATGAAAATTTAGGTGCCAATTTATAAATAAAGAAAGTTGAACATAAAAATGAGTTTGTGAATAATGTTCCCTCAAATATGAGGAGATACTGTTCATAAACTCATTTTTTCCCTCAAAATGAAATACCATTGGAAAAGATTTTCCCTCATTTTTTTATGTTTTCCATCAAAATGATGGACCATGGTCTAAGTTCCAATATAAATTCTGCCGACGTGTTAAAGTTTGAATTTTAGTTCGAAAATATTTTTATTTTAAATCCTTTATTTAAGTTTCAGTATGAGATACTGAAATATTCAAATTATAAGATCATTCATTAAGGTTAGATCTTTAAAGTCATCACCATAAACATTTAAAAAGTAAGTGGAATAACTTAAACACAAACTATGATCCTCAATGCCCTAAACATGCAAAAGACGATAATATCCATGGCCATATGGATCTAATTTCATAGGTACTTTACTTCTATATATTATGAAAAAATCAAGGCAAAGAAGTATAAGTATAAATTTTTATCTATAAAAAGTTGATATAGCATTTTAAAACAGTTTTAGGATTGCAGTAAAAAAAAAACAGTTTTAGGATTTTTGTAGTTGATGGGTTATTTTACAAGTAATTCTATAAATTTTAAACTAATGTGTTTCTTTAAAAAAAAAAAAATTATATGATATGGAAATAACTATGAGAAAATTTGGTGAATAACCAAGAAAAAAATTATAATCTACAAACTAACCATTTTCTCTCTATCTCTCCCTATCTCTCTCTAACAATTTGGTTAGTTTTTTTAAATTTTTTTTTTTGTTATTCAGCAAATTCACCCAATAACTATTTCCAATAAAAATATAATTTTTGTAAAGTAAGAACATTTTAATTTTTTTTTGCAGTATGGTTAGGGCCGAAAATGCGGCGGAAGAAGATAAAATTGATCAAATTTACTCATAATCATTAAGAAAACAAAAATCATAAAGCATAGAGGTACAAATTTTTCAAATAACCGCCTTCACAGTCGCACTTCTAGTTATTCATATGCTGGCCAACTGGCATAAACAACAACTAAAGTAGGTGGTGGTATTCAAGTTCCTCGGACGAATCCAACATGTTACCTATCAACTAAAAAATCTAATTGATGGGCTGTTTCCTAACTTAATTTACTAACTCATGATCTATATATATCCTATGAAACCACCACTTCTTTTCGGAAAAAAAGGAATCCGATTTCCAAAAATAGAAAAAAATGAGTATTTTCTTATATTTATGAAAATAATAGGTTATCTTTTTTGGTCAAAAAAATAATTCTGAAATGGCATAATACATTGGATTTTCTCTTTAGATTCAGCATAATTTTACATTGTTTTCTTTTTTCTATTTCTTAATTATTTTTCTAATTTTTAACCAGATCTTGTGATAAAAAATACTGTTTTGAGCATGAGAGATTTCTCTAAAAACATTACAATGATGTTTTAAGACTTTCACGTGTCTATTTCTTATTTAAAACTGGTCATAAGTATTTTTGTAAAAAATAATATATGTATATATATATATATTGAAAATATGAAACTTATATATTTTAAATGGAACATTATATAATTATATAATTTTCAACATATAAAAAATTTAAATTTGTTAAATATGTATATAGTAATATAATCCCTTACAATACTTTAAAAAAAAATTATTCCTAACGATGAGAAACGAATATATTAGCAACAACCAAAAAATATTCGACAAATTTATAAATTTCTTTTAAATTATTTGGTCAAATGTTATGAAAAATAAAAGAAAGTGGCAAGCTAGTCAAATCTGGAAACGAAAGACATTCAATTGGTCATATAAGAGAACTGACGGTAATAAATTGTCAAAAAGAATCTAAGAGGTAAGTAATTGTTAATGAGTGGAAACAAAAAAGAAAGAGAGGCAGTGGAAGTGAGANTATATATATATATATATATATTGAAAATATGAAACTTATATATTTTAAATGGAACATTATATAATTTTATAATTCTCAAGATATAAAAAATTTAAATTTGTTAAATATGTATATAATAATATAATCCCATACAATACTTTATAAAAAAATTATTCCTAACGATGAGAAACGAATATATTAGCAACAACCAAAAAATATTCGACAAATTTATAAATTTCTTTTAAATTATTTGGTCAAATGTTATGGAAAATAAAAGAAAGTGGTAACTGGTAAGTTAGTCAAATCTGGAAATGAAGGACAATCAATTGGTCATATTATAAGAGAACTGACGGTAATAAATTGTCAAAAAGAATCTAATAGGTAAGTAATTGTTAATGAGTGGAAACAAAAAAGAAAGAGAGGCAGTGGAAGTGAGAGTAGGGGTGACTTATGTGTTGAAAGGTTTTTTCAACGATTAACAGTGATTAAACAATTTGGCAGTGAAAAGAAGTGAAAAAATGACTGATTCCACCTATTACTGTTCCTTCTGCTTCAGCCCACGTGCGTTCATGTGTCTATATATAAATTAATCATCTTCTCTGTGCGTGTAGGTTTTTGCGTTCCGGGTTTTTATATAAATTATCACCATATTACGGTTTATGTTGCTTAATATACTACATACATATAATTATAATAATAAACCACACAAATTAAATCATAAATTACAAGTAAAATACCAAATTACTCAAGAAATCTTTTTAATGTAATATTGTTGGTGTGTAAAATGTCTTTTTAATGTTATGTAATATTATTTCTATATTGATATTTTTATTTTTATTTTAAGATGCTTATTTAATTCATATGTAAAAAAGTAAATTATAAAAATATATGTGAAATATTTATTAGGCATACAATTGTATAGACTAAAATAATAAACAAAACAAAATAGTAAAACTATTTCACATATATATAATTGTAAGAATTAAAATTAAAAAGAAAAGATGAACTTCAGATTTGAAATATTAAATAGTGATACTTCAAAAATGAAGTATTCAAATTGTTATTGTAATGAATAAACTTTCAAAATTGAAGTTTTGAAATATTTTTTTGAGATTGTCTAAATGTTAATCAAAACGAATTTTAATATCAGTTGATCGAAATAATTTTTTTTAATGTTTATAGATCAAAGTTAAAAAAATTTGATTTTTTTTTACTATACTTAAGATGTTCGTTCAATAATCAGATCATCGAAGTAAAATTTTTGATGCAACTTAACCGAACTGAAGGCAACATGAATCAAAGAATATTTTTAAAATTCTAAATAAAAAATACCAGAAATGTATTATTTTGGTTTGTTCAAATGCATGGTGGTTTTGTTAACTGCACAAAAACAAGTTTTCAATTAAAGAAGCAAGAAGGATAAAGGTATTTTTCGTTATGTTTTCTTAGACCATATATTTCATAAATTTATATTTAAAACTTAACATTTTAAAGAGAAAATATATAATTTAGTTGTTTGTGATAATATTGTTACTGTATTATAATCTGGGTTGAAACCCAATTAATGTCTATTTTTCCTCTTTGATACCTCTTCTACCCAATTTATTAGAAAACTACGAATGACAAGACTTTTTACCGTCAAAAGTTCTCTAATCATTAATCAAAAAAAAGGATCACTAATCAAACCCATAAACTAACATATTAGCAAACAGAAAAAGAAAAGACATTGGGTTTAGCTGTTTCACTGGTTGACAAAAAAGAAAAAAATAAAAGAAAAAACTTTTCACTGTTGTCATTGCTGATTTGCATGTGAGAGAGAGGGAGAGAGAGAGCATTGGGCCAGACAGAAAATACAAGTCCCCCGAGAGATGCGCGCTACAAAAGGAGAGATGGGACATTTATAGACGGACCCCATCTTTTGTCAGAACTCTATTCACATCATCATCAATTCATCATCATTTATTACAATAAAAAATTACTCAAAAACAATTATTTAGAAAAATAGACAAAATCAACTCATGGGAATCCAAGACTTTTTTTTGGTGGGTTTGTTTTTTCGCACTATTTGAAGAAGTAGCTGTTCCTTGGGCTTAGATTTCGGTGGATGGTCATGCTCTTCTTTTGGTTATAAATGGAGTTGACATCTTCGTGTGTGCATGTATGTATAGATAGATATGTATGCTACATGTAGATGATGAATGTAAATTGGAGTCCAAGAAATGATGATCTTGATTTTTTTTCTCACTTGATACCTTTCCTCTTTTTACTTTTGCCTCTACCCCTCTTCCTTTTGTTTCTTCCTTCAACTACTCCAATATGATGCAATGTTATGATGTTTTGTTCCATTTCGATCTTCATCTCAACTATTCAAAACATTATATTCTCAGTATCCATTTATCATTAGCTTATTTGGTTCCATATACCGGGTTTACCAAAACAAGCTTAATATGAAAAAGGTTTAAGTACAATAGTCAGGTATTGTTCTACATTTTTGAGATAGAACATGTACCCACTATAAAATGATTATTTTGTGCTAACTAAAGATATAAATGCAGTTTGGTAATACAGATAATCAAACCCTTTTTAAAACTTCTCTATTACAAGGTTCACCAATTTCATAATATGAATTATTGCATTATTCTTTTCAATAATTATTTTCATCTACTTATCGATACTTGCAATTTGCAAACATCTACAAATATACGAATAATTTATATTCAAAACAACAAGGCAGAAACTTCGTATATTAGAAGCGTTACAGTAGGGCTAAAGTAAAACTAAATAGAGGTCACAAATGAATACATGCTGTGTTAGAAAAGTATTGATATTGAACAATGAAACAAAATGAAAAAAAGAAGGAGATAAACTAGCGCTGGGTTGTTACCACTGAACAATGAAATAAAATAAAATAAACAAGATGAACAAATGGATTGTTACCACTTAGGTATAGTAAATGAAAGGATATCAGTATTTTATAACACAGAAAAGATGGAGCAACTATAAACCGACATGAAGACAAAGCCATGATGCTGTTTGTCTTGTGATGCAATATATGAATATAGAATCTCGTGGAAACATATCATTCACATATTTTAGTTATCTTTTATTAATCCAAGATTTCGATCAATACAGCTGCTAAGCATTTTATTTATTGATGTGAAAGAGAAGCTAAACCAACTTTTTTTACTTCGCTGTTACCTAAATGTAGCTACACCTTCTTTTTGCATATGTACTAACACATTAGGACTAGACAACTTATCCATTAGATATGTTTCAATTCGATATATATATTTGTTTACTTTACCAAATTTTTTTTGTTTCAATTCGATCCTAAAAATTCACACATCCGTAATGTTCCAAAATAAATAATAAAATATAATACTTTGAAAGCAAAAAAAATCACATAATTTAGATATCCGCTCCAATCCATATGCGACATATATACACAATTGTATTATAACTTTATATCTATTTGCATTTTTGTGCTTTTTAATTACATAGAAAAGGTTAAAGCAAAAAAAAAACAGAATAACGATAGATCTGCCTAACTAATACAAACTAAAATGAAATGTACAAAAATGTTAATACTAGAATTTTATGCCAAATATTTTTTCATCCTATTTAGTTTCAGATAATAAACGTTAATGTTTGCGTTTCACAGATTTAAACTCGTACTTTTTTTAGAAACTTTTTTGAGAAAATTAGATGATTTCACCTAGTTTTTTATTTGTTAGTTTACATATTAAATAATTTTTTTTTGTTGCTATGAATGTAAATATCAATAAAATGAAAGTGATTAAATCATTACAAGCGAGCATAATCTAAAAAATTGTTTCCTTGGCAAAAAAAAATAAAAAACAAGGAAAACAAAGAACCGGGTAGAAATGTGATGCAGTCATCTCAGCCTAGGTTGCGGAAGTGTCGCCTATATCTTCTTAAAGTTATAGTGTTGCGTAACGCTCGGTCAATACACTTGAAGATGGATAGTTTGCCCATACGTACTTTTCTCATACCCTGAACCTGAAGTGTTATTATCGGAGAAAGTTTTTCTATATCCTCGTATACAAAGTTTTTTTTTTTAATCTTCGTATACAAAGTTAAGACTACATCTAATATATTTAAGAAAAACACTTTATTGTTCTAATAAAGAATATTTTTGACAAAAGAGTACTTCATAATTTCTAAAATGTTACACTCGCCAAAGCATAGACGTAGTAAGAAAAGCATTTTCCCATAATAACACTTCAGGTTCAGGGTATAAGAAAACTCAGGAAAGTAGAAGAACGCATGGTTATAATGATATGAAAATTTAAAATAATGTATAAGAGATGCTAATAATTACCAATTAGATAATATTTTGACTTATTTGATTAATAATACTCTTTCTGTTACTTAAAAATGATGTTTTGAGTTTTTTCACACATATTAAGAAATTTTTTAAAAAGACTTTTGAACCTTATTTTATTAGTTATTACTTTAGTTTTCTTAAAATAATAAATGTAATAAGAGTAAATTAAGTAAAAATAAACAATAAGTATACCTAAAAATTGAAAATATATTTCTTTTTAAAACAAATTTTAATTTCCAAAATATCCTTTTTTAAGAAACACAGAGAGTAATTTATATTCTCTGAAAAGCTAATTAAAGCAGCTAAATATATTTTGGCCGGCATATAAGGACAAGGACGTAAGCCTATTAGAGAAAATGCATCCAACAGTCAGAACTAGTGTTGTGTTTAAGTAAAAATTTAAGTGGGTTAATAATAAAGATTGACTTGAATAGGCAAAGGGTAGAAAAGAAAAAAATCTCAGATTTGATTACTTCTATAAGTAGTAATCAAGACCAACGACCCAACACAAGACATGAATGTAAATTATAGAATGGGGTTAGATTTAAGGAGGCGAAAAAGATGAAGGGTCAATTATTAAGTGACGACAGAGATACTAACAAACTGAGATCTGAAAGTTACCAGACGAAGAAAAGAAAAGAGCTTTTAGGGACTGCCTCCTCTTCTCAGACCCCTCATCACTCCCACTTAGTCTAGTCCCAAGGACTGTCCTTTACTGTTCCTCTTTTTTTTTATTTATTTATAACGCATTTACTATTTTAATACATTATTATAATTATATCTGTCTAATTATCTTCTTGTATGCAGAGAGATTCATTGGCCCACTTCCTCTCTTCCCTATTGAATTAATTTTAGTAAAGTTTTCAACTTATAGTAAATCTGCTCACGGAAAGAGAAAAACAAAATGCAAAATGCTTTGATATTTTAGTGAGTTAATTAGGAAAATAGTAGAGTTATCAAAAAAAAGAGGAAAATCGTATGGAGAATATTTTATATAAGAAAATGACAAATTCACGAGTTGTTATATAATTAAGAAACAAAATTGTACCGACAAAATTCGAGATGAAACTTGTCTTGATTGTATGTATATTTAGAAATAGAAATTTTTACTAAGAATGGTTAAAAATAAAAAAATTAATATGAAATTTGTATTTTTTTTTTTTTTCAACAGTTTTGGTTTCTAAAACATTCAACTAATTCAACCGAAAATACCAAATTTACGTACTCCATACCAACTAGTTTGTCTTTATATTTGATACATGGTTTATTATGCTTGAGGTTTTAACCTAGGTTACAATCATCAGATGCAACATAAGCAAAACATACATAGAGATGAATGAACCAGTTTCAATATCTCACTAAATCATGCTTAGAGTTAGTGTTCACACTCTAAGGATATAGTCTATCAATTCCCTTACCGGCCAATCATCTCGTGGTATTCAAATATGACTTTCTTACATCAATCATTAGATGATCAAACTAGCAATATGCATTAAGAACATGAAAGACAGAACATCTACTTCTACTCAATGTAAGCGCTACCCTAGAAACTAAACCTATCTACTAGGCCTGCGACTTCATATAGTTCAGATCCATTCGGTTCGGTTCTTTGATTCTTCGGATAGATCGGGCTTTGAAAATTTGGCCGAAACTAACAGAAACATAATTCGGTTCGGTTTTCGGGTAATTCGGTTCTTGAACTTCAAATACGACCGACTTTTTTAATTTTTGGTTAAATTCGGTTAAATCGGTTAAATTCGGGTAAATTCAGATAGTTTCGGGTAGTTTATGGTAGTTCGGTTCTTCGGTTCGATATAATTCGGTATAGTTTGTTATGGTTCGATATAATTTCGGTTAAATTAAGAAAAAAAGTTAACCGTTTGGTTCTCCGGTACCGAACCGAACCGACGAACCAGTTTTCAAATCTGGCCGATCGGTTCTGCGTAACGAACCGAAACAGAATCGAAAACCGAAAGTCTCGGTTTGGTTCGGTTTGGGTAAAATTCCCAGGCCTACTACCTACCAAACTAGCGCTGGACAAATTAACCGGAACCGAAGAACCGAACCGAACCAAATTAGAAGGTACCAAACGGAACCGGAACCGATCTAAATACCCGAATGGGTCCTACACTTATATACCCAAAGAATCAGAACCAAACCTGAAGCGAACCGAGAACCGAATGGGTATCCGAAATATTCAAAATATAATTATATACCCAAAAATATTTGTTTTATTTACACTTTAAATAATTTAAATACCCAAAATTACAATTATAAACCGAATATATTAGTTATGTTTAGACCGAAATAACTAAAATATTTGTTGTATTTAGTTATATTTGTCAAAATTAAATATTTTTTTACAAAATTTAATTAAATAACAGAAATACTTTATTTATTTTTAGGTATTTTAGATAAATTTTGGATAATTTGGGTACCCAAAACCGATCCGAACCCGCACGGAACCGACCAAACCCGAACCAAAAAAAATACCCGACTGGGTTCTATTCTCTAGAACCAAAATATCCGAACCCGAAAAGAACCGACCCAAATCCGAACAAGTACCCGAATGCCCATGGCTATACCAGACCATGATGAATCCCCTTTAGAAACCCTTAATCCCAACAAGCGACTACTCGCTACTCATCAAATAATCAACAAAAATAACATAGATAAACACATTATTATTGACGTATTGAAAGAGATTAAGGTTCGAAAAACAACTATTAGTGATGAAACAATGATGAAATCTTCTCGCAAAGTAACAAAGTAGCAAAATCTCAAACCAAAAACTATGAAAAACTATAGAACTTTGAATGTGTTTCCTCTGATGGTCCTTCTCAACCAATGTGTGGTTCAATCGATTCAAATCTTCAATCAATCGATCCAATTTGCATTGGATCGAACGGGTGGTCGATTCAGGTATTCTAGGGGTTTCTGCTCGAGTTGGATCAACCACTCGTTTGACCGGATCAGGTCGATTTAGCTGGGTCGATTCAATGCCAATTTTATCTGCATGCTCTATTTCGTCGCCTGACGAACTAATGTTCAGTAATTTGAGCATAACTTTTGATCCAACCATCTAATTGACTTCAAACCACTTGAAGATGAAAGCTAACATCCATGTATATTTTGTATCCAAATCAAGGGATGATCTGATGGTGGGATGTCTTCCATTTATTGCCAAACTTCTGATGCTTAGAAGCTGTCTAATCTCCTAAGTGTCCAAAAATGTCTCCTTTTACTCAAATTCTCCAGATTACCCTGTTAAACCTTTATAAACTCTAAGAATGCTGAAAACAATGGTTTATAACCAAATACCAACTATTTCTTTATTAAAAATATATTTTCTTATTTATACTCTAGCCGGCGGCGGCAACGGCCTTGTTTCGAATCCAAAATGTGTTTTCGTTTGGTAAGGTATTGAATAGCTTGGTGATTTAGAAGGGTGTTTTTGCTTGTTCTTTTTTTCTAGAAACAAGGCGGCTGCCGCCGTCTGCTAGAGTCTCGAAAGAAAGATGACATTTTTTAAGATATAGAAAAAGGTTCTTGCAAAGATACTTACATGCTTTTATTGCAATTTTCACAGACAATCAAAAACAAAGACATAACATTACTTTGTACATGTACATATGTTACATGCTCCACGAATAATAAATTTCCACCCATATATAAGAGAAACAATAAAAACAGAAAAAATAAACATAAACATCACAATGAAGATAGATCAATGGAGAGAACAAGTGGAGACTCTCCTTTTTCAACGACGAATGTTTTGAGAACAATCCCGGCCGGAGTACAAACTTCGACGGCGTAAGTCCCATGATACCCTCTGAATATGAACTCTGATTCATCATTGATGATCCCATAGGCATGAGATAACCAATCTTGTTTTACCTCCACAAATCTTTTTCCGGCTTCGTTTACTTCTCCTTCTCCCTCCACCAAATTCGCGCTCTCTCTACTCATAGATAGTTCCCAGAAACCCCATAACATTATTCCTGTTAAGACCAAATATCGTTTAATACAACTAATTTGGAAGGAGTAATTTCCTAGAAATTAAACGGGGAGCCGAAATTGAAAAAAAATATATATATGGTGACAAAACCGTAAGTAAGTGGTGTAATTTTCAAATGGAATTTACACGTTTAGCTGGATATTAAGTAAAATAGTGTGCTACTGTAAGATAACATGATATTTATTAAAACATTATGTAATTCATGCTATTTAAAAAAATAACACATATGATGGAATGAACCAAGTTATTTACTTTCTCATCCAATTTTAATTTACAAATAACAAAATAAAATTTACCTATCTGATCGATAAACTCTAGTAGGAATCTTAAAATTTTAAGTTTAGTAATATAGAAATTGTTTTTTATTTAAAAAAATTAATGTATTTGATTTTTAATCTGTGTACAGAAATTGTAAATATCACTTATATTAAAACATATCAATTTTCCAATGGTTTTAAATAAATATAATCCTTTATATATTAGTTAAAGTTTTTGGAAAAGCAATATTACTATTTGATTTTAAAATATTATATCCAAGCTTTTAAAATAATTGAATTAAATCCCTAACGTTCTTTCCAGTTTTTAAGTATTAAAATTCAATTTGGTTAAAATCATGAATTTTTTATAGCGGCACTAAATAAGATAAACAATACAAGAAAATTTAAGACGAAATCATTTGCTGTAAAAAAAAAAAAAAAGAAATCATTCATATGACGTAAATATATACCTTCGACTGCAGGGTGGGCAAATGCTTCCCACAACATGACTTCAATATCTTCTCCTCTAACGTACTCATTGCTCGAAGAGACATCAAGCTCTGTGAACCAAATGGGATGACCAAGAACAGAAAGCTTATCAAGAGCAGAGCAAACAATGGCTCCAACAGGACTATCAATGTGTCCTTGTATCCCTATCCCTCCAATAGCTGCTCCTTGCGCTTCCAAATCAAGAACAAGCTTTACGTACTTCTCCGGGGATGATCGTGTGTCATCGCCGTCCTCAACATGATAATCATTCACAAAGAGCAGAGCAGATGGATCAAGCTTGTGTGCGATGTTGAACATCAATGCTCTCTCACCTTTTCCAAGTCTTTCTTGGTAGAAAGAACCATGAAGCATCTCGTTGTTCACGTCGTAGTGCTTGAATTTACCTTTGTATCGCGTTAGGACATCTGTGAGACGCTTCTGGACCGCGTTCATCAGCTCGGTTTTGTTGAGCTGACGAACCCACGGCTGAACAGTGGATTCGACTTCCCAGAAGATGCAGTGTCCTCTAACGTTTATGTTATTTCCGATACATAGATCTAACATGTCGTCTGCGTCTTGGTAATTGAGCTTTCCGCGTTCGGCCTCTGTCCAGTACCACTTCAGCTCGTTTCCAAACACTGCCCAGTTGAAGTTCTTTGTGAAGAAATCTACAAAGTCTTCATTGTCTATGTCAGTTCTGTTAATGCATGTTCCTAGTGGGAAACTGTTGTACGTTTGCTTCACTTTCACTATGTAAGGAAACAAATCGCATGAGTCATCTAGTCCTGAGAATTTCAAGACGATGTCGCGCTTACGTACCTACCAAGAAGCAACATTCTTGAACTCAAAAACTTAAAGTGCAAATGGTTGCGCATTTAGAAGAATAAAAGTTGGTTGAATTGAACATACATTTAAATTTTACCATTTGAACTGAAAATGGTGGAAAAATATTTCATCCTATTTCACTTAAAAAAAGGTTTGCGCATTTAAAAGAATAAAATTGGTGGAATTAAATATTTATTTAAATTTTACCATTTGAGTTAAAAATAATGAAAAAATATTTCAACTTATTTTACTTAAAATAAGGTTTGCGCGTTTAGAAGAATAAAATTGATCGAATTAAATATTTATTTAAATTTTACCATTTGAGTTAAAAATAATGGAAAAATATTTCAACTCATTTCACTTTAAAAAAGTTGAAAAATTAAACCGACAAAATGAAATTCCACACATTTTTTCTTCACTAATATTTATTATATTGGTTCTTGTCGTGCGAACCATTTGCACCCTTATTAAACTGCATATCTTAAGGAATTTGAAGAGAATCTGAACCTGGTCAACTTGTTTTTTGAGACATCTGAGACGTTCTCGACGGTCCACGGGGAAAATTTGCAGTGCCGAGATCATCAGATCAATACCATCTGCAGGACCTTGAACGTAAACCATGACGTTTTGCGGCTGCTTTTCGAGTCTAAACGATCCACCGATTTCATGCCATGTATCACCAACGGTGACCTCAACTTGTCCTCCGTTGACCCATTGATTATCGACGCTAAGTGCAATGTTCACATTCTGAGGACTCATACCACTAGTCACTCCCACACCAATCTTGACCCATGCTGAGACTTGATATGTCAAGAAGAGTTTGAGTTTATCGGTTATCATCTGAGCCGGACCCATCCAAGTCTGCGTTCTGTTGGTCACAAGGATGTAGTTTCCACCAAGAGGTTTGTGAGGACCGAGCGTGTCTCTCGCCATTGGCGGCAGAGTGCGAGGGGCGCCTTGTCCAACATTCAACTTGCAGTTTCCTAGGGTGAACCATGGTTGAGTTGCTCCATCACTCACTTCACTGTTTTCGACTATGTTGACTCCGAAACCGGGATTCTGCCAAAAATACCACAAATAGAAACAAATTAGTATCCCCAGATTTTCTTTGCAATTGGAGGATTCCAAAATCCTAAACTCACAACTAATATTAGGAACATGCAACTGCTTCTAACGAGAAGCTATCTCTAATCTTGATTCAATGACTGGCAACAAAAAGACCTACCAGTTAATTAGGCCAAATCAACCGATTAGACTTTAATTTAGTCTTAGTTTATTTATTTTTCTTCTTTATTATGGGGATAAGAGAAGCAGAGAGAAAATCGTTTCCTTCCCATTTTGTAGGGATTAATATTTAAGAAGAATGAAATCAAGAAAAGCAGAGAGAATTTCTGCAAAAACCTTTGATTGAGACGGCATTTTTTTTTCTATTAGTGGTACCAATTTTTTTTTTCTTTTATCCCTGACGGCATTTTTGTAATAAAAACCGCTCATATTTTCCATATTTTGCTTTTTATCCGGACCACCTGTGGTGGTACCAAATGCATCAATTTTTAGGGTATAAAATGGCTGTATATTTTATGGTTAACCTCTGTTTTACACAGAAACTATGTAATGTCACGTTTAAGTAATTAATATATCAGTTTGTCGAAAAACAAAATGGCTGTACGTATATTTAGAAGAAGGAAAGTTGGTGGAATTAAGCATTTGTCTATTTTTTTTACCATTTAGGTTGAATAAAAGTTGGTGGAGTTGAGCATTCATCTAAAGTTTCACCAGTTGAGTTGAAAAGTGTGGAAAATTAATTCACCTAATTCTACTTAAAACTGAAAGAATGAACAAATTTTGTAGGAAAACATTCCTCGGATATTTTGCAGGAAAATTATAGGAATTTATTTATTTGTTCCAATTAATTATATTTACACTCATCTTTATTTCCACTAATTCTACTAATGACTACCAATCGCGCTATCGAGTTCATAAGCATTGTTTACGGTAACTGGACTGACCTCGTAGAAGGGTGGTGGCGACGGACGATTCCTTCGAGCATGTTTGACAACTAAAGTGTTGAGAAGAATGTCAGCTCCTGGAGGTGGACCTTCAAGGAATAGTATTACCCTTGATGGCGAACCATGGATTACGAATTTACCCTTCAACTCTACCCAATCTTTATTAGTCGCCTGCACACTAATATGATTCATTGACATACCATATTCTTATCAGTTTAATGAATTTAATCAAGATATGATCGAATGTTTAAAAAATGGAGAAGATGAAAAACTGACTTGGCAATGCCTATGTATTGTTCACGTTGGTTTGCGTTTAAGACCCAAAGAGTCGCCCGTACTGTTTCACTGGTGACATTGTTGCCAAATATTCGAACCACGGCTGTTACTTCGTAGACACGTTTCCTCTGGAATCTTCCCGAAATCTCCTGTTGAATCCCGTTCCATGTAGCTTTGCGCTCTGTTGCTGTTGCGAATATGTGTCCTGAGAGCGGCACGATTCTCCCTCCGTCCATGGACTCTTGTAAGACAGCCTTGCATCCTCTTCCACTCCAGTTGTTGAGGCCGTCCTCAAAGTTAGGGTTTAGAATTATGTTCTCTTTCCCTTCTTTAGTGTGATGCTGCTAAACGTAGAAGCATTATCATAATAAAATCAAGTATAAGCTAAATATATACAAGGTATTAAAATGAACCTTATCATTATCATCGTCACTTGCATGATTCATCTTTGTATTTTTCTCCATAGCAGTTTTTTCTAATCCAAATTTCAAGTTCCAAGCGAAGAAAGATATTAAAAAGCTTTGATCTTTAGGAGGAACCGGAGGTAAGAAGTTGGTTGGGTTGTGGAACCTGGTCTGCTATATATGCTTCTATGTGAAAGACAGAGCTAAGAGAGTTTCAAGTAAACTCCAAGACAAGAAAGAGAGACAAAAATTAAAAAGAAAAAACAATATTGATTTTGTGATTTGAAGAAGAAAAAGGTGAGAAAACTACAATTGCTTTGTCTTAAACCCAAGAAAGTGCAGTTTGCTTGGATTGAAATAGAAGGCTTTGAATGTTGTCATCATAAAGCATGATAATGAATTGAAAGCTGAAGCTCAGGTTTCGTTTTCCTACTTGTGTGTGTTTTTAAGACTTACAATGCAAGTAAACAATTTTTTGAAGGTTTTATTCTCAGACGGTTCACACTGATATAACCAGATTGGCTTCTGACTTTGTAGCACATAATGGCCTAAAACATCTCAATGGTATCTAAAACAATATCTCAAAAAATAATAAATAATATTTCCTCTATCCCATTTTAAGTGATGTTTTAGCAAAAAGCACACAAATTAAAAAAATGGATTAAAAATAATCTACTATATGAAAGTAGATGCGAACTCTCCAGAGGTTGCCACGTCATCACTCCAAAAGTTGCCACTTGTCACAATATCAATTAAAAGTATATTATTGCGTTCAAAGCATTCATTTAACTTAAATGTTTTTTACGTTCTACGAGAGATCGAAAAGGCTATAGGACTTTGAATGCAACCGGTGATTTTAAATCCACCATCGCTCCCTCAGCTTCTCATCTTTTCTCCATATAAAACCTTCTTCTTCCTCTCATCTTCCCACCGAAAAACTTTTACCTTTTTCATCATTTAGTTCATCGGAGATGATCGGAGACGGCAAAGTTTTAACCTTCGCGGAGGTTTCTCAGCACAGCTGAACAGTAGCATCCAGGATTTTTGGATCGTCATTGACAGCAAGGTCTTAACTCCGATCTCTTCTTCTACTCTCTCTCAGTGTGATCAAAATTCTTTTCGGATTTTCCTTTTTCTCTTAGTCTTTTTTGGTGGCCATTTATTGGCGCCCAAATCCTTGAGCTTTTTCTAGGCGTATGTTTTATAGTATCCCTCTCCGCTGTAACGTAGATCTGATCTACTTTGCGAGATTTATGTTTGTTTGCTATGTCTAAATCACTCAGAATTTTGCTCCATTTTCTAAAACGTACTCTGGATAGATTCTTATTTTTATGTGTCAGTTGGTGTTGCCTAAGAAACTATTCCATCTTTGTTTGAACGGATCTGTGGATAAGCCAAAGCCAGTGATGTTTCCTGTAAGTTTGATGTGTGGAAAGTTGAAAACCACTTAACTTATATCTCTGATTTTGTGGATTTAAGGACGATAATATGACAGATCCTTTGCATGTGTGTTACAGTATGTATGTTTATAGTTTTTTTTTGTTTTTAAATTTTAATGGTATATAGGTCTATGATGTGACAAAGTTCTTGGACGCCATCCTGGTGGTGACGAGGCGATCTTCACTTCTACAGGTTACATAGATTCACTTAGTTATTATGTCGAATTTGGCAAACAAAATTGAATAGTTTCTCAACAACCGAGCATTCTCTTTTGATGGTACTTGCTAGCTTCAGCTTACGATAATCTGCATTTTCTTACATCGATTTGTTCAGGCCTCAGAAGGAAAGAAGTGCATGTAGATCGAGAATCACATATAAATAAATGGTTTCCCCTCAATTGTTTTTCTTTGTCGATTTTGTGGCTCCCTTCTTATTCTGTTTTGTTTTCCTCATAATTCCTCCTCTCATCAAGCGAGTGAGCTTCCATAGGAGAACCTCCACAGTTTGAGCCTGTAAAGTACTTCCTCCTTTAGATTTTTGAACTGATTATCTGATTCGTATCTTGTTCTGGGTCAAAGATCTAAACTACATGCCTGCCTTTTTTTATATTACCTATCAAATTTCAAAGAGATCAATGAACGTCGTACACCAACAATGCTTATTGGTTACTCTTGGAATAGAAAATAAAAACAATGTTTATTGGTTACTCTTGCAGTAGAAAATAAAGTATTATAATATATTATAGTGATATTACATTTTCAATGGGAAGTGTAGAAGTTTTTTTGCTTCATTCGACAGATTTTGCAGTTAAAAAGTAAGGCAACAATTATATTTTGGATGAAATTCAGATTTATAACAGCCTGAGATTTCTCTTCTTAGTATAAAATTGTTAATTATACATCGGAAGAGTTTGTTGCTACTGCGAAAAGAGTGTGGGAGAAACTGCGTTTTAGTTTTGCACCATGTTATCTCTCTTGGTCTATCTTGCAGATTTGCGTATTGGTATTGACGAGGCTCTGGTATTGAAAAAGGTGAGGTATTTCATAATGTCTACCATCAGAATCAAGGGTAAGAAAATCATATGTTCATCTTTTTTTCTTTTTTTCTTCTTGTGTCAAAAAAGAAGAAGATGTTTATCCAATTTTGGGGTATATGTATTCAATTGTATATTTTGAATGCATTCATTTTAATTTAATTTGGGGACTTTTTATTTCATTTATGTTTAAAATACCGGATTGTCTTCCGACTTTTATCGTATTAACGATTAAATAGAATATAGACATCTGAGAAAATGATTTTGAATGAGTCATGAGAATAGTATTCATACGCCTTGCAGAGATTAAGTGGATACTTCATTGTTTAAGGTGTTTATAGGTATGCCCATATTTACATTTCTAAACTTCTTCTTCTGACATATTCATCACGTGTTCATTCTCATAATAATATCAGCGTATAGAGTGTTTATTTGAGCCATGTTTAAACTTAGTCTTCTCTCTAAGCTTTACACAGCAACCTATTACGCACCTAATACTATTTTTTAGGGTCAAGACTCAAGAGCACGAACCAAAAGCGACAGGGTGCTGAACTATGGCTACCAGAAAGTGGTATCTTAGGATAAAGAAAACAGTAAAAATGAGTAGGCAGATCAAGTGAACCAAATGAGAGAAAGCAATGAGTATTACTAATATGTGGCCAAATATTATTGTCCGATTATATGATTTCTAAAGAGAGCCAATCAGCAAGAATTAGCAACTTGTATATAAAGATAATTTTACGCCTCAAATGCAAATACGGGAGAAATCCTTGGATAATGAAATAATGCTAATCAAATGCGTCATGGGAGCGAAGGTCACTTCAATAGATCGACAAAGCTATAATTTCTAACCTTTTGTCGTTATAAAATGTTCAACTTTTTCTTTTAACCAAAACTACAATTGTCGGCAACTGAGCAAAGCTACACAATAACTATTGAAAGTTTTATGATACCTTTCATAAGAGGGTGGCTTCTAATTCTTGTCACGTTATCTTCAATTCCTCTTCTTGTAGTGGTGTAAATATTCGTATACGGTATACAATCCCTCTTATTGCAATGATATATGAGATTGTAGACTCCTGCTTCTTCGTAACAGTTTTTTTCATAAGTAAACAATATAATAGTTTCTTTCTTCAAAACCCTTTCTCTTTATTTATAATTCTCGGCTTTACAAAAATTAAAACCTATTTTAGCAATTTTTTTTACCTCTTATCCTACTTACAGCGACAAGGAATCCACCACCTGTGGTGTTAAAGATATGGGGTAACACAAATAGACTCGCTTAGAGCATCTCTAATGTTCCTTTATTTTAAAGAAAAAAATTGAGTTTACCGAAAAATTCTCTCCAACCTACCTCTATTTTTACTTCTAAAATAAAGGATGCTATTTTTTCCTCTATATTTGGAGGAACTCTATTTTTTCCTCTATATTTAGAGAAACTCTATTTTTTCCTCTATAATAGAGATGAACTTTTTATTTTTATTTGTCTAACAAATATAAAAATTTAATTAACTCATTTATATATATTCAGCCAATAATCATGTATCCAACATATAATATGACTAAATATATAATATAAAAGTTTGAAAACATATAATATTATTAAATATAAAAATTCTAATTTTATTTCAATTTTATTTCAAATTTTATTATAGATACTTTTATAAACTAAAATATATTATGTTTTATATTTTTATATGATGTAATGTGATGTTTTTTGTATAATAAATGTTTAATTTTAATATTATTATAATTTATAAAAGTTTTTGTAAAAAAAAATATTTAGGGTTAATTTATGAATTTTATAAATAAAAAATGTTATTAATAAAGGGGGAATTGATGAAAATGACCTATTATTTGGTTTTTTTTTGCAAAAGTAAACCCCCTATTGCATGTTTGGCAAAAGTAACCCATATGGGTAGTGAAATTACAACTCCCTCCCTTATGAGCAAACAAAAAACGTTTGGCACAATGACGGTTATAACCCGCGGAAGTCTGCTTACGAGTAAAGCAAACTTCGTTTGTAGACTTCGTTACTTATAAAGAAGTCTACTCCATAATTATTAATAAAATTTTAATTATAAAAATCATAAAAAGTAATTTGATAAAAATTTTGTATACATAAACTAAACCTATACATTTTACATCTTTAAAAAAAAAAAATTCATACTAATGATTCAATTTAAAGCAACAAAGACGAATTAGGTTAGAAACAAATACAACCCTACGTAGACTTCTAAAGCAGACTTCGTTTGTAGACTTCTAAAGAAGTCTACTCCGTAATTATTTCTTAAATTTCAATTATAAAAATCATAAAAAAATAATTTGATAAAAATTTGGTATACATAAACAAAACATATACATTTTGCATATATAAAAAACAAAATTTCATAAATCAATTTAAATCAACAAAGTCAAATTATGTTAGAAACCAATACAACCCTATGAAGTCTGCTAAAGAAGTCTACTAAATAACTAAATTTTAAATTTTAATTATAAAAATTATAAAAAAAATTTTGATAAAAAAATCATATACATAAACAAAACATAGACAATTCGCATGTATATAAAATAAAATATATTGAAAATGAATCAATTTATAAGTTTTATGAGTATACGGTTCAAAAGGGTTAGGGGTTGAGGTTTAAAGTTTATGGTATAAGAGAGTGATTGTTAGGGTAATGGGTAAAATTCTATATGAATTATAGTTTATGGTTCGGTTAACGATTTAGTGTTCATATATTTGTTATTTTAACCCTAAATTGTGAATATGCTAACAAAATTAATGCATCACATATAAATTTTAACCTAAAACATTCGATTTAGGGTTTAGGGTTAAGGAGACTTCATCGGAAGACTTCTTTTGTAGAATTCCAAAAGAAGTCCGAAGTTCAAATTAAACCTAGCGGGAAATCAAATTTTTTAACTAAATGGGCGGGAACAGGAAATGGAGATTTCTTGAGTAGACTTAGTTTGTAGACTTCAAAAGAAGTCTACTTAATCGAAATTTTTAACTATTCTGGAAAATTTACCCTCATATATAAAGAGAGTTTAACCTAATTATGTTAAAAAGAAAATCTGTCTCTCTCTCAAAAACGGCGCCTCCCTCTACTCTCCCACCTCTCTCGCCGTGAATCTCCTCTCATTCCTCTCTCGCCGTCAATCTCATCTCGGTCTTCCTCTTGCTTTTGTGTTCATACTTTTCAGTCCGTGGATCTACTTTTCTTTGTGTGTCTTCATCTCGTCTTCATCCTCTCGAATTTGATAATATCGAGATCTGAGTTTCAACATTTCCCTTTTCTTATGGTTGCAGATCTATGTCCATAGTAATAAGTTTTGAAAAAATTATTTTGTAATGCTTTATTGTTTAATTGTACACAGAAATGGGGTGATATAGTTACAGTCAACCTTCAAGTGATTCTACAAGGTTGCGGAGTAACGGAGAACCAGAAATTAGCTCTACTCCGCCTCGATCTATAGATTTTGGAATTCCTAACAGATGCTACTGCGGTTTGCTTTCGGTGATGAAACAAATGGACAGTACAGACGAGTATCCGGGTAGGATGTCCTTTGGATGCAAAAATTATAAGGTAAGTAGACTGTTTTGTTGTCTTTTTTGTTATTTGATTTATTTGAATACAAAAACTAAATGTACGTTTTGTGTTGTTCTTGTATAGAATGGTCCCCACCATCTAGTCAAGTGGTGGGATGAGGCTATGATGGAGGAATTTCAAGAGCTACGATGTGCCCTGGACAACCAAGAAAACGGCATGCGTGTCCTCGACAAAATCGGATTGAGGCAGAGATAGCTCAACTAAAGGAGCTAATTCTTGAGAAGAACCGTTTCAGATGCCCCGAGCTGAGGAATGTGATGGTGCCTGTTGTAGTCCTTGTAGGTTTGATCATCTACCTTTGTGGTAGCTTGAGTAGATCTTAGATTGTTGGATTATGTAAATGTTTTGTACCATATTCCAAAATCATGTGTATTATCAGACTTCATTGTCAGACTTCATTTGTAGACTTCAAAAAGAAGTCTGAAATTACTTTTAACCCTAGCGGGCAATCTAATTTTTTTACTGTCTGAAGACTTCTTCAGTAGAATTCGTTTGCAGACGTCAAGAAGAAGTCTAAAATTCAAATTAACCCTTGCAGGAAATCTATTTTTTTAACTATCTGGAGACTTCTCAAGTAGACTTCTTGTACATACTTCAAAAGAAGTCTACTTAACCGAAATATTTTACTGTTGTGAATAATCTACCCCTATATATAAAGAAAGTTTAACCTAATTGTGGTAAAAACAAAAACTGTTTCTCTTTCTAAAACGGCGCCTCCCTCAACCCTCCCTCCTCTCTCGCCGTGAATATCATCTCCTTCCTCTTTCGCCATCAATCTCATCTCCGTCATCGCCGCTGGATCTACTTTCTCTGTCGCCGCCGCCTCTTCCCAGTCGTCACCGCTGGTAATCTCTGTTCCTCTCGCCGTGAATCTCCTCTCCTTCCTCTCTCGCTGTTAATCTCATCTCCGTCTTCCTCTTGCTTTTGTGTTCATACTTTCAGTCCCTGGATCTACTTTCTTTGTCCGTCGCTACTCGGGGGGTAACTTTTCTTCAACCCCTTTCTCTTTGTTTCCAAAATTTTTACCTTAGATATCATCACCGTATCTTTAATATTTATGATTTGGTTTTACAGATCTGACTTATCTAATTTTCGCCCTTTGTTGAGCAGGATGGAGAAGGTCAAATTTCCAAAGAGATTATACACAATGGGAGATGAGCCCCAACCGGAAAAAAGCATAGGCTACTACAGCAACGACTCGAAGCTGTTTCCTGCCTTAGAAGCAGTACTGAGAGAGGATGAATGGGAAGAGCTTTTGGATTCAAAGTTGGGTGTTTTTCTAAAGTTCTACAAACTGAATTTTGTTTGGGCATCGAGGGTGGTTCAATATATACTCGGGTTTCAGCTTTTTTGCGAGAGCAAGTACGAGATATGGAGTTTGATCGGTGTAAATCCATTGAGGTTTTCACTGAATGAGTTTGAACAACTCAGTGGTCTCAACTGTGATTATGTAAAGGATCTGGTGGATCCAGATGTTGAAGTTCCCCCTGAGACGGCATAATTTTGGGAGAAGCTTGGCGTGAATGCAGAGCTTGGTCCGAGTGTTGAACAACTTACAGAAGCGTGTAGTTATGCTGGAGAGTGGACCAGGGAGGATAGGATTAGGTTAGGATTTTTATCCATCTATGCTGGATTCATTGAGGCACGGAGAAGGGATACACCCACACCGGTTAACATGGCAAGGCTAGTCATGGATTTAGAGGCATTTGAAAATTATCCGTGGGGAAGAGTGGCTTTCAAGAACCTCATAGAGTCCGTAAGGAAAGCGAATTTGATCAAGACATATTCGCTTACAGGGTTTGCTGAAGTGCTCCAAGTTTGGGCGTATTTTGCTATGCCGGAATTCGGAGGTGTATACGGAAATCCCTTTCCCAACAAACCCACTCTCCCGGTACTTGCTTACAGCGGTTGCCGAGGACGAAAATACATCAGGGAGGCTATACTGAAACAGGTATGGAGACTTCTTCTGACTTCTTTTACAATATTAAGACTCCGTGTGTAGACTTCGTGTGTAGACTTCTTTTATTGTGTAGACTTCATTTGTAGACTTCTTTTCTAGGGTAGACTTCTTATGTAGACTACTTTTCTTGTGTAAACTTCTTTTATTAGGTAGAATTCTTTCGCTTACAACTGTCCTAATTGTTTTGCAGACCAGTTTCAACCACTTCAATTTTCTGGAAATGGAGGCTATGTTCCCAACTTGGGATGATGATGTCGAGGATCCTCTGATCCAGAACATAGTCAAAGCCATGTTTGGGGAGTTTAGTGGAGTCACTTGGAAGTGGAAATCCAGTCATTGGCGGGTGAAAGGTGTTATGGTGTCTCCCATAGTGAAGTCAAAGGCCACGACCGGCAAAACAAGAAGCGTTGCATCGGACGATGAAACACGGAAGATGTCTTGTTCAGAGAGTCCGTCCGTTGATGAGGAGGTATTCAAGAGTCTCGTCGAGACGATGAAGCAACATTTCGAGAAATGCTGCTCAACATTGTCTAACGACATGAAGGCTGGATTTGACTCGTGCAATAAGAAGTTCGATCTCCTGACTGATAAGGTTCTGGCTGTGGAGCATACCATTGTCAAGATTAAGGATGCAAGGAATGAGGAGCAGGTCAAGTCGAACAATGGCACCCCTAAAGAGGATGCACCTTCTGGTCGGGTTAGTTCCGATCCCTCTCCCAAACCTAATAAAAAGACCTCTAAGACTTCTAAGACTGCTAAGCTGACTCCAGTCATTACTAGGGTAAGAACGAGGACTAAGAAGTAGACTGCTAAACTGATTTCATGTTATTGTAGTCTCAGAACCTTTATCGTTTCTTTCTTGTTGGTGGGTGGTTTGTGATGTTTTCCTTGTACCTTCTGAATTTTGTGATGTTTAGTTACGTCCTCATGAACCAAA
The DNA here is from genome assembly GCA_020283515.1 of Alliaria petiolata. Lineage (NCBI taxonomy): Eukaryota > Viridiplantae > Streptophyta > Magnoliopsida > Brassicales > Brassicaceae > Alliaria > Alliaria petiolata. The sequence continues at coordinate 67,948,069 of JAHZTW010000003.1, read as the reverse complement.
TAAAATTTATAAAGCCTTTTTGTCATTTCTTGTCATTGATATATACAATGCGTAATTGCAGAAAAAACAAGCAACTTCATGTCAGAGTGTGAACTGCGGAAACGATCCAAGTATCGTATTTGTAGGGACTGTCAATCCATCAAATAAAGATATGGAACTTTAGTTACAGAAACAGAAGTCTCTGAAGATGGCGGCACAAATTGTGGTCCGAGCTAAGGTAAAACAAGGCGGTGGATATGATCCTATTGCTCCCATTGACAAAGAGAAGAGTAGGCCTCTGCTTGATTGGCTGAAAACCCTTCCGTAAGTCGTCACTATCGAACCCAATTCGGTAAAGTCTATATATTGATAAGTACTTGTGTACATAGTGTGAATGTTATCTACTCGTTTCGTCTTTGCAAGGTTTTGGCCGAAAATGGACAATAAGAAGCATGCATTAAACAAGTGGTGGTGGCTTCTGAGGACTCGAACATAGTGGCTGTTAGACACGGTAGACTTCTTTTCAGACTTCTTTTTCAGACTTCTTTTACAGACGTCTTTATTCTCTACTTCTCAATGTAGCACCTAGAGGCCGTCATCAACCTGCTGAGATTTCGCATGACGAAACATCCTGAATTGTTTAGGAGTGATCGTATTTGCTTGATTGATTCTATGTTGGGATTGATGTGGAGTAACAAGTACAAGGAGTTTGTTGGCACAACACCAAATTCTGATGGCTCAGGTAGAAAACTGCCCCCAGCTGCGTATGATTATTACAACGGGGAGGCACCGGCTTACTGCAAAATGAACAAGACATGGGTTCTCGAGATTGATGACCTATACATGCCCTTGAATGTAAAAGGGGATCATTGGGTTGCTCTGTGGATATCATTACCGAAGAGGCACATTGTGATTTGGGACAGCCTCCGAATTCATTCTAGTGAAGAAGAAATAACCAAAGCAGTGGAGCCTATTGCTGTCATGGTGCCTTATCTGCTCCGGGAAGTGGCTTCCAGAGATGATAAAGATAAGTTTCCTTTTGACACTTTCACGCACACACGAGTAGAGGGAGTGCCACAACAAGGTCCAGGTGGTGATTGTGGTGTGTAGTGCATGAAGTTCATTGAATTTCATGCACTTGGACTGCTATTTCCCTCGACATTGTGTGATGACAAGATGAAAGTTATCAGAGAGAACCTGGCTTGTGATATATTTCATGAGATCGAATGTCGTGGACCTACTAATCGCGACTGGGCGGATTTGGACATCTACGAAGGTTCATGATGTTTGTTGTTGATAATTTGAACTTACTAATTATGGTATTTTGTAAGAAAGTGATATGGTGGGTAAAGTTTTTTTGGTAACCCAGCAATTAACTTTGTTATTCTTTTGTACCTGTTGATGTGGTAGGAATGTTTTTAGATGTAACCCGTCAGTTAACAATACAGGTTCGGTAATATAAGTATTCGGAGTAGACTTCTTTCTCAGACTTCATTTTCAGACTTCTAGAAAAGTCTTCTTAAACAGATAAAACACAACAACAACACAGATTATCTGCCATATTACAAGGCTTTCTCAGTATTCGGAGTAGACTTCTTTCTTAGACTTCATTTTCAGACTTCTAGAGAAGTCTTCTTAAATAGATAAAACACAACAACAACACAAATTATCTGCCATATTACAAGGCTCTCTCAGTATTCAGAGTAGACTTCTTGAGCAGACTTCTTTTTCAGACTTTTAGAATAGACTTCCTAAATATACCACAAACAAGGTAAGTCCAATGTTGAGTTTTACTTACACAATGGGGTCGAGTATGTCCATGTTGCTTGCACTTTGAACAACTGTATTTATTGTGCATCTTTCTCGGTCTGGTGCCTCTCTTCTTTGACATTTCTAGCCAAGTTTGCCACCTCGACTTTTTCTTTCTCCCTGGAGCAATCTTCACGACCGGAAGACCACATGGTTCCTTCTTGATGTCATATTCATCAGAAATTGGAGGGTAAACGGGATGCGAATATGTCGCATATAACGTCTCCTTCGAGTAAGTTGGACACACGAATGTCGACATTAACATATCGGGCTCTGTTGCCGCTGCAATGACATGTGAGCAAGGAATTTTTTCAACCTCGAAAACACCACAAGAACACTTTCTTTGTTCCAAATCGACAATACAATCCCGTGGTCCACCCTTAACGAAGAAACGCCAGCCATCTATGCGTTCTACCTTCATCATTCCTGCATAATATTCTCGAATTGCCAATAGATATTCTACTCCCCGGGTATGCCTAGTTGTGAGACCTAGAGCATCCTCACATCTTTTATTATACCATCTCCCGAGCTTCTCTCTAATAAACTCCAACAGAAATGTGATGGGAAATCATTTCGCTTGTTTAACCGCCGAGTTAATCGATTTTGCGATGTTGCTCGTCTTTATGTTATATCTATTTCCCATCGAATGATCTCGTGACCATAACCTTGGGTCCGCTTCCTCCAAGTATGTTGCTAGAGCGGGGTTTACATTTCGGAGTGCGTACATGTATCGATTATAATCGTAAGGCGTATACGCGTAGGCAGCGCCTTGGACCAAATACATGAGTTGCTTCCCGTGAAACTGCGTCACTATGTTTTGCTGTAGATGATAGTAACATATACCTCGTGTTGCCCAAGGTATTACATTGTTACATGCGTTAGCGATGGAGTCATGCCGGTCAGAAACTATGACCATCGGAAATTCGTCTGAAAAACATCTACTCAATTTGGTGAAAAACCAATTCCATGAAGCATGACACTCAGAATCTACAACTGCAAAAGCCAACGAAAATATCTGAAAGTTACCGTCCTGTCCGACTGCCACTAGGAAAACACCTCCGTACTTCTTATTTAGATGAGTCCCATCGACCACAATCACTCGCCTCAAGTACTGAAAACCAGCTATGGAAGCTCCAAATGAAATAAATACATATTTAAATCGATTCATCTCATCGCATACAAGGTCAGTGACACTTCCCGGATTGGCTCTCTCAGTTTGGCGCAAATAAGAAGGCAGATTCTCATATCCATCTTCTGTTGTTCCCCTCACCAATTGTTGGGCATATATCAAAGCTCTATAAGAAGTGGTGTAATCGAGTTTTAGGCCGAACATCACCTTCATAGAATCTTTGATATGCTTTGGCACAATTCCATCGATTATGCCAACACGTTTGATAAACAAAGCTCCAACGTACTTTGGTGTACAACGTCTACGGTGAGCTGATCGGTCTGACACAGAATAAGTATGACCCTTCAAATATTTTGTCACCTAGAATGTGTTTGCTTCGTTCTTCACACTCGCTCTAAGCTTCCATGTGCATCCATTGACAGAACATATTACAACAAACAAAGTCTTCGTAGACTTATATACTTTAAACGCAAATCTTCCCATCAACGCCGTCGATCGCAACTGTGATAGAAGCTTCTCCTTGCTAGGAAAACTGTTATTGACAAAGATACTAGAGGACCAAAGTTCTACTTGACCACCATAATACGCCTTCAAACCCTCAACCTCATCCTCATCTTTCACTTTCCCGTACTCACTGTAATCCACATCCAAGTCATCGGCCTCATCTTTCGCTTTCACATTCACATTCACATCAGCATCGTTCAGAGTATCATCCCCATAATCATCAGCGTCTTCATCCCAATCTTCTTCAGCATCATCACTCGCATCATCATAACAGTCATCCGACTGTCCACTCACATCAGCATTCTCATGGTCTATTATCCTACTCGAAACGCAAAGGCGTACACCATGCCTCCTACTCAACTCAATCAAGCTCTGAACGTGTCTATCGTTTGTGACATAAATAGGAGGAGAATCAGGAGGCATTTGTTGAAGCATCAGAGGTGGTAATGGATAGGATACCTCCACAAACTCTGCTTCATTTTCCGGCATATAATCCTCTTCTGCCATTTTAAGAAGCTTAACATGTGTGCAACCATCTCTCAAGAAGAACATTCGCCCTCCTTTGTGAGTATCCACTTCGAAATGCAACATCATTTCCTTCCTCACCCATTCTCCAAAAACAGCGGGTATGTGAACCATTCTCTGTAAGAAATCCAAATTCAAACCACATTAGAAATCAATGTCGAATAAGTAGACTTCTGTAGAAGTCTGCTACTAATAAGCTAAATGTCTAAAAACACAAGAAAATTAATTAAAGCTTAACTAAAACAAACAAGCACGGCAAACTCATACATAAGCAAGACCAATAAATAACACAAACTCAAGAGTCAAATATTAATTTTTATTTGTTACAAATTTCAGATAAATGAATTTTATAAAAAATTCATGTCGGAGACTAACAAAGAAGACTACTTTCTTAGACTTCTTAAAGAAGTCTGCGCTTAATAAGCTAACTACCTAAAAAACAAAAAATCTGATTCCACCATACGTATAAAACATTATCATGTAAAACTGATACACAAGCAAGTACACTTACTAACACAAGCTCAAGACAAAAAAAACTTCAAAAATCGTTATAAATTTGATAAAAATGCGTTTTTTAGTAACCTAGAAGTGGTCTTTAGCTTCTTCGACCGCCGAGAACTTCGATTCTAGCCACCACCAAAGAAGCCCAATCGCTATGCACGACCAAATCACCGGATATGGCAATATCTTAGAACTTCAAGTTTCGAAAAGGTAAATTAGAGAGTTTTTGGGATGAAAATGGAGAGAAAAGTGAAGAATATAAGGTTATGAGAGGAGATAATGAGCTTAAAGAGCTCAAAAATTGGTTGTAGAAGCTTTAAAAGCTTCAAATTGGTTGAAAATGGTGGTTGGGTGAATTGATGATGATGGCATTTTCGTGAATAAGTGAGGAGGATGAGGATTGTTTTATCTTTTGGATTTCCGAAAAAAAAAAAACCAATGGCAATTTCGTGAATAAGTGGAAGTGAGAGTGGTGGTTTGGGAAGAAAGTGGTTAATGTTGAAAATGAGAAAAAAGTGGGTTACATTTGCAATTGACCAAATGTTTTAGGTTAGTTGTGAAAGAAGCCCATTAATAAATTACAAAGAGAATATTCTTAAAATATTCTTTTTTAGAGGAAAAATAGAGAGGGAACCCAACTCTATTTTAGAGTTTTTCTATTATAAAAGGAAAAAATAACAATATACATTGGAGATGGTCTTATTAGATTAAACATGTGTTGTGATATAGAATTTTCATTTTTTTCGAAAAAAAACAACCATGATTTATAGTGAATAAAAAACATTATTTCTTAAAGGATAAATGAGACAAAACCCACGCGTAGAGCGGGTTCTCACCTAGTATAAAGATAAAAGTAGAATGCAAATGGCCAATAAACTGGTTTGGACTTTTGAGCTTCTTTAGCCAAAACTTTTTTTAGTTATTGTTAAATTAAAATAAATTAAAAAACTGCATAGATATATGAGAAAATCAAATAAAATAGGACAAAAAAAGTTTTTGAACATCATTTAAAATAGGATAGAGGGAGTATTATATTAGATATATATGACTTTTAATAATAAAATATTTGATTGGTCTTTAAACGAGCTCGCGGCTGATTTGCCACTAATTGGCAAAGATCAATCTCATGTGCCATATAGTCTAATGTCATCTTCTATAAGTGAAATTACTATTCTATCCTTACTGAAAGTAAATGAGGTAAATAAGTGAAAGTAAATAGAGTAAAATGAGTAAATGTAAACAGTGAAAGTAAATTGAATTTAGAAAAAAGAAAAAGAAAAAAAAAACTGAAATAGAATCCTCCTCCTCGAGCTCTCCATCGACATCCTCTTCTTCGAACTCCTCACGTCGACATCCTCTTCGAGTGAGCTGAGGTCATCGCTGACGCACATTCCGCCTCGTTTTTCTCTATTTGCAATCGGTTTCTTCTCTCCTCCGGCATTGTTGAAGCTCAATTTTTTAAGGTGAGTTCTTCTTCTTTATTAGGGAATTTGAAAAAATTAGGGATTTCGAATTGAAAATTGCTTCATTTGCTTCATTCGCTTCATTCGGTATGCACTTCATTCAATAACCATGTATTCTGGATAAATTAGGGTTTAGGTCGGTAATTTGACGATTGTAGTTTGTGAATGTTGAATGCTCGGTGAATCTTAGAAGAAGATCCCGAGTTCGGTATGCTGGGTTAGAAATAGGACAACTGGTACAACTGCTGTAACTAAGAGATTTAGTTCAACTAGTACAAATGGTAAAACTGTTATACGTTGTGTAATTGCTGATTGATAATTATTATTATATTTTCAGTAGACAATGAGCATCAACCACTCAAACATACATATTGATTATGGAGGGTACTATTCACAGAACGAAGAGGAATTGAAATGGTTTACAAGAAATTGTACTTACGCTATTCCGTTCAAGACCTCATCTTTGGAGGAGATAACTTATTCAGCGTTAGTAGAAAAGATATGCAGGAAGATTGCGGTAGATGGAGCTAGTTTGCAGCTGAAATTGAGTTACCTGATGGGGTCTAAATCGTCGTCCTAAAATAGGATTGCTATTAAGGACTCGTTGATGGGGTCTAAATAGTCGTCCAAGATTGGAGGATTTCTTTGGGGACTCGTCTGGCTTTGAATTTGTAGGACCCTAAGCTGCAAGTGCACAACGTGCGTTGTAGTACTTAGGGTATCGAACCATAGGGAGGAGGTCAACTGTAAAATAGGAAATCAGGACAAGCAAAGACGCAGGGAGTTGGAGGTTTGTAGGATTGTGTCACGGTTTCAGTATCTATTGAATGCAGGAAACAAAAAGCGAGGTTATATAGAGCTGGTTGTCAATCAACTCTATATCAGACGGGAATCAAAGCAAGCAGTCAGGAAAAGTAAGTATGGAAGTGCATAAATCTCGATTGAAAAGCAGATGGGGGAAACACGTTGGGGATCTTCTCGGGAAATCTATGGGGTTCTAACTAGAAATCAAACTCACAAAAGTTAAGCAAACGAGACTAGGCGATTTTCCCTGAACTGATTCACTGGTTTTAACGACCTAACTCTGACAAGCAAGATCAATCTGTGAACGTCTATTTCGCAGGTATATTATCGTATCCTGCATCCTAGACGAACACGCAATAAGATTGGGACAATAAACATTCAAACATCTTTTGAAGGATGCTCTCTACCCTACTATGGTTTGGATTTGAGATTCAGGACGTTAGTCGCTCTCAAGACCCTGCGATCGGACTTCTAGTTCATGATGCTAGACTCATGCAATAAGAACGAGTATGGTGAGAAAGAAAACCCTAATCTTCAGCCTAAACAATCGGTTTAAAAACAGTTAATGAAATTCCCCATAGATCTCCTTAAAGAACACCCAATGAAAGTAAACTACTCAGAAGAGGTAGAAAACGTGATTGATGAATGCATAACTTGTATAAATCGATGAGAAACAAAGAGGGTTCAAGAAGAAATCAATCTCCCTCGAAGAACAAGGTGGAAAACCACGAATAAGAGACTCGCGGCCACCAAAAGAAATATGTGAATATGTGTTTCTGTCTCTCTAAAAAAACCCTAGAAAACGAGTATATATAGGTCTTCAAGTCCCCTAGGTCGTGGATTAGGTCTTGGCTTGCATAAGAAGACTGCAGGTTTAAGTTGGGCTTCAAATGGACTCGGGCACCGCGAGTGGCCAGGCCGCGTGAACGACCGGCCGTGGCGCGGCCACTGGTCTTCTGAGCTTTCCTGGCGCGGCCAGGCTTCTTCTGAGGATGTGTCTGACGGGCCTTCTTGCTTCCTTCATAACTTGAGATCCAACCATGGGATTGGACTCAAACCACTTCGGCGTGAAAGGTAGTAGATCAGGCTACCTTGTCACCAAAATTCAGCTCAATCCCGTGGTTGAAAGGTCTCTGTCTTGTGCTAAACTTGTGTCAAAAAGCTCATGTTCCGAAAATGTTCGTTTTACTCCGTTTTGTATCCTTTTTCCTAAGATCTCCTGAAAAGAGTCTTGGACACACAAATATGCGTGTTATCACTCGTCGAGCTTTGAATTTGTTGGATCCTAAGCTGCAAGTGCACAGCGTGCGTTGTAGTACTTAGGGTATCAATCCACAGGGAGGAGGTCAATTGCAAAAAAAGAAATTAGGACAACCAAAGACGCAGAGAATTGGGTTTTGAGGGTGAGTATCGCTGTTTCTGTAGAAAAGAAAGAAGAGAGAGAGCCACGTTTTGCATAGAGAAGGGTGTCGATCAACTTTGTAACAAACGGGAAAAAGAAAATCAACTTAAGGGCTTGTAAAAAGGAAATCAGGTGAGCATTGAAGAAAAAGTAAATATTGAAGTGCGTAAATCTCGAGTTGTCAAGCAGATGGGGAAACACACGTTTGAGATCTCTTCGGGAAATCTATGGGGTTCTAACTAGAAATCAAATACACATCAGTTCAAACAAACGAGACTAGGCGATTTTTCCTAAACTGGAATCACCGTTTCACGACCTAACTCTTTCAAGGTAAACCGACTATGTTATGCAAAATTCGCTGGTATACGTTAGTATCGTACGTCCTAAACAAACATGCAATAAAGATCAGGTTCATAGACGCTCACGTTCCCCTCATAGATATGCGTTGGCATCCCGGAGGTGTTCGCTTAATCAAACTAGGTTCGGATATGAAATTCAGCACATTCGTGGTTTTCAACAATCCTAAAATCAGACTCTAGTTCATGGCGCTAGATTCATGCAATAAGAACAAGTTTGATAAGAAAGAAAATCCTAATCTACGGTCTAAACAATTGATGCGGTCAGTTTAAGAACATATAATGAAATTCCCCATAGATCCCCTCAAAGAACACCCAACGAAAATAAACTACTCAGACATGAAAGAAGGAGTAGAAAACGAGATTGATGAATGCATATGATATGCTCTCAAATTTACCCTAGAGCTACTCTCTCAAATTAAGAGATCACTGTAGTATTTAGGGATCGAATCCACATGGAATGAGATAGTGACACAGCAGACTTTTAAGTTCGAATTAAGCTAAGTATAAAGATGGAATTAAAAGACAGCATGCAAATAAAAACTTAGTAAATTCAAGGGAGAAAAACACTAGTTTCAGGGAAATTCTCAGGTGAATCCTAATTGCAGATCTAGGCAGAATGTTAGGAATTTATGAAGAACTGTTCTCGAACTCGAAACACAACAATAAAATCAACCAACTCTCGCTACGAAGATTATCTATGTCTAAATCTCTTTGTGAATTCTAACAATTCAGACAAGCATTAATAACAGGTTCGATTGTTCACAAAATCCCTAAACCAAATCTCTTTGCGAATAGGTATTTTGCTCATCTAAGATTAGTTCAGGCAATCAATAATACTCTCGCATCTATTAATTAACCTAAGATCAGATTCTAGGTCGCGAAGTTAGAATAACCATTAATCACAAATCCAGATGAATAACTCTAATGATTTTATCCTAACATTTCAATTTAACCTAACAATTCATCAATCACCTTTGAAAAACCCAAACCCTAAACCTAACAAGCAAACTACTCAGACATGGTGAATGAAGAAAACATCATGAATAAAATAGTTTGCATAAAAGAAATCAATAGAAACAAAGGAGTTCCAAATCTGCTATGAAGGAGTCTAATTCTTCTCTCCAAAAACTCTCTAAAAATCTCTCTCTAAAAATAAAGTGTAGCCTAAACAATGGCTCTAAAACCCCTTTTGCAAATAAGGAAAACTTCTGGGCAGTTTCCTTTTCTTCAAAATCTTGTAAAGTCGCGACGTCTTCTGAAAATCTTTGGTGTCGATCGACACTGTTCATCCAACTCCAATTCGACTTCATATTTTCAGCAGCTTCTTCCACAATGCTCCAGAATGCTTCAAAATCTCCAAATATGCTCCAAACGTACCTGAACCTGCAAATACTCTAATAGGACTCTAAAAAGATCAAAAGACTATATAAATAAGACTTATATCATGGTCAAAAACCTGTAAAAACCATGATATATCAACTCCCAGACTTAGCTTTTGCTTGCCCTCAAGCAAAACAGAAACCAAGTATAGAGTCGAGGTTTGAAAACAGAAACAATCAGTAAGTCTTAGGAACACCATATTGAACCAACACTCTTGAATGCACATACCATAGAGCCAACATTAGGTAGTATTTCATTATACTTACCACAAGCTTAGCAATCTCTCAAATCAAGTCCAAAGCCCTTAAAGAAATCCATATTCTCTACTATTAACCCCTTAAATCAATTAAGCGTGCGGTCTCATCGAGAGAATATCGATCAAAGAACTTATAGACTCTTTCTTTTCCAAGCTCCTGAACACACAGACAGTCTTTGCACAATCTCTCTTATTTTCTCTTCCGTTAGTCAATTACTCCCTACTTTTCTAAGGTATCATTTTATTTTATTTTCTGTCGATTTTCTTTTCTTTTCTTAGCTTAAAAACGGTGCCACTCACTAATTGTGTTCCTTGTGAGGAGACAGGTTCATGAACATAAGCTCCCATCATAGTCCTTATCAAGGACTCAGGTTTCCGTTCTTAGACTAGACTATTTATTTTTCTAGGGAAGATCAAAGAGAGATCATGACAAACTTATCTTAAAGTGCTGGAAGAGGAATCAGGTCCAATGCATACCAAGCCCCAATATGAAAAGTTGAAGTTCATTAGGGTGGAGTTAACAGCAAAGTTTCTAAACTCTCCAGAAATCTGAACTCTCCTTGTTAGATTGATCCACATAGAACAAAAATATATACAAGGATAGACATGGGATTGCCTCCCAAGTGCGCTTTTGTTTAATTTCGTTTAGCTCGACTTTCCTTACTCCCTTTTAGCGTTGGGTTGAGGCAGATGGGGTGGCTGGAGACATAGTGGAGCTCGTCCCTGGTTGGACCACTATGGTGTAGACCGTGCGCATCATCTCCATTAACCTTTCCTTGTCCTTTTCCATCAAACCCGAAGAAAGTAGAAATCATGCCCGTGCGAATGGTTTCGAGCCCCGTTTGCATTTGACCTTGCACAATATGGAGCCATCCTTGTGCTCTATTGCATGCAGGCTCAGGGTGCTCTTAGTTGGGGCTCGATCTTTGCTAGGCAACCCTTTAGCATTCCCAAAGAAAATCTTGTAGGGGTTCTCTTTCATGCCCTTTTCTACCGGTACCCTCTTCTTGGGGTTATCCTCTTTATCTTCCTTGAACAAGACCAGCAACGCTTCCCCATCGGGTTCATCCTTAGCCTTGATCTCTTGCTCAAAGCTAGCTTTTCCCTTTGTTTCAACTGAGAAACAAGAAACTCTTTGTTTCGTCTCATGCTTGTCGGGCAAGGTTTCGGCTTGTTCCTTCTCTGCCTCGGTCAAGGCTTTCACTTGTTTTACCCTTACAGTCAGAACTCTCTCACTTTTGAAGACATGCTTCTCTTTGCATGGGTTCAGCTCATCAGTGATGCCTACTTGAAAGATTTGGCCATTGATCGTTGGCTTCTTTACACCACCCTTGATATTAAACTTGAACTTTGCACCCTTGTCCAAGTGTAGGGAGATTTTCCCGTGCTTCATGTCAATAACGGCTCCAGCAGTAGCCAAGAATGGCCTTCCCAATACAAGAGGATTTTTATCCTCCTCATCCATCTCCAAGACAACAAAATCGGTTGGAACGGTGACATTGTTTATTTTCAAAGGTAAGTCTTCGAGCACTCCTTTTGGTAGTCGTATGCTCCTATCAGCCAGGACTAGGGAGACGTTACATTCTTTGAAGTCTGTAAGACCTAGCTTCCTTGCCACGGAGTATGGCATAAGGTTGATACTTGCCCCCAAGTCACAAAGACTATTCTCGAACCTCAATTCTCCTATGGCGCAAGGCAATGTAAAAGAACCGGGATCATTAAGCTTCTTTGGTGTGGTCTCCTCTTGATTGATGATGCTAGACTCTTTGCTCACAACCACAGTCTTTTGTAGCTCCCTTGCCCTCTTTGCAATCACATCTTTTAGAAATTTGGCGCTTTTTGGTACAAGCGCTATAGCATCTAGTAATGGCATTTTCATTTCAATTTCATTGATGCTCTTCTCGAACAAGGCTGTGTGCTTCTCTAACAGCTGCTTCTTGAACCTTGCAGGGAAAGGGAGACTCGGCTTGTAGGGAGGAGGAACAACTTCTTGTTGCTTTGGTGTGTCTCCCACAAACTCTTCCTCAACCGTTTCCGTGCCTTTTCTTGGCCGTTCGATGTACACATCATGGAAGGTGATTTCATGGTCTTGTGAAAGGTTATCCTCTCCCTCTTGAACCACAATGTCTTCATTGTCTTTTTGTGGTGACCGCGGTGGTATCACTCTTCCACTTCGGAGAGATATCATGTGAGCGTATTCGTTTGGATTCGCTTCACACTTGTCGGGTAAGGAACTTTGGTTGGATGTGCTGGCTTTACCTTTCTCAAGCTGTGTAATCTTGTTACTTAGTTCGTTGAGTTGAGCAGCTATTTCACCGTTGGAGTTGTCTTGCCTAGTCTTTATTTCGGCAAGTTTCTTTTGCAAAACCAACTCCAAATTTGCTTGTCTTTGTAGAAGTTGCTTGATAAGTGCTTGAATCGGATCATTACTTGAAGCTTGAGCTTGTGAAGGCTGAACAAATCCAGGGGGTACCCTTTGGTTGCTTGTTGTTGTGGACCTTGAAAGTTACCTTGTCTAGGTCCTTGGTATGTGTTTTTGTTCACATAGCCTCCTTGATTCCCAAACTGTTTTTGTTGAGAATACACTTGGTCTTGTGGATTCTCAACATTGTTGCTTCGGTATGAGAGATTGTTGTTATGGTACTTGGGGGAGTAGCCTTGTGGTCTTGGATAGTCTTGACCTCCAACCCAATTGGCTTCCTCATGGCTTTGTTCTAACTCCTCTAGAACATTCGTAGCCTCACCCACAAAATGTACATGCTTTTGATTAGCAAGTACGAGCTTGTCAATATTTTCATGGAGCGATTTTAACTCCCTCTTGTGTGATTCTATATCAAACCCTCTTGGTGCTCGGTCGTAGTCCTCACTGTAGTTCCCATCACTCAAGGCAAGATTCTCAATGAACTCCATACCCGCGGTTACATCTTGGCCGAGAAAGTTTCCCTTATTCGCCGTGTCCAATAGCAACCAAACCTTAGGCAAGGCTCCTCTGTGATCCCATGGTGAGGGACCTGTGTAGTGTATCACTTGAACCGTTCCCAAGCTTCTCCGAAGGTTTCATTGGATTTCTGATTGAATCCACTTATCTCGTTCCTCAATCGGGCTGTCCTCGATGTGGAGAAGAACTTGGTCAAGAAAGCCTTCTTGCATTCTGCCCACGAGGTAATTGATCCCTGTGGCAGAGTCTTTTTCCAGGCGTGCGCTTTGTCTCCCAACGAGAAGGGGAACAACTGCATCTTAAAGCCGTCCTCACTTACACCGTTGATCTTGGTCATGGCGCATGCACGGTCGAACTGGTCAAGATGGTCGAGTGGGTCTTCCAAGGGCAGACCGAAGAACCGGTTGTTCTGCACCATGGAGATTAGTCCACTTTTTATCTCGAAATTGTTGTTCTGGACAGATGGCGGCTGGATGCCGTGTCGGCTGGCAGTCGATATCGGTGCATCTCTTGCACCGATTTGCCTCACAACTCTTGGAGGAGCTGCCACACCAGGCTTTCCTTGAACGCCTTGTACTCCTTGTGGACCTTGAGGTCCTTGGTGGCCTTGTTGGCCCTGTGCACCAGCTGCGCCCGCAACTCCTTAAGCACCTTGTTGATTCTCCATCGTCACACGGTTTGCTATATCGGCTTGTTCCCGATTTTGTCTGGCTGATCTTTCGAGCCGGTTTATATCGTCGATCTGGGGAAGAAGATTTGTTGTATCGTGTGACCGCAGGTTCATGTACCTGTCAAAACAAAGATATTGCAGAAAAGTGTTAAATAACAAAGAAAATAAGAAACTTGTCCTTGTAACGACCTAAAACCGAAATGAATAAACTTAATCACAAATGGCAACGACGTCAATTGATAACAGACTTTTACCCCTTTTATGGAGTTCAATGACCCACCACTAACTGTTGCAGTATAGTGTATGGGGTATCAATCCATTTGGGAGTGTTCAGTGGACAGATCGGTCATATCGGTGTCACAAGTCAAGCTCGAAATTATTAAAGGTTGAGACTTTACTACTATAAAAGACTAAAGACTAGATCTTGTGTCACTCAAGACCATAAATATGTAAACTTTAAACTACTTGAGGAAGAAGCAGAGATATAAACGGTAAAAAGATAAGCTTTCTAAATAAAAGAAGGATCAAGATGGGTTTAATGAACTAGGTAACTCTCAGATTGTTTATTAAGCTAAATCTTTTGGATCACATCAAGACTTGGTCTTAGATGGTGATTCTTAGGTAAAGGGATCCACAAATCGTTTAACCCATGGTGTTTGGGTCTAAACTCTTTAAATCTCTATCATCATAGACTAGCTCTCGCTTAGCGGTACAATAGAAGAAACAAGCATGCTAAAACGTCTCTATTGAACCGTAAGACCCTTAGACAGATGGTTCGCCTGAGCCTAAGGAATCAAACTCTTGTTTATGGTTTCGGCTAAGCAAGCACATGTCGTTCGTGTCAAGCCGCCTATAGTCTTTAGACTAGATGATCAAGCTAGGCTAATGAAACAAGAGTTTTATCTCTTGCAAGCAATTTTTCAATTGCTCATATCATTGCAATACTTGAGATATCAATCCATTTTGGGAGATGATTCAATAAGAATACAAAGTCTAGTTTAAGCTAAGCTAAATTGACAATTCAAGTGACAAATGATAATTAAAAGCAAACTATAAACTAGAAGAGACACTACTAGAGCAATATTATGAAATTAAACCTTAATCACTACTAATCAAGCACTAATCAATCAATTACTACTAATCAAGATTATCAAATTAACTAAAAACGAAACCTAGGGATGGAATCATTGATTTGGGAAACTAAATGGACAACCTTGCAATCATTTAAGCAACTTATCAAGCTAACTCTATACCTAGAACACTTAATGAAGACTAGACCATGATGTTTGGCTCTAATCCCTTTTTTAATCACCTTAATGAACTAATGATGTTTTAGCATTAAGATAATCAACAAGCATTAATTTCAAGTCTAAATGGTATGATAAACACTCTAGACAACTAATGTCTTAGGCTAGAAATGTAAATTTCTTATTAAGTTGGTTCAAGCATTTCATCAAACACTTGGTGGGTGGATGAAATGCCTATGATCCCAAATAGCAAAGATTAGCTATTTGGCATTAGCAACTACTTAATAAGAAGAGAAATGAAAGAATCTATCCTAGATTGCAAGATTGAACCATTAGAAATCCCTAAACCTAACCCATCCCCAAGTTCCTAGAGAACTACTCACTAATCATACTTAAACCCATCAAATCAAAGATTAGAGAAAGGTTAAACATGATTAGAGAAAGATTAAACAAGAAATCTAAAAGAGATATTGCATTAAACTCAAAGATTCAAGCTTAAACAAAGTATTTGCCCAAAGTGGCTAAAAGTTTAAGCTAAGAACAAGAGAATAAAAAATTAGGTCTAAAGAGTATTTATAGGAGGGACCCATAAAGTAGACAAAAAAGGTTTTTCTGGGCAAGGTTCGACGAGCTTCGCCGAACCAACACGTCGAACCGAACTCCTGGACGTTTGGTTTGGCGAGCGTCGTCGAACCGTCTCGTCGAATGGGTCTTCGAGCCTTGGTCCATCTTCATGCGTCTGGAGAAGTTTTGGCGTGACTCGCCGAACCATCTCGCCGAACGGACGTCCTGGAGGAAAGTTTCGGCCAGCCTTCGTCGAACCGTCTCGCCGAACGGACGTCCTGGAGGAAAGTTTCGGCCAGCCTTCGTCGAACCGTCTCGCCGAACCGTCACCCTGGAAATGTGGTTCGGCCAGCTTTGCCGAACCAGTACGTCGAACCATCCTCAGAATTCTTCTTCTCCACCTTTTTGGCAACTTCTTGCTCTTCCAAGTGTTGTGCCATTCCTCTCCAACTCCATTGTTGCCTCCACAACATCCATGTTACCTGATCAAGACTCCAAATGCACCAAAACATGCAAGTACTATGCAAAAACACTCTAAGACTCTAAATGATACAATGCAACACAATGATGCTTAATTAGACTCCTAAATGATGAGAAACTTATACTAAATGGATGCTATAATGATGCAAAATATAGACATATCAGCTAAGCAAGCACGTGGTGTTCGTGTCAAGTCGTGCGTTGTAGTACTTAGGGTATCGATCCACAAGGAGGAGGTCAACTGCAAAACAGAGAATAAGGGCAACTAAAGACGCAGGGAACAGGGGTTTTGGGGATTGTGTCACGGTTTTTCAGAAAAGAGAGAAAGCAATATCACGTCTTATATAGAAGAGGTTGTCAATCAATTCTATAACCAACGGGAAAAGGAAAATTAACTTAAAAGCTTGTAAAAAGCAAATCAGGCGAGCACTGCATAAAAAGTAAATATTGAAGTGCGTAAATCTCGAGTTGTAAAGCAGATGGGGGAAACACGTTGGGGATCTTCTCGGGAAATCTATGGGGTTCTAACTAGAAATCANTGCATAAAAAGTAAATATTGAAGTGCGTAAATCTCGAGTTGTAAAGCAGATGGGGGAAACACGTTGGGGATCTTCTCGGGAAATCTATGGGGTTCTAACTAGAAATCAAACTCAGAAAAGTTAAGCAAACGAGACTAAGCAATTTTCCCTAAACTGATTCACTGGTTTTAACGACCTAACTCTGACATGCAAAATCGATTTGTGAATGCCTATTTCGCATGTATACTATCGTATCATGCATCCTAAACAAACATGCAATAAGATCGGGACGATAAACATTCACGACACCTTCCTGACCATGCATAAGCGCCCCAGGAATGATGCGCTCTACCCAACTAGGTCTGGATCCGAGATCCAGGACGTTAGCCACTCTCAAAATCCAGCGATCAGACTCTAGTTCATGACGCTAGACTTATGCAATAAGAACAAGTATTGTAAGAAAGAACCCTAATCTTCAGCCTAAACGATTGGTTTAAAAACAGTTAATGAAATTCCCCATAGATCCCCTTAAAGAACATCCAACGAAAGTAAACTACTCAGATATGAAAGAAGGAGTAGAAAACGTGATTGATGAATGCATAATTTGTATAAATCGATAAGAAACAAAGAGGGTTCAAGAAGAAATTAATCTCCCTCGAAGAACAAAGTGAAAACCGCGAATACGAGATTTGCGGCCACCAAAAGAATTCTGTAACTTAGAGTATTTCATGATACCCTAAAAAAAACCCTAAACAACGGGTATATATAGGTCTTCAAGTCCCCTTGGTCGTGGATTAGGTCTTGCCTTGCATAAGACGGCTATGGGTTTAAGTTGGGCTTCAAATGGGCTCGGGAACCGCAAGTGGCGTGGCTGCGGGAGCGACCGGCCGTGGCGCAGCCACTGGTTGTCTGGCTAGGCCGTGGCGCGGCTAGCTTGGCTTTCCGGGTGCTTGACGGACCTTCTTGCTTCTTTCATAACTTGGGATCCAACCATGCGATTGTCCTCAAACCACTTCGAGGTGAAAGGCAGCTGATAAGGATACCTTGTCTCCAAATATGAGCTTGATCTTGTGGTGGGAAGGCCTTCTTTTGATGTTGAATTTTTGTCCTCGAGCACTGTTTCCGGAAATGTCCATTTTGCTCCAAAATACGAGTCTTTTGCTAAGGTTACCTGAAAAGAGTCTTGAACAACCAAATACTCAAAATCTAGTGTTTATGCATTAAACCCATAGTGAAATGCTTATTAAAGCATTCACTTATGATAGTAAAAACGGGTAAAATATGCATGTTATCATGTACTCCTCAGGACATCGGATAGACTCGAAGTTCCTTTCAAACCGCATCATCCACTAATCAGCCTCAATAGGCGCAGTTCTTCCAGCAAAGAACTTGGTTCCCAACCTTGCCATATGATCCTGAACCTTGATGTAAGACGGAATCACAACGACCTGATCCGCTTCCTCCATAGCCATGTTCCCAACGTTCGATTCCACCACGTGTGGTGCCACGGCCGGTACCACTCCCGGTACAGGCGCAACCACTGGTAAACGATCCAACACTTGAGCTAGCAATCCCAGCACAGCCTCCAGCCTGTCTGGAACAACACCCGCAGCATTTGCAGCCACGTTTCCAGCTCCACCCGCAGCCACATTTGCAGCAGCCGCAGCCGCAGCAGCCTCAATCTCATGCTGGTTCCCAACCACATTCTCAGTTCTAGAACTCCCCGAGTTCATAGCACCATTTAACCTAGCATTCCTTGTCCTTCTCGGAGGCATCTGTAAGTCAAAACAGAACCGGTTAGCACAAAGCTAACACCAGACAAGAGTTCCAAACTCCACAGAAACAACAGACCGCGAGACTTGGCAGTGAAAGGTGGATATTCTAACCCCAACTATGCTAATGAACTGTCTTAGAATCGACCATGCTCTGATACCAATTTGTGACGACCCAACCCGATATTTCTATCCAGGCCGGGCGTACCGAGTCTAACTCACTACCAGAATGCATACTTAGCATATTTTTCAGATTTTTCTTAAACTTAACAACAAATCCAATTCATGAAACATTCATTCTCATTGCATAATTATTCCAAATCCAGATCGTATAATAGAGGTTCTTAAAACAGAAAACTAACTTAGCCAAATTCGATCTAAGTCATAAAACGGTAAAATCAAAGCCAAATAACCAGAACAACTCATGATAAATAAAACCCCCAAAACCCAGTCCTAATCCACTTCTTTTTTCACTGCATGCACGTCCGCCTTAGAACTAAACGTTCCGAATAACTTCTTTACCTGCACACTCAACACAAATGAGAGGCATAAGCATTACCATAAATGCTTAGTGAGTACGGTCATCCCGTACCACCTAGCCAATACCAGAAACGCAATACTAACAGTTATACAAATCACATTATCACTTCAAGAACAGAAAACAGATATGATCATCTACACTAACTCACGGACCATGACTTATGGACTCGGTTCTGCTCTGGCGTGAATCACACATCACCCAAGAAAGAGACTCGATCCGGCTATCCAAACGAGCTAGTTAGACATCATGTATTCTCACGGTTCACACTTAACCAAATCACAATTAGAAACATTGACCTTGCTAAGCCGAAACCACTAAGTTACACAAGTAGTCAATGAAAATCAGATAACCTAGCAATCCTACGTTATGCAGTAGTCAAACCACTAAGTTACACAAGTAGTCAAGTAAACATTGACCGTGCCCCATACTAAATATTAACAATTATTTGTAAGCTTAGGTAAGAAATATTTATGCAGCTCAAATGGTTCTACTTGTAGAATTTTTTTCCTAGTCCACCAGGGTTCAAATCGCAAACCTCACTTTTTATTTGTCTAGCATCCTCCTTTCCCACAGAAAAATCGTTATAGATTTATAGTATTTTCATAGTTCATCAAATTATTTTAGCTAGGTTTCTAATTTTTTCTTCTACTTTATTTAGACCTAGTTTAGTACAAATAAATATATTTTTATATTAAAAATTATTAGGTGAAATATATGATTTATGTTAGGTTTTACAAAAATAAACTATCTTTTTAGCTTGATTCTATTTTAAAATTATAAAAAATAAAACATTAAATTATAATAATATATTGAGTATTTTTTTTAAAATCATAATATATATAAGTAAATTTACATTATCTTTTTTAAACAACAAAAATAATTTAGTATTTAAATAATTTATGTCCCATACAAAATTATTTTCTGGATCCGCCCCTGGGTACCTTGTCCCCCTATTAATCATGCCAGATTTTTTTTAGCACGTCAAATAACCTTTGTCTAATATTTTTCTTATTCATTAAACTCTTAATTGATTGATCGCATCTATGAAAAATATTCGTCTACTTTAACATTCGTGAAAGTTATATATATATTTAGCCCATAAGTTATTTAGCTACTATAAACTTAATTAATAATTTCAAAATGATAATTAAATATACAATTCAGTAAATAAAAACAATACGCTAGTAAAAAGTTTATTTTACAATATTTAATTAATGGACCATATATAATATGTAATTTAGTGTTTAAATCCGCATGGTGCATATTGTTTTTGTTTTTGAACTATGTATGATGCATATTGTTGATAAAAAAGATTAGTGTTTAAGTTTTATCTGATTAATTTTCTTATATAATTATATTAAATTTTGACTATATCGATTATTTAAGGGTTACCTTGCCGCATAAATTGAATCTTGCACGCTGATGCATCTTATCGATCATATTAATCTTCACTTCAAGAGTCACATGAAGCAGCAACTTTTCCGCCATTTTGTAACACTCCGACCGCCCCTACCGGCGAGTTATCCATTCCTCCGTCGGTCACCTATCCTAGTCCTACTCCAGCATAAGCACGCTTAACTCTGGAGTTCTCTTAGGGTAAGTGACCGGAAAAGGTAAGTGCACTTTGATGACATAGGTAGCCAAATCAATCCATTTAAACTTATTCAAATGGGCCGGGCCCGGGTCGTTACAATTCTTCCCCACTTAACGGGAATTCGTCCCCGAATTCTCACCCCGCTAGTGTGAACCCTAACCCCCAAACCTCAAGACAGTCTTCTGGGATAGAACCAGTTTGACTTTCCTTGTCTCTGATACCATTTGTAACATCCGACTCTTACTTCTCTGAGAAGGTATGTTACTTTAATAACTTGTACCACAAGTAATCATTTCCAAGTCCAAATAATAACTCTTATTAAACCACTTTTTAAACCGTTCAATGTAAAACCATCTTTAAACCAATTCAAAGAAAATCAACTTAGTTCAATTCAAAGAAACGCTAAACATGATACGTGAGAGACGAGATTCCTTCATTATCCTCTCCGTAACGTTTCCGAGAGTTACGTATATTGATCCGCCATTGTTGCTTGTTCATTGCTTCAGCCGCAAGGTTCTTCTTCTCCACGTTTAGTTGTTGCTGTGATTTGTGTGGTGTTTGTCGTTGTTGCTGGTGAGTGAGATCTCGTCTCTCACGTATCATGTTTAGCGTTTCCATGGTTGCTTAAGGTCCAAGCAACTGTTGATCTCCTTAATTATTGTGTCAGATCCGTTAGCTCCTCAAGGCGTCGTCTTGCCTCATAATCTGTCCGTTCCATTTCCGTCTGAGACTAAGGTGAGGACCGTGGGGTGCAATCCATTTTCATACGTTTATAATTACGTACTTAACGTTTAGTCTTAGGTTAAAGTGTATATACCTACGTATATCTATAAATATATACGTATTTGGGTGATATAAAAATATATATATATAATTATATATATATATGTATGTATGATCGTATTTGTTTGAGAAGAACCTAGATGTGGTTAAGATTGTTTAAAAATGAATACGGTTGAATGATGTGATGAATAATGCGTGTTGAAGTTTGTTAATAAAAAGTAGTATCGTTTGCGAGACGATAAGAGATATAGCCGAAAGGCATGTGGCAATGTATCTGCGGTCACAAATGGGACGGGTTTACCCTCACTGTGTGGTCGTGTGGCAGATATATTGCGGTAGCGGTCACAAGTGGGACGGAATTATCCTCACTGTGGGCCGCTTTGTGTGTTGAGCTATGAGGACGGGCCTTGCGTGGGCGGTCATAGTTCAGGGTTGGCTGACGAGCCGGGTGCTGCATGGGCCGACGGGTGGACTCCCGGAGCCAGAATGGATGCAGGGACACCCTAGTATTTTTAGGACTTGATCCTTGTTGTAATGGTGCGTCGGTAGGACGTGGTGATTGTCTGTGTGTTTTAGCTTAGGACTTGCGTATGTCCGTAGCTATAAATGTGTGTGATGGTTTGAGTGGGCTCTAAGGCTCGCACTCACTGAGTAATCCAAATTACTCACCCCTTTCTTTTGCAGGTGAGCGTGTGGAGTAGCCGGAGGAGTCGTATCGGTGTGGTGCTAGTTTTCGGGAGCACGGACGTTTTTATTATCTTATATAATAAAGTAAGGTTTTTTTAGAAGTGAGCTTTGAAATGTTGACATGTGGCAGGTGATGTGTCACTTACATTTAAAAAAAAAATATATATTAAAAAATTAAAATGTGTAATTCATAATTGTAACACTTAATTCATCTCTTTATTTTGTTGTTCTTAATTTAATAATAGGTGCACTTCATTTTTAATAACCAAAAAACTATAATTAACTACATACTGTAGAAAAAACAAATGTGATATCTTATAACATATAATAAAGTTTTTTCATCAGGAGCCTGAAAATTTTAGAACGGGTTTCCCGTTCTCTCCTGTACCGTCCCGAATTTTTCGTTCCATTCCCTATCCCGCTTAAAATAATTATCCATTCGAAACCATTTATTTTATTAATATGGTATGGGAAGGAAATGAGTATTAGATCGTGTACCCGAATTATCCGCTCAAAAATAAAAAACTTGAAAATTCTATATATATTTTTCAAATCATTATGAAATTTCCCTGGACGTTCTATCATATTTCCTTTTGATAATTATTTTCCAATTCACTAATTTTCTGTTTCCGTCCCATAGCCGTAGATTTCTGTCCTAATTCATTTTTAGCACCGATCAAATACTTCAAGTAAATAACACTATTTTCAAAAATATGATTAACTTCTACCTCACTTATCATGATATGAATGACACAACATCAAGTACATTAACCGAAAGTTTAATAAACTTTATTCGGAAATCTATGCTATCATGTCGACCACATAACACACAATGCCTCGAAGTCTCTTTTGAAATTGAAGATTTCAATCCAAATGCATCAAGAAATCTATATGTTGATTTTGTAATTGGAGACGTAGAGAGAACACAAATCCAAGCTACACAAGAAAAATATGACAATTGTGATATATGTCTTGATAATCTACAAGGACCGAAAAATATCTTAACATTTTATTTTGCAGTCAAAAATTTCATCACAAAAGTATTTCAGATGTGTTATATTACAAAACAACATGTCCTTAATTATTGTCGAAAATAAATAATTTTATATTTTATATGCTTACGATGAATAAAAAAAATTCTCATTCACTATAGATATTATTATTCCACCAATCTTTCAATACAAAGTTATAAAACTACATGATATTTACAAAATAAAAATTAATATTTATCCACAAATTTTTACTAATAAATTTTATAAAATAAATTTTAAAAATTAAAACATTAAAATTATCACAAATTCGTGCAACGCACGGATCTTCTCCTAGTTATTTTATAAACTTTATTTATTAAACTAAGTTGGTTTTTTTGAATTGGTTTAAAGATGGTTTTACATTGAATGGTTTAAAAAGTGGTTTAATAAGAGTTATTATTTGGACTTGAAAATGATTACTTGTGCTACAAGTTATTAAAGTAACACGCCTTCTCGGAGAAGTAAGACTCGGATGTTACACATTTCCTTCACTTACAAACTATTCTATTGTCAGTTTAAAATATATATTTATTTGCATTATTCTCGTGGAAAGTGGATAGTTTTTTTGTGTGTGTGTGTGGATATATATATATACTAATAAAAAGAAATAACAACTTTAGCAAAAAATAAAAATAAAAAGAAATAACAAACCACAAGGGGTCGACAAATTTCCCTTTTGAGGATCTTTTTGAAAAGGCTCCAAACCGCTAAGCAATTAAAGTATATAAGTATATAAGGAGAAAATCGAATTTGGTTTACTCGAGGTTTGTAAACATAAAGTTAGACTATAAGTATAAGGAGAAAATCGAATTTGAAAATGAAACGTGTGTATTAGGATTGTGGTTTACTTGAGGAAACTGCATGTGATTACTAGAAGAAAGAGATGAAGTCTTTTTGAGACAGTATAAACCTTTTCTTGTAGGCCAAACCGAAGACAAGGGAAGTTTAAAACGGAATATTTTTATTTTGGACATTAATTTGATGACTTTTTTTTTTAATTATCCTTATAATATTTTAAACGTTAAAAAAAAAAAATTAACGACCCACGTCTACAATTTTCTTGATTTACTACAATTTCTTCCAATCAATCCCAGCGTCCATTAAACAGAAAATTCTTCATGTACAAGAAATTCTAAACTTTAAATTATGGATTATGACGTGATGAGACGTATTTTCTTTGGGCCTTGTTTCTATAAGCCCAAGTAAAATTGACCTTCCAAGTGGTGTCTTCCACTCTGAAAAATATTGGAGTTGTGTTTACCGCATTTCGATTAATGGTTTTTGGGCTTAAACTTGACCGGATTCGGATCTACTCGAAAAACCCTACAATTTTTACCAAGTTAAGTTGAAACATTTATTTGTACACGCACTTAGTTGGATAGATTTTTATTTCGTGATCCATATAACAATATTTATAACATTCAATGATAATAATAATAAAAAAAAGCCATTCAATGATTTGTTTTTATATTATGTCAAAACCTAATAAACTTTTTATTTTATCCTTTATAAGTAGTTTTTAATGACGATGAAAATTTAGAAAAAATTTCCAATCTTGAAGATTCTCATCTAGTTTCTACATTCTCTACTATCTAGATTAAATATTTTATTTATTTATATATTTATTTGATATTATACTTTATTTGGATTATTTAAGTCAAATTTTTGTTTTTAACTTAAATTGGATTTCACAAAACCATATTGATAATTGTTTTGATTTGTTTTTAAGTCAAAAATTTGTTTTGGTATGGGTGATTTTCGGCCACTCATGATGAGGACATCAAGTCATCATCAATTAAGGAGCACGGAACCAGGAGTCATGGAGAGGAGAACATGAAGCTGAGGAAAGGTAAAGAGACAAGCGAGTTAAGTTCAGCTCAAATGGAGGCCAAAACCAAAGATTCAAACTCAATCAACACTTTGAGAGTATACTAAACTCATCGAGAGTTCCCCACGAAGAAGAATCAGCTAAAAAGGAGTTCATATGAAAAAGATATTGAAGATACAATTTGGAAGATCTTCAATGGACCCGATGGAGACATACAACTACTAATCAAACCATTCCGGCCAAACCCAGACGAACCAAGCAGCAAATCCAATTTTTTGGATTCTCAACTCATCAGAGGCCCACAGAGAATTGGACTCATGACCAAATTCATTTTGGTTTAAGAGTTATTAATTTTACAAATCAGGTGAACCGGAACTTTCCCGATTTGGACATAGGAGCGCTAATTGGAGGATTCCGACCAAACAAGAAAGAATTAAGCTATGGACCTACTTGTTGTGGAATCTTGACTAAACCGGGAAGTTATAATTCAGAGGGATCTCGACTTGCCTTATTTGGAAGCATTCACACTTGGGTCAATAACTCTCCAACGACTCTTTCTCTTCTTGATCTGAGACAAGAACGACTTTGGTAGATTATTCACCATCAAAAGACTCACATTACATGGATATATCATCGAGCTCTCAAGATACAAGTCATCACCCAAAGTGTCTAGATACAAGCTCAAGAGACTTCCATATTTGGCCTGATTTCGTCATCAAAGCTCCAACGGCCATATTCTTTAATTTTGATGTTCTTTTCTTGTTTTAACTTCTTAGGACCGTTGTCTATGAGCCTATAAAAGCTCCATTTCGTTTTCATTGTAAATCACCTTTCAATCTTGATTAATACAAAGTATTCATTTTCTTTCAAAGTTGTGTCTTTGAAGTTTATCTTGTTCTTTTGGTTATAAGTGTGCGATTCACTTCTAATCTTTAGAAGCCACAGATTTAGCTTGTTTGTGTGACTCAAACAAACTGGTTTGTTCACTGATTGAGAGAGTCAATCAAACCCACAGATTGAGAAAGTCAATCAAAGTTTCACCGCCATCTCTATCATCATTCACCATTTCCGCACAAGCTTTGCCACTTTGATCTTCGGCCCTGTTCGTTTTTGCATCCAGATGCTGCATCTGAATGCAAATGCTCAAATGTTATTCGTTTGAACACTTTAGAATCAATATCCGAATACTGCATCTGGATGTAAAATCTAAAAAATCTAGATATTTGAGATGCTAAAAAAAGTAGAGTTTTTTTTTCGACAAACAATTTCCATTAATTTCATAGAGTGATTACAAAGACATTATACAGAATTACTGGAGCACAAATTATTACATACGCAGATGTATGTGCCATATACTGAGAAAAATACATCAAAAGGGAGTTTGACGATGTTTTCCGAAGAGTAGTCTTACTCGCTAACCGATCAGAAGATCTGTTATTGTCCAACTTCATATTTGATCTTTCTCTGAGGCGATTTGAATGCAGCATCTTATGGCTGGACTTTCTTTTTGCAAACCACATCTTTAAACCTGATGTGTCCAAAAAAGTAGAGTTTGGATGCAAATTTTGCAACTCAAAAACCAAAAGACTAAAATACCACTTACGATAAAAATCTAACTAAAGTTATGTTTATTATTCTTATTACATACTAATATTTTATATTTATTATTAAAATATTACTTTTTTGCAAATTGTAATTTTCCATCAAAACTAGAAAATCACGTTTTTTAGTCAAAACTACAAACTCATTTTTTCTGTCAAATCCGCAAAATTGTGTTTTTTCCACCAAAAATGTAAAATCACGTTTTTCTGCCAAAACCGTAAAATCATGTTTTACGTTTTTTCGCCAAAACCGCAAAATTACGTTTTTCCGCCAAAATCGCAAAATTACGTTTTTCCACCAAACCCGCAAAATCGAGTTTTTTCGCCAAAATCACAAAATCACATTTTTTCGCCAAAATCACAAAATAATGTTTTCCCGCCAAAACCACAAAATCACGTTTTTCCGTCAAAACCGTAAAATTACGTTTTTCTGCCAAAATCACAAAATCGCGTTTCCCCACCAAAATCGCAAAATCACATTTTTCCGCTAAAACTACAAAATCGCGTTTTTCCGCCAAAACCTGAAAAATCGCGTTTTCCTATCAAAACCGTAAAATTACGTTTTCCCGTCAAAACTTTAAAATCAAGTTTTTTAAATGGGTATTTTTGTGAGATATAATTTTTCATTTTAATTGTAAGTGTGATAGTTATTAATTACTTTTCAAACAAAATGATGTCCTTTGAGTCTTTTTCAATTAGTTGCATCTGGATGCTGTTCTAAAATCAAAAACGAACAAACTATCTTCTAGATGCAATTTCGGCCGTGTCGTTTTTGTAGTTTGATGCGTATATATAAATACATAAATTTAAAATTATAGAAAATTAAAACTATACATAATAACTCCACAATAAATAAATATTAATAATTATTTAATTTATAAATTAATGATATATTAATACTTTCAGCGAACAAGTGAGTAAAAAAGCACATATATTTTGTATGACAAATATTAAATGATGTGGCTAATATAACATTTTTATTGTTTTCGTACGCAATATATATTTTTTAATCGCCGTAAGCAACCAAATATAAGAAAAAAAATCTCTCTTTATAAAAAAAAAAAAAAGAAAAAAGAAACAATACAAAAAATGGAGAGCGAAGGAAGCGACGGGAGCCCTAGGGTTTTGAGGTCGGGGGATCAGGATGCGATGATGATGGACGTGGGGGAAAAGCAAGACCGCCGGGAGATCCACCTGATGCTCCGGCTTTATGGGCAAGGTAGGTTGCAGGGACAAACGCTGGAGGGATGCGGGATCCGGATAGTCTGTTGGACGATGGTTTTGTGACAGCAAGATTAACGGTGGAATTCCCTTAGGGGGAGGACGGGGAGCCGGAAGTTACGATCGACAAGGAGGTGTTAGACGTGATAAACGGGATGTGGAAAAAGTGTATGATCGTCAAGGTTTTGGGACGAAACATTGCTCTACAGGCTTTGAGTCGGCGGCTGAGAGAGATGTGGCAACCGAAAGGCTCGATGCATGTGATGGATCTGCCGCGTCACTTTTTCATCGTCCCTTTTGAGTTAGAGGAGGAGTACTTGGCAGCTTTGACTGGAGGACCTTGGAGGGCGTTCGGAAGCTATCTCATGGTTCAAGCATGGTCGCCAGAGTTTGATCCATCAAGAGATGATATAGTCACAACTCCGGTATGGGTGCGGCTCACAAACATTCCAGTGAATTTTTACCACAAAGCCATACTTATGGGAATGCTCGGGGGATAGGGAAGCCAGTCCGGGTGGACCTCACTACACTTAACTTAGAGAGGGCTCGATTTGCCCGGGTTTGCGTGGAGGTGAATCTAACAAAGCCGTTAAAAGTAACCATACGTATCAATGGCGACATATACTTTGTATCTTACGAAGGTCTGCCAAACATTTGCTCTGGGTGCGGGATATATGGACACTTAATTCATAATTGCCCGAAGATGGCGATGGAAAAAGCTGTGGTCATTGCACAACAGACGGTAGTGAAAGCGGCGAGGTATCCTGTACAATCAGATGACGGTTTCACGACGGTAGGGAAGCCAAGGAAAAGAGGCGAGTCATCATCGAGCCCGGTGGTGTTCGCGGCGGGAACAGCGGGAGGAGGATTAGGAAGGAACTTGAGGGAAATCCCGGAGAATCATGATCGGGAGAATATTGTGATGGCGAATAGATCTGCAGATCTAGATGAGGATACGAATCTATCCGAACCAAATCAACGCGCGATTCTGGGTGATGCAAATAAGGAGAATGTTATATTCGGGAAAGAACAAGGGCAAGGCAAGAGTGGGGAGCAAGGAAAATTTAAACCGCGTGGAGGGGGTTTAATGAAATCCGGGAATGGGCTCTCAGGTGGGCCAAACGACAAAAGGGCCGGGGAAATGCATATGGAGAATAATCGGTTAAAAGCCCAGAAAAATACAAACAAACCCACGAGGGGTCTAGTGTTTGGCCCTGCTCGGGAAACGATTGAGTTATCGGCATCAGGAAAAAGACTTCGGGGGGAGAGAGAGAGTCTAGGAAGATCCGGCGGGGTGTTTGTGGATGGAGAAGAATTACAGAGGGAGAAGGATATGCAGTTACAAGCGAAAGAGGTGGCAATCAAGCCACAATCAAACCAGCCTGACGAGATGCAACAGAATGTGGGGTTGCAAACGAGTCAAGTGATAACTAGCTTTTTAGCAGGTTAAACAAAACCTAAAGCTTGTCTATGTCATTGTAATACTTCAGGTCATCAATCCAAACCAGGGTGTGAAATGTATTAAGAATACAAGAGCAAAGTAAAGCTAAGTCATTTTCGGGTAAAATGGAGGAGAAAATCAAAATAAACTACTTGCAACTACTAAATAATTACGAAAACTATTTTAAAATCCCTACTGGGATGT
>JAHZTW010000003.1:67847293-67912942 GCA_020283515.1 Alliaria petiolata | reverse complement strand
GACATGTTGTTACTTAAATAGCCGTATCTTCTGTACGACTGACCATAATGACTTGAAATAACCTCTGTACGAAAGGTAACTCAATTCTCTATGAGTTTTATGAAGATTGTGGAGGCTAAATCGGAATGGAAAGTCTTTGTAGAGTCTGATCTTTAAGTCGCTTTAGGTGGCATGGACTTGAATCGGTTGCAACATCTTGGTACAGCAAGTCAGATGACATCAATTCGGTTCCTAGCTCATAATCTTATGTTTGCAGCTTCCACATTGTCGCCAAATCCATAGAATAACCTGAAATGATGCATATATACAAAAGAAAATGCAAATGCTAATGCAAATGTTCTAAACCCTATAAATGATCAAATACTATGATTATACTTATCTATAAATGAAATATGGATGAAAACTTATTCTAAATGCATGATAAATATGCGAAATATATGAGTATATCATCAAGTGGCGGAGGATTCGAGCCGACAAGTCGCATGACGGGTTTCCCCGGCGGTTCAATGGTTATCATTTGATCAATTTTTAATGAATTGCTTGTTATGGAATTGCCAGGGGGCGAATAAACCCAATTTCCGACGATCTATCCGGTATAGCTTGAAGAAGTTTAAGACGGATGTTTTGGCTCTTTTTGAGACACACGCGGGAGGAGATAGAGCACGAAGAATTTGTGAAGGGCTTGGCTTTGCGAACTCGGTTAGAGTAGATTCGGTATGCCAAAGTGGGGGGTTATGGCTTTTATGGAGATCCGAAGTAGGGGACGTCACTATTGTCGAATCGGCGGAACAATTTATTTATGTGACGGTGGCGAATGGTGAAGAGACGATGCACCTGATCGTCGTGTATGCGGCTCCAACGGTGTGTCGGAGAAGTAGGCTGTTGGGTCAATTGAGTACTCTTATACAGAATATAGATGGTCCGTTGGTCATTGGTGGTGATTTTAACACTATCCTACGATTGGATGAAAGAACCAGGGGAATGGGAGGTTATCACCAGACTCCTTAGCTTTTGGAGAGTGGATGAATGATTTGTCGTTGACCGATATGGGCTTCAAAGGCAATAGATTCACGTGGAAGAGGGGAAGAGAAGAGATTACATTCATTGCTAAGCGTCTGGATAGAGTATTGTGCTGTGCTCATGCGAGACTAAAATGGCAAGAAGTGGTGGTAACACACCTAGCATTTCTAGCCTCTGATCATGCGCCCCTCTATATTCAGTTGGAGCCAGTACAAGGAGGAAATCCACGAAGGAGACCATTCCGCTTTGAGGCTGCCTGGCTAAAGCACGAAGGGTTTCAAGACCTCCTCACGACATCTTGGAATAGGGAGCTAAACACTCCAGCAGCGTTGAGCGAGTTGCAAAAGAAGCTCCAGAAATGGAATACCGAAGTTTTCGGAGATATTCGGAAACAGAAAGACAAATTGCTAAAAGAGATTAAGGAAGTTCATGATTTGTTGGAACATAGTCAAACTGACGAATTGCTAAATAAGGAGGTCGTACTATGTAAGGAGTTAGATGTAGTTCTGGAACACGAAGAAGTAGTCTGGTTTCATAAGTCTCAGGAGAAGTGGATAGCACTAGGAGATCGAAATACTAAGTACTATCATACCCAGACCATAGTAAGGAGAAGACGAAACAGAATAGAAATGTTGAAGGGCCAGGATGGGATATGGATCTCAGAGCCGAGGGAGTTGGAGAACTTGGCGATTGCTTATTATACCAGACTATACTCGATGGAGGACATTGATCAAACGGTTGAGAAACTGCCACCAGAGGGGTTTGTAAGCTTAACTAGAGAGGAGTTAACAGATCTTCAGAAACCTTTTTCGGACTTAGAAGTGGAGAAGTCAATAAGAAGTATGTGGAAATATAAAGCCCCAGGTCCAGATGGGTACCAACCGGTGTTTTATCAGGACTACTGGGATGTGGTGGAAGAGTCAGTGGTACGTTTTGCTCAGGATTTTTTCACGTCGGGGCAGCTGCCAGAGGGGACAAATGATGCGCTTGTGGTGCTTATTGCAAAAGTTCAGAAACCAGAGAGGATTATGCAATTCAGGCCAATAAGTCTCTGTAATGTGTTATTCAAGACGATTACAAAAACAATGGTTATGAGGCTGAAGAGGGTGATGCCAAAGTTAAGAGGACCGGCGCAAGCGAGTTTCATACCAGGTCGGCTAAGTACATATAACATCGTAGTGGTGCAGGAAGTGGTGCATTCAATGAAGTGGAAGAAAGGGGTAAAAGGATGGATGCTACTCAAGCTAGATCTGGAGAAAGCCTATGATCGGATCAGATGGGACTTTTTGGAGGATACGCTGAGAGCCGCAAAGCTTCCAGAGGAATGAGTGGGGGTGGATTATGCAGAGTGTTACTGGTCCTTCCATGAGTCTCATGTGGAATGGAGATAAAACAGAAGCATTCAAACCAGAGCGAGGATTAAGACAAGGTGATCCTCTGTCTCCGTATCTATTTGTCCTTTGCATTGAGAGACTATGTCATCTCATAGATCACTCGATCGATTCAAAAGTGGAAACCGATTAGCATATCGCGGGGTGGACCGAAGCTGTCACACATATGCTTTGCGGATGACTTGATTTTATTTGCGGAAGCGTCTGTAGCTCAGGTTCGGGTGATTAGGAGGGTGCTGGAGAGGTTCTGCCTTGCTTCAGGACAGAAAGTTAGCCTTGAGAAATCAAAGATTTACTTCTCTAAGAATGTGTCTCGTGAGCTGGGAACCTTAATAAGTGAGGCAAGTGGGATCCAATCGACCCGAGATTTGGGCAAATACTTGGGAATGCCGATACTTCAGAAATGCATTAACAAGGATACATTTGGGGAGGTAATGGAGAGAGTTTCTTCGAGGTTAGCAGGCTGGAAGGGAAAATTATTGAGTTTTGCGGGTCGCATCACTCTAACTAAAGCAGTACTATCCTCCACACCGGTTCATACGATGAGCACTATTGCGTTACCGGCTGCGAATCTCAAGAGATTGGATAGAGTATCGAGATCCTTTATTTGGGGGGATACCATAGAGCAGCGAAAACAGCACCTCATGGCCTGGAAACGAGTTTGTAGACCGAAGAGGGAAGGAGGCTTAGGAATACGGCAATCTCAGGATATGAATAAAGCTTTACTGTCAAAGTTGAGTTGGCGCTTGTTGCATGATGATTCCAGTCTCTGGACCAGAGTGCTACAGAGCAAGTACAGAGTGACGGATATACGGGAGATAGCCTGGTCGATAGGCAAAAGCAACTGGTCACCCGTATGGAGAAGTATGATGACAAGCCTACGAGATGTAGTGAAACAGGGTTTAAGCTGGATACTTGGGGATGGAAGGAAAATTCTGTTCTAAAAGGATAAGTGGTTACTCAGGGTCCCTCTGTTAGACATGGTAGAGAATGAACTCCCAGAGGAACTAGTGAATATGCGAGCAAGAGATCTGTGGGGGGGATGGCAGGGGATGGCTACTAGAGCAAATTACTCCATATATCTCAAACCACGTGAAGCTGCAGCTACTGGCGGTGGTGCCAGATAATGTCACGGGCGCAAGAGATAGGATCACGTGGGGAGAGAACCACGATGGAAGTTTCACGGTGAAAGCTGCATACTCCTTTCTGACGAAACTGACGTAAGAAAGACCGAATGTGCAGAGTTTGTTTGATAGAGTATGGCACGTGGTCGCACCGGAAAGAGTGAGGGTTTTCATATGGTTAATAGTAAATCAAGTGATCATGACAAATACGGAGAGGATGCGAAGGCACCTAAGTGACACGGAGACTTGTCAAATATGTAGGGGAGGGGAAGAATCAATTCTACATGTCCTCCGAGATTGTCCTGCAATAGAGGGAATATGGAACTAGATTGTGCCGGTAAACAAACGCCAAAGGTTTTTTGCAGCAACTTTAATCGAATGGATTCATGAAAATCTGGGAGACAATTCGGAGACTGCAGGATGCCCTTGGTCCACGATGTTTGCAATGGCTATATGGTGGAGCTGAAAATGGAGGTGTGGCAATATATTCGGGACAACTGCGAAGTGCCGTGACAGAGTGAGATTTATCAAGGACCTAGCCAAGGAAATAGCCACGGCACATGAGGGGGTCCGAGGTAGAGTACATGGGACAGGGACCGTGGAGAGATTGATAGCATGGACTTCGCCGAGGGTAGGTTGGCTCAAGCTGAACACGGATGGCGCCTCTCACGGGAATCCAGGGTTGGCAACGGCTGGGGGAGCTTTGCGAGATGGAGAGGGTAACTGGTGTGGTGGATTTGCTCTTAACATAGGAATATGTACAGCGCCGTTAGCCGAGTTGTGGGGAGTGTATTATGGTTTATACATGGCTTGGGATAGGAGAACTACTCGTCTGGAACTTGAGGTCGACTCGGCCATAGTTGTGGGCTTCTTGACAGACGGGATCAGCGAGACTCATCCCCTGTCCTTCCTGGTACGTCTGTGTCATGACTTTTTATCTAGAGATTGGATTGTCCGTATCTCTCATGTGTATAGAAAAGCTAACCGGCTTGCGGATGCGCTAACAAACTATGCTTTCTCTCTTTCTTTATGAATTACTTTATTAGAATCTCCACCTGAATGATTTGAGGGGGTTGATTCGATTGTAAGGGATGATGTCAATGGGGTGACAAGAACACGAAATGTGCGTTTGTAAGGAGTTTTTGTGTTTTTTGAGTTATAAATAATTGAGAGAGGCATTGTCTCCTTCCTCCGACCAAAAAAAAAGAAAAAAAAAATGCAATTGATGGACCCGTCTCCTATGCTTCGCCACGTCAGAATCACCGCAAAGACGGCACCGAATTTTTTGGCCCCTTCCCTGAAGTCATTGAATTTAATTAAAAACAAAATTAGTAAATTTAAATTAAAATAAATTAAATTAATAAAAAAACTTCCCCTCTCCGGTGACTCTTTCTTCTTCCTTCTGCTACCGAACTTTTCGCTTTCTTCTCTGACCCATTTTCAACAACTACCTCTCGATTCTTTCCCCTTTCTACAGTTTTCAATTCCCTTCTTCAATCTCTCACCGTCTGCGATGAACGACAGTTTATTCCTCTCCTCCACTGTCATCCGCCGCACAATCATCGGATCCAACGATCTCCAATTTTTCAATTTATTTTCTTAAAAGACCTATTTTCACATGCATCCCTTCTGTTGCGTTTCCACTGTCTCCGATCACTCTCTTTCGATGCCTTTGCCGGAGCAATCGCCACCGCTACCGCCTTTCGGTATGACTCGATCCGAACCGATTATGACTCGATCTGCTTCACAGAGTTATAATCATCAATCCAATCAATCCAATTTCAATCTCCTTCATAGTCTGTCCTTCAACCACCAGAGCGACGTCGCAAACCGGTTAGGGCAACGCGTTTTGGCCTTACCGGCGTCGGCGGTTAGAGAACCGCCCGTTGACGTGAAGATTAACGATATCGTCGGGAATGGAATCGCCGGGATATTGCATAAGTGGGTGAATTACGGTAGAGGATGGAGACCAAGGTGGTTCGTTTTACAGGATGGTGTACTTTCTTATTATAAAATCCATGGACCTGATAAGATCTTCGTTAGCCCTGAAACTGAGAAGGGATCAAAAGTGATCGGGGAAGAGTCTGCTCGTATGATCTCT
Organism: Alliaria petiolata; assembly: GCA_020283515.1. Lineage (NCBI taxonomy): Eukaryota > Viridiplantae > Streptophyta > Magnoliopsida > Brassicales > Brassicaceae > Alliaria > Alliaria petiolata. The sequence goes on along the minus strand of JAHZTW010000003.1, from coordinate 67,907,306 downwards.
AGGCGCCACAAGCATGGTGGAAGCAGCGGTACTAGCCAACTCCGTCGCAAGCCATTCGGAGAAGTCCATCTCAAGGTTGGATACACGATTGTCTGTTACCGATTAGATGTTATGTACAATCTGCTTCAATGGTTGCTCAAATATTGATCATTTAAATACTATATCGTCGTCTTCCATGTGATTGAAGCTTAATTGCAGTTTCATAGCCATACGTGTGGTTCTTGGGTTTGAATACCACTTGCACTGTTTATTCATTCTAGTGTCTGATTAAGAGAGAACGGTAAGTGATAGCGGAATGGTAAGTGATAGCGGAATACTTAGAAGAGGTTAGACTTAGTGGTAAGGTGTTACCAATCACAATTTTAATTATTGCTGCTCTGTGCAGGTTTCTTCAGTTCGGGAGAGTAGATCAGATGATAAGAGATTTTCCATATTCACTGGCACCAAGAGACTCCACTTGCGTGCAGAGACACGAGAGAACAGAACAACTTGGGTTGAGGCACTGCAAGCTGTCAAAGATATGTTTCCAAGGATGTCTAACAGTGAATTGATGGCTCCTACCAACAATTTGGCCATGTCGACGGATAAGCTTAGGCAACGGTTGATCGATGAAGGAGTTAGTGAGTTAGCTATTCAGGACTGTGAGCAAATTATGAGGTCTGAGTTCTCAGCACTTCAGAGCCAGTTGGTACTTCTCAAGCAGAAGCAGTGGCTTCTCATTGATACCCTTAGGCAGTTAGAGGTATTACAAGTTTCACAGTATAGCATTTACTTTCAATGATTTCGTGAATTGAGATCAACCTAAAATTTGATTGATTGCTAAAGCTATGTTTGTGCTGCCTAACCATGTAATTTAGATTTCATGTTGACTGCAATAATCTGTGTGCAATGGCGATATTGTTTTGGAGTGGGAGTGGTTGGGGTGACCTATAATGATATATTGTTGCATCTTTTGTGTTTATTGCGTTTTTGAATCCTGCAAATTTTAACGAGAGATTTTATTAGTCTTTTTCTCCGTTTATTTGTTATCTCTTTCGACTATACTCTGCTAAGAAACTGTTCTTCCTGCACGATTCTATAGACAGAAAAGGTAGATCTGGAAAACACTGTTGTAGATGAGAGTCAAAGACAGGCTGAAAATGGAGGTTCCAATGATTTAAGACATGAGAAGTTCAGTGGTGAGTAGTCGAGCTTCCTATTCTTTAGCTTAGCATTTTCCTGTATATAATTGTTTCATCTACCTGCATTTTGATTTGAGTTTGCGATTGACGTTGTTCGTTTTACTCAGAAGGGACTGCCACTGAATCTGATGATGATGATAATGAACGAGGTGATGCGGAAACTGATGAGGAAGACAATACCTTTTTTGATACACGTGACTTTCTTTCTTCGAGTTCTTTCAAGAGTAGTGGTTCTGGCTTTCGAACATCATCGTTTTCTTCTGATGATGATGGCTTTGTGTCAGAAGATGATATTGATCCTTCCATCAAGTCTATTGGATGTAACTATCCTCATGTAAAAAGGAGGAAGAATTTACCTGATCCGGTTGAAAAAGAGAAAAGTGTTAGCCTTTGGTCAATGATCAAAGACAATATAGGCAAGGATCTCACAAAAGTCTGTCTTCCTGTTTACTTCAACGAGCCACTATCATCTCTACAGAAGTGTTTTGAGGATTTGGAATATTCATACCTTCTTGACCGAGCATTTGAATGGGGTAAAAGGGTAAAGCATCTGAACGCTTGTACCATTTGAAACCCTAATCGTAGCATCTTGAATATTGCTCAGTACGTGAAACCTTTTCAGGGAAATAGCCTCATGAGGATTCTTAATGTAGCTGCTTTTGCTGTATCTGGATATGCATCAACCGAAGGAAGAATGTGCAAACCTTTTAATCCGTTGTTAGGTGAAACATACGAGGCAGACTATCCAGAGAAAGGCCTTCGATTTTTCTCGGAAAAGGTTTCAGTCAACAACGCGCAAGATCTTTTTTTTTTTGGTGTGTTTTTCTCATTAGGTATCTATTCAGACCTCTTAATCGTTTTGGCGTCAGGTCAGCCATCATCCTATGGTTGTGGCATGCCATTGTGATGGCACAGGATGGAAATTCTGGGGAGACAGCAATCTGAAGAGCAAATTCTGGGGTCGGTCGATTCAGCTTGACCCTGTTGGTGTATTGACTTTGCAATTTGATGATGGAGAAATCCTTCAGTGGAGTAAGGTACGAATCAAACTTACTAAGAAACTAACCAATTTATATCTTCTTTGTTCACTAATTACCATTCTTGTAGGTGACTACATCAATATACAATCTCATACTTGGTAAACTGTACTGTGATCACTACGGGACAATGCGTATTGAGGGCAGTGCTGAATACTCATGTAAACTTAAATTCAAAGAGCAATCGATCATAGACCGAAATCCTCACCAGGTGCTTTTTTTTAACTTACTTGATAATGAGCTCACGTGTTATGGTTAGAAGTGAGTATTTTGTTTCTCGTTTTCTTAATTTATTCTGTGAATAACGAACATAGAGCATGTGACAGGTTCATGGAATAGTTCAAGACAAGAGTGGGAAGACTGTGGCAACGATGTTTGGGAAATGGGACGAGAGCATGCACTATGTGACTGGTGATTGTTCTGGGAAGGGGAAACTGAGTGAAGCTATGTCAGGAGCTCAACTTCTCTGGAAACGGAGCAAACCTCCTGGAAATGCAACAAAGTATAATCTAACACGTTTCGCAATCACGTTGAACGAGCTTACGCCTGGGCTTATGGTGAATGCCGCAAAGAATTCTGTTTAGTATTTTCATAAATTGGTTTTTAGTGAAGCATTCAGACCTGAATGAGAAATGTATGTAGGAGAAGCTGCCACCAACGGATTCAAGGCTGAGACCAGACCAAAGGTATCTGGAGAACGGAGAGTTTGAAATGGCCAACACAGAGAAGTTGCGGCTGGAACAGCGACAACGTCAGGTAATACAATTTGTTTTTTTGGTTTGTTGATCTGGTTTATTTTTATTAGGTTTTTCTGGTTCTGAGAAATTTATACCAAATAGCAGTTCCGTCCGGTTTTCAGTCCGGTTTGGTTCCGGTTTGAATAAAAGAAAAGTAATAAAAATATAAACAATTCATTTATTTAAATTAAATTGAAAAAAGTCAAATCTTAAAATTCAGGAAAAACACCATTTTTCGGGTTTAGGTTTTTAGAACTCTTTTTTGTTGGTTATGGGTTAAGATTTTGTATTTTTGGTTTACGGTGTATATTTTAAAAGTTTAACGTAACTTTTTTTTTGTGAACCTCTTTAAAGTTTAACTTGAATTTTAATCAGTATAGACTAATTTCTTAATTTTCGTATAAAAATATGTGCTATTTTATATTTGTAATATAATGAAATTCGTTTTTCATATACATATATATTATTAATAATTCAAATATTAAGTTATAATGAAATTATGGTTCATTCGGTTGTAGTAAGTTGGGTTTTGGTTTGATAGAAAACTATTGTTATCGTTAGTTTTGGTTGGTTTCAGTCTTATTGTAATATTTTGATTCGGTTTGGTTCAGTACTCTCATGCTATAAACTGGCTCGTGTGTGACACAGGCTAGGAAGATGCAAGAGAGAGGATGGAAGCCGAGGTGGTTCACGAAAAAGAAAGGAAGCGAGGCTTACAGATACAAAGGAGGATACTGGGAAGCCCGCGAGAGCGGATTATGGGAAGACTGTCCAGATATCTTCGGCCACATCGATTCCGAACAACAAATAGAGTAAAGTAAAGTTCAAGTTTCAGTTCCGGTCCTCGTCGATTCTTATATCACAAAATATTAAATTCGTCCGATCTTCTTCTCCTTTTCTTTAATTTTTTTAGATTATAGTTTGGTTTCTTCTCTTATTTTTCATGTTTTTTTCCTGTCCCATTATTCTTTACACGCTATTTTGCGTAACAGGAATTTCTTCCCTGTTTTTTTTTCCCTGTCCATTGTAATCAACAAAACAAAAAGTTCGACCCATACACAAAACTTGTATTGAATAAGCATAAGTAAAAAAGTTACTTTGTAGTTACGTTATTAAATTTGTACAAGAGATGTGACTATATTTCATTTGTTGTTGGAAGTGTCCTAACATCAATATTTTACTCATTTTAGCTATCAGTTGTGAACATTTTAATAAATGTTTTACTTGATTTTACATGCATTTATAGTTGTTTTCAAGTTTTTTAGTGTCGGCACTTTTTTCAGGTTATTTAAGCAAAAATAAAATAAAATGGAGCAAAATATTTGTTTTTGGACATGAGCCAGATGACAGAAGTTAAATGTCATATGAAAGCTTTTCCACCACCTAATCAAGATCAAATTTGGAAACAAGATAGGCTGATGTACCTTTCACGTTGATGTGATTGAGAACGCCAACTGTTAGATTTCAAATTATATGAACACAAGAAGATCGGTCAAGTTTTTTCGAAGAAACAGAGCAAGCCTCCCACCGGGCTACGCATGACCNTCACGTTGATGTGATTGAGAACGCCAACTGTTAGATTTCAAATTATATGAACACAAGAAGATCGGTCAAGTTTTTTCGAAGAAACAGAGCAAGCCTCCCACCGGGCTACGCATGACCGCTCGCGCGGCCAGACAAGATCTGGTTAAAACTTCTGCGATTTCCCTAAAAAACGCAATGTTTTGTTTTATTAGGTTTCGTTCATTTTACTTTTCCCGCATTTGTTCTACTTAATTTGCTTTGTTTAGTTCATTTACTTGCATCGTTCTTATTTTTCGTTTTCCTTTTACTACAAATCGTGAAAAATTCCAAAATTCCCAAAGTTTATTTTGTATTTGCTTCCCTTCTAACTGCTCCTTGATTTTGCTAGCGATGTTAAAACGGGTGGTCTATGCCCGTTTAGACCCTACCCATTAAGACCCTGCCATTGAAGACCCTGCCCATTTAAAACCATGTCCAGTTATACCCATTTATTTTAAACCCGCTGGAACCGGCCCGTTTAGCCCATTTAAGATCTTGCCTATTTTTTTTTCATGTAACAAAGAGCTTTTCTTTTTCAAAACAGCAACAACATTCTCAAAACGAGTTTGTGTTTCTGTAACAAAGAGCTTTTCTTTTTCAAAATCAACAGCAACATTCTCAAAAAGAACTAAACCAAGGAATCAAGAAGAAACAAAGAGAAAAAAAGGAAAACATATAGACATACCATTGTTCTCACATGCTTAAATCTTCTATTCCTGGACTATTTTCCATGGTACCTTCATATTCAGTATCCTCTGTGGTACCTTCATATTTAGCATAACCCCGTAGCCAATTCCGAGTGCAGAGTAAAGCTTGAACGTTTTTTGGAAGCAAGCGGTTTCTGTATAGAGTCAAGATCCGGCCTCCAATGCTGAAAGCTGATTTTGATGCTACTGTGGTAATTGGAACGGTGAGCAAATCACGTGCCATGTCAATTAAACCACTCAATCGATGTTGATTATCCTTCCAGTAGCCTAAAACATCCAAGTAGGAAAAGAACTTCTTGCTAGCCTCGGCTCATCCAAATAGATATCCAAATATGTCTTTGTGTTGCCCACACCAGCTTCAATGCTTCTTTCTAACTCATAGAGATCCTGTAAAATAAAGATTCATATCAAATTAGCAATAACTATAACATAATAACAATAACGTGAAGGGTTGTTCATGGCGTTACTTACAGTGTCAAAATCATCGTCAAGTGGAGATTCACTAACTATCTCGTGCGGAATTGGTGTAGCCGAAACACCTGAAGAACTTGCCAAATTTCTAGTCTGATACTATTTTATAGCATCTTCAAATTCTCCTTCAGTTCTTCAATTTTTGTAGCAGCCATAAAGAGATCCACAAATTCAAAAGCTTTTTCAAGCATCTTCACTTTTAGCCTAGGATCTAAAACAACTCGCATTGCAAAATTGATATTGTAATCCTCCTAGTACTTATCAAATTTAACTTGCATTCTCTGAACCATTTCTCTTATTCCTGCATCATAACATCTAGCATATTTCTTCAACAACATATGTATCCTCCATACAGTGTAAAATACAAATTAGATGTTGGATACTTTGAATATGAAAAGTATGTGGTAATGACACTGAAAGGCTTCAACAACTCACATATCTTTTCCCCACAGTTTCGCTCATCCTCTAATGGCAATGACACATAATTTGAGTCAAAATACGCCATGCTTTCAAATGCTGCCCTGAACTTTAAAGCTCTAACAAGCATCTCATATGTCGAATTTCATCTGGTTGAAAATTCAAGTGATAATCCAGCTCCACTCTTGATTCCCGCTCTCTCTACACAAGCTGCAAAAGACTCTATTCTTTGTTGAGATGTTTTCACATATCTGACACTTTCCCTAATGTCATGTAAAAGATCCTTTGCTAACCCTAAGCCCTCTTTCACTACCAAATTCAAGGGTTATAAAAAGCTCAACAAACAACATCCAAGGTGAGTAGAGTTCATTGAGATATTTCCATATGTGATCAAGTACAAACAAGGTAAAGAGAATGTTGTTTCCAAGCATTATCAAGAAGGTATGTTCTCATTTCTACTCTTGATGCTATGTTGTTAGGTGATAACATGCATATTTCGCCCATTTTTACTATCATAAGTTGATGCTTAAGCAAATATTTTACTAAAGTTTTCATGCATACACACTAGATTTCGAGTATTTGTATGGTCAAGACTCTTTTCAAGTAAATTTAGGAAAAGACGCATATTTTGGAACAAAACAGACATTTTCGGAACAAGTGCTCGAGGACATATGTTCAGCATCAGATGGAGACTTTTCCGCCATGAGATCAAGCTCAATTTTGGAGACAAGATAGCCTTATCTACTGTCTTTCACGCCGAAGTGGTTTGAGATCAATCCCTCGGTTGGATCTCAAGTTATAAAGGAAGCAAGAAGGTCCATCAAGCATCAAAAAAGAGCAAGGTGGCCGCGCCACAGCCAACCCAGAAGAGTCACAGCCGCGCCACGACCGGCTCGTCCCGCGGCCAGCCTACTCGACGATTCCAAGCTTATTTGTAAGTTCAACTCAAACCCGAAACCGTCAAATGCAACCCAAGACCTAAGTGACGACCATTTGAACTTCAAGACCTATAAATACCCGATGTTTCAGATTTTATTGAGTATCGACTTTTTCATGTTTCACACTTTTCATAGTTTTGTTCGAGGCGACTCTTGTAGTCGTGAACCTCTTATCATGATACGTATACCACAACATCAAGTACACGTATAGTCATTTTCTACAATGCCTCGAAGTCTTTTTTTCAAATTGAAGATTTTAACCTAAATGCATCTAGAAGACTAGATGTTGAATTAGAGACTTAGAAAGAACAAAAACACAAACTACATAAGAAGAATATGATAATTTTTTTATATTTCTTGATAATATACAAGGACCGAGAAATATCAACACATTATTTTGCAGTCACAAATTTTACCTTCTCATTTGAACGAATATCTCAACATATGCGTCCTCCATTTTGTATTGGGAGGAAGAACCATCTCCGACGTCTATAGCCATCCATTGAGGATACTGGTAGGAGAGTTTGATAGTTATGTGTGGTGCGCCTTTTTTTTTTTTTTTTTTGTTTAAACGACTGATTTTATAAGCCTTAAACTCGGTTACACCTCACTAAGGAGGAAATGATCCAACATAAATATGCTAAATCCAAAAGAATAATAACCACAACAAAGCTAGAGCATGAAAGAGATAAAACTATGGTAAATTCAGAAATGCAACACAAGGTTGTTTCTTCCTTAAGGATAGATAGGGAGGCAGGCTTGCGAAGTCCCGAACACATGTTCCGAAAACTTGAAACTTTGCCTGAAGCTGTACACAAACCACTGCCAAACTCCATAACTACAACAAACAAATCCCAGTCCACGAGACTTCGATTTGCTGAGTTTTGGAGAGAAACAGAGATGAGACCAACTTTCTTTAGATCCAAGACCATCGAATGGTCATAAAACGCTCGCAAGGCTAGAGCCAAGACCATCAAGGCAGAGCTTAACAATACTCGCTCCATAATGGAGGAGAAGATTATCGGCTGTAAAACCGAATGCAGTTCACCTCTCATAGAGAAGGACGATGCAGGTATGACTCTCTTCATTCTCAGTAAAGAAGATGAGGAAAGTCTCTCCCGAAGGGAGAAAAGAGTTAGCACGTAGACGAGCCTTTTTAAAAAAAGCAGCTTCTGGAGTGGGCTCGCTACAGAGAAGTCGGACAAGTCGATGACTTTCCGTAAAATAGTACAACACCGGATGAGAGTGAGCGTGAAAACGATAGGAGCATACTGTCCCACTGTCCTTTTGCCGGTGAGGAATAGGACTTGTAGCTTCATCCAGCAGAAGCTTTTGAAGCGGGAGAATGAGGCACATCTTTCCCAAAGAAAGGATGAAAACAAAAGGGTTTTTTTATTCCATCCATGAGGCATATAAATCAAATTCAGAGATGGGTCATACCCAACATCAACAAACCATAGATCAACACAAGCCCAATCTTCAAAATTGTAGAAGATGAAGAGAGGGTTGAAGGAGCAGATCTTAGGTGCAACAACAACATCGTCGGAGAGGAAAATAGTACACTTTTAAGCATCCGACAATGCGAGAAGACTCTCAGCCAGCAGAGCAGAAGGAAGAACTGCCGGTTGACGAGGAAATAAGTCCGGTGAAGGCAGAGGAACCCGGACGTCTGGTGGGTCTGGGGGATCCGGCGGATCTGGGGGTTTTGGTGGCTGATGACTCAACTGCAGATCCAAAGAAATCACCAACGAAAGTTGAACCGAGGCAGAGCGTCGATCTGAGGAACGCAGCATACCGGCCGGGCAGATCGGAGAAGCTTGACGCCGTTCAACCATTGCGGTGAAAGAAGGAGAGCAGAGATGAGGAAGAAACGAAGAAAAATCTCCCCGGAGCGACGGAAAAAGAGGATGAAAAAACTTGTCTTCGGGAAGAGAATTAGTCGAGGAGGACACGACGCTGCTCAGGCGGAGGATTTGCCGGAGAAACGCTGCTGGGGAAGGCTCATCTTCACGGTGGAGGCGGCTGCATCGGGAGGCGGGCCTGAGAGAGAATATGCTAGGGCGAACTGTATTTTTTGGGTCTTACTACTTGTGTCGTGCGCCTAGGTTTAGCTTTCCCTTGACCTTCCCAACCAACTCTTGGAATGACATTCCTCCCCTGAGCTTAATATGGATATTCCCTTCGCAGGTCTCCGACTCGAATTGCAAAGTCTGTTCGTCTCCTTTTTTCCACGTCCCAATGACAAGTAGAACTTGATCTTGTGACCCTAGTCCTTGCAATCGGAGTTGAACAATACTACTACTCTAACTATACAGCGCTTTAGATGGTATATAATGTTACAAGGAAAGTAGTCATCCCACCAATTAGATCTAAGTAAATATGGTAGTTTGAATATATGTTGAATATTATAGAGGAGATATACATATACCGTTTATGGACTAAACTAAGTATGATGATTAACTCACCTTGGTTTCTCTAGTTTGCGCATTGATTGCAGGTTGGTGATCTTCATCTTCCATTTTTTTTAACCGACACACAAAATGCAGTGAAAATTGGAAGATTAGCTATAAGTAGATGAGGTTTAATCTTGTCCACACAAATTGGAGGTAAATTTAAGTTTCAAATTAATTAATTACTAGATGGTTAGGTTACTGAGGTTATGTGTGTAGAGTCTGTCTCTTATACACATCTAGATGTGTATAAGAGACAGGGTTTAATCTTGTCCACACAAATTGGAGGTAAATTTAAGTTTCAAATTAATTAATTACTAGATGGTTAGGTTACTGAGGTTATGTGTGTAGAGTAGCGGCTTCTGTAAAGGCTACACGCCACACATCCGCTGATCGTCACCATGCTCTCTCTAAAATTAGTTGGACGCGTTGGTGGAAAGGGTAAAATCGAGAGGGTCGTGGGCTTTTTGTCATCAGCCCAAATACACGAAATGATATGCTATATTTTTAACGAGTTATCAGATTTTGGTTATCTACCTCATTGATCCTATTTTATATGCTTAAGATGAGTAAAAAAAAATTCTCATCGAGTATAGATATTATTATTCCACCAATCTTATAGTACAAAATTAAAAACTACATGATATTCACAAATTAAAAATTAATATTTACGATAAACTTTTACTAACAAATAATATGAGTTTGACATGTGTCATACTTATATTTGAAGGAAAAAACACATTTATATTTGAAGAAAAAACTGGTCAATAAAAGAGAATAAAAATTCAACTATACAAAACAAAAATAATAAAGACAACTAAATACAATTCACAAAAAAATTGCAGTAAAGATTATACAAGAATCTATAAATAGCAAGAACAATACAACAATCTATAAACACAACAAAAAACAGAAAATGGTTTCACTTGCTTGAAGAGCCATGAGAGTCTTTCAGAAATAATTGAATTACCAACTCAAGAGCTGGAAATCCAATTACTTCAAGACTCCCGTGACTTTTTTGGATATTTGAATGAATGCTGGATACATAGCCGCTCAAGAATTGGTAAAGGAGGCGGAAGCAAGAGAGAAACCCATCTCAACGATCCAGGTTGAGATGATGCATGATGGATCCTTTGAGTGCAATGGAAACAACACCATCTACAACATATACCATCTCAAAAACAATGAGCTGAAGGTTACAGTGGTAACCATGAAAGAAACCTCAAAAGACTCCGAAAACTCTTAATTGCATGTGTTAGCATGTATTATGCCATTAAAATCATGATTTCTAATTTGAAATTTTAAGTTTAGTAAAAAACATAGATCTATAAATAATTTACTGTTTATATATCATATATCGTCAAAGTGTGATTTGTGTTGTCTATAAAGAACTCAGTACTTGAGGTACATACATGTTCACTTCGTAAATAATGTGTCGTATTTATGAGGTGAACATATATGTACCTCAAGTACTGAGTTATTTATATACATCAAAAATCATACTTTGACGACATATCAATGCATTAAAAGGATCAGACATTACCTTCAAATATAAATGTATAGAATGAAGGTATGACACATGTCAAATTCTGATGTGCCACGTGACAACATATCAAAGCTCATTATGACATAAACCTTAATATATTATATAAGATATGCATTACACTATCAGAGAATTCTTTTCACCCAATCAATCGGAAACAAATTCCAACTCAAAATCACACGTTCACTCTGGATAAAAAATCTTACATATGTGTCTACCTCTTTTACGTAATTTGGATATCTCTTGTTATTAACGGACCAGTCTTGTTTATTTATTTATTTATTTATTTTGTTTGTTAAAGAAATTGAGACACTTTTAGTCCGGTTATTTGTTATGTATTTTAGATTGTTTTATATCATATTAATGACTGAAAATTACAGAAACTATCTACACTATAGCAAATTTAGCTACCTCAAGATGTCGGTCATCAGAAGGCTAATAGTCGAACCAATAACGACATGTACATTTGTTGTTTTTTTTATCTTCTAAATTCTATTGTTAATATGATTCATTTAAAAACATTGTGAATTTGTTTTGTAGCATGTTCAAGTTTAGCTAAGCTAAAATCCATCTGGACGTCTAATGGTGGGCCCAGTTTTAATTTAAACATTGTCAACCCGTTTCTTTATTTTTTTGTATGAGTTTTAACCTAGACAAATGTTGATTTGGAAAATATTTGTTTTGTTTTGTAGCAGCAACCTATAGCTCGAGCTCCAACAAATCCGTTTTCCAGGTATTTTTTGACAAATCGATATATACTTGTAATTAAAAAATATTATTTTTGGTGATTGTGTGTCAAATATTAAGAAATATAAATCAAAAGTTATTTTTGTCAATATTTTATTGTGGGTTGGGCTTTTAACTAATGGGCTAACAAATATTCTTCATATCCTTTCTTTTGAGCTGGCCCAGTTTTTTCCTCATAGTAGAAAACAAATAGCCAAAAATTCAGTAAATGTAGGAGCCATAATGTCATATTTGATTTAGAGAATGAATATTGATTTGATAAAAAAAAGGAAACTGATAAGTTGTGCTGATTCTGAGTAATTTTTTTTTTTTTTGGCCTTGCAGAAAATTGAGGAGGAGGTGGATCATTGTGTGAGGCTCATCGAATCTGAGCTTTACCGAGCCAATGATGTATCAGATCTTCTACATGTTGTGTATCAAGGCTGCCATCTACGAGCTGTCTTTCTAGGAGAGCCTTTCAAAACCGACCTGAAGAATCATCCTTGTTTCCATTGGTTGGAGAACAAAGTGAAGGAGTTGACCGATTGTATAGTTAAGAGTGGTTTCAAGACCAATATCTTTGTTAAGAGCGCATTGATTGCTATGTATGCTAAATGCAGAGACTTGGCAACCGCAAGAGCGTTGTTAGAAGGCATGGGAGTTGATGATGTGGTTTCCTGGAACTCGATGATTGTTGAGTGTGTTAGAGAAGGTCTTAAAGAAGAAGCTCTGTCTTTATTCGGAAAGATGCATGAGCGAGATATGAAGATAAACGAGTTCACAGTTCCTTCTGTTTTTAACTGTTTCGCTTCCTACATGACAGAGATGAAGATAGCTTCTTATGTGCATTGTCTAATTGTGAAAACTGGATATGGAACTTTAAAGCTTGTGAATAACGCTCTTGGGGATATGTATGCTAAAAGAGAAATCATGGAAGCGCTACAATCACACAGTCTGAAGGTAGGCATTGGCATAAAACCGAATTACATTACTTTTACCAGCTTACTATTTGCTTGCAGTCATGCCGGCCTCATAGAAGAAGCTCAAGTCTACTTTGATTCGATGAGAAGAGTTTATGGAATCACACCACGACCTGAAAAATATGCATGTATGATAGATATTTTTGGTAGATCGGGTGATTTCGTCAGAGTAGAGGAATTCCTGAATCAAAAGAAGGTTAAACCAGATGCAACTGTGTGGAAAATGATTTTGGCTGCAAGTATGAAGCATGGGAATATAGAGAACGGGAAAAGAGCAGCGAAAAATCTCATGGAATTGGAACCAAACAATTATGTTCCTTATGTTCTGGTATCAAACATGTGTTCTGCAACAGGAAGGCAAGACGGAGCTGCAAATATTCGTATCAATGAGCCTGGTTGCAGTTGGGTTTAAGTGAGAGATAAATTTCTTTGCTTTATGGCAGAAGATAGAAGACATCCGAGAACGGCTGAGATATATTACATGCTTGATAAAATGTGTCTTTTAAACAAGAGGTTAAACCAAGAGGGGTCTGATTCCGGTACAAGTCAGATTGATCTTACTAGTCAAGATTAATCTATGGTAAGAGCTCAGGGATTAGCAACCTAGTATTTGGAGAACTTGTGTGAGGGAGGATAGACAACTCCCAATATTAAGTCTCGTTTGTACTCGCAACATTAAAATATTAAAGATCTTCCCTTTGATTGTTTGAATATGATTCCCGAGTTGGGTCTTTATAGCTCTGAATGTGATCAAGAGATCGGCTGCTTTTGTTTATATAAATCATATGCGAGAATATAGCCCCGACCTTGATTTATCATGATGGAATAAAGTCCATAACGCATCTATGCATATTCAATAAACAAACAATAGCTGATCTTTCGATCATATTCAACGGCAAACAATTCAAAAACCAATTCAAATACTTAAAAGGCCAATACGGGGTAACTTCATTATAACGAAAGATCCCAGCTCGGGTTTATCGTCCTGGCCACTCAGGTCGGTCTTCCTTCTGTTGTTCCCCGATCTCTTGATCAGCGACAATCTTCAATCTGATCCTCGACAAGAACGAGAGCCCGGTCATCATTCGAAACTTCATACCATGGGAGTAGCTGACTTCAACTCATCCACAACCGAGGAGGCAATAATCATCCCGTCATTGGATCCGAACTGGTCGACATCAAGTCTGACGGAGCGACAATCCGTCAAACCGCTCTGATCCTCAACGAGAATGAAAGCCCGGTCATCATTCGGAACTTGGCAGACCGTGGGAGCAGCTGACTTCAACTCGTCCCCACAAGCGAGGATGTAATAATCATCCCGTCATTTGACCCGAAGTGGTCGACATCAAGTCTGATGGAGGGATAATCGCGAGGGTACTAGACCGCTAGTGCCAGAGCATCGAATTCACCACTAGAGAAGGTGATCTCGTCGAAAGCTTCACTTTCCTCTTCACACTCTTTCAGATCCGTGTCGATCTTTTCGATGACCGATGTGTAATATTTTATTCTTTATTCTTGATGTGCTTGTGGTAGCTGGGAAGCCAGATTTAACATCTACCTCTCGAACATCACCTTTCTTCATCATACACCTACTGACAAAACGCTTGTACTTGTGTGGGCTGATTGAATCTCCTCACCAGAGACCAAACTGATGATATTCAAATTCTTGTTAGTTTAAATTTTAAATTCTTCGGGTTACAGATTAAGCGAAAATTCGAGAATCAGGCTTCTATATTCCCTAATATCAGAACAATTTTAGGTCTGATTTGCACGAAAACGATCATCAATCTCAAAACAAAGAGACTGCAGACCCCAGAAGAAACTGATTCGAAGATTTAAAAACAATAACGCAGAGCGACACAGTGACAGAATCAGAGACTTACGAGATGAACATACGCTTTTATATGCTTAACAAGAACGGACGAGCACTGATTCTCCTTAGGATCTGTTCAACCAAATCTGGATAAACTTCGTCGCACCACAGGGAACTCCTCCACCTCCGGCATCCATCGTCGAAATCATATTTTAAGATCAATGATTCTTGTTTGTAGGACTTTCTCTTAGGAATCTTTGTGTAAGCGAAGATCACATAAAAGAAACAACTATGAAATAAAATGATTCGAGAGATTTGAGTACAAGGAATTAGCGAGCCCATTTATGTATGTTTTTTTTTAATTAAAAAAAAATAGTTAAAAAGAAATTTGGTTTGTAAAGAGAAATTTTGCTGAGGTTTATAATCAGTCATGTTTTCAAATTTCTTATGCTAAGATAGTAAGATTGTTAGGATTGTTGATTGTTATAGACAAAGCTTTATAAAGTTCTCACTATCATCATCATCTAAGGATGATTATCGGATACAACTATGTCTATTTTATTTTATTAATAGATCATAATGACAAAAAAATTTGAATTTGAAAACAATTCCCAAAAAAAAATCTGATAGGAACGTCCCGGGAAATTTCAGAATAATTTGAAAAAAAATATATAGATTTTTTAAGTTGTTAATTTTTAAACGGGTAATTCTGATACCCGATCTAATACCCATTCCCTTCTCGTACCTTTTCCATACCACTTTAAATAAAATAAATGGTCTCGAATGGATAATTGTTTTAAACGGAATAAAGAATGAGTTTTAAAATTTGGGACGATACATGAGAGAACGGAAAGCCGTCCCAAAATTTTCAGGGATCCTAATGAAATTTATTATATCTTATATAATATCACATCTGTTTTTTCTATAGTTATATAGTTAGATATATTTTTTTTTGAGTTTTTCATATCATTAAATTAAGAACAAAAAAAAAAAGATAAAAGAATTAAGTGTTACAATTATGAAGTACACATATCATTTTTTTATGTGTTTACGTTTTTTTTTAAATATATGTGACACATCAGACATGTCACGTGGCAGCATTTCAAAGCTCACTATAAAAAAACCTTACTATATTAGCAACTAGTGGTTCGTCCGCGCTTTGCGCGGAAGTTTTTTTAAATGTTATTTTTTAATGTATTTTTGTTGTATATTTTTTTAATATGTATAACCATGTTTGAAGGTCGTTGGAACATGAGACAGTCAACTTAACTTTGTACCTTTTTAAATTTACTATTTGAAGGTGTGTTGGCGGTAGATATCATGCTGCCACGAAGATTTGAAGTTAAGGGTGTGCGTGTTTCCGTAGGTGTTGAGTGTGAGGTTTAAATCATGTTTGAATTTTTTTGGGCTGTTGTTGGGCTAATGATTATGAGATTAAGACTGTATCTTTCATCTTTTGGCATATGAAGATATGCGATAATAGTTGTGGGCTTGACGTTAATTAAATGATGTTGGGCTGGGGAGATGAGATGTTAATGAACGGGCTTGAAATTTCGAATTAGGTTTTTTTGTGTGTGTTTTTTTTACTGTTGTTGTCGTCGTCTCCGCTGATCTTGTTCGGCTCTATCTTCACTGGCTCACGTGTTTCACGATCGGTGTTTCATTTTTCCGATCAGGTTCCATATTTTTTGTCCTTGTTTTCTGTTCAATTATGCGGGTCTTAGACTCTTTCATCGGTTTTGTTCCCCGATTGAGGGGTGGGGGGGGGGCTTATTTTGATTTCAATTTAATAATTCCATTGCCGAGTCTTGTAAGCAATTCTCTCTCTCTCATCATATCTTCTGCTGTTTAATTGTTTCATCACTTACGGGTTGTTCATTACTTCCCCGGATCTCATGGGGACGTCTGTTTTTGGTTGGTAATTTGTTTTTTTCCCCTTTGTCTATGTTTTCGTAAATGTCGTTCACCAATTTAGTTCTGTGTCTTTGTTTAATTTAATTTGGTTGTTCTATTTTTGTCAATATTTGGTTCTTTTTACTTAGTAATGTAGGTGGCTGTTCTTCTCTTTTTGGATTGAAACTCTTTGAAGCTGAACATAATGACTATTTTTAATTATTTCCAAAAAATGAATTTAGTGTGACAATGAAATCAATAAAAATAGTATGATCTTAAAGTTTTGAGCGATTGTTCATTCTTTCAATGGCTATTATTGTGTGATGTTAAATGATGAACACAAACTTCACCATTTGCTTGTAGTAGTAGCAGCCTTCACATCTGTTCTCCATGTCTCTGCGGTTGCAAGTTATTGCTGCTTTTACACTCCTCAAGGTGATGACGTAACGTGCGAGCCTCGTCACTCTCACTCCATGCAACGTTCTCTTGATGTTTCTCCAGCATTGATCTGCTTTTGTTTTCCTCTGTTTCCAGCCGAGCTTGTCCAAGTAAGTTTGGCCTTCTTCGATTTCTCCCATGCATAACATAATAATCTCGTAAAGATAAATACTGTTCTCGTAGCCTCCTGCTGCTGCAGTTTCTAGGTGCTGTAATCTTGTGAGTGTGTTGTTTTTCTGAAAATACTCTTGTATGCCTTTGATGTAGTGTGCCTTGGGGTTTCCATGTGAAAGACATTTCTCCATTAGGTCTTTGTTGTTCATTGCTGCCAATGGATGCATAGCTAGCGGTCTTAGGTTGATATTCTTGAAAACACCTTTGTTGTTTGCTGCGTTTGCCAGTTTTGGTGATGCTGCCATGAAATTGCGTACGTCTGTGCGTGAGCTTCTTGCCATCCGTGAGAAAATTTCTCCAATTAAATGGTTGGTAGATCCTGAAGTTGTGTTACTGGTTGCTTTTGCGCCATTTTTGAGTGGTAATTTTGTTTCCTGTTTTTTTTTCATTAGCTCTTACTTGCCTTTTATATTGAGTGTCTTTCTCTTTCCGTTTCGTGGTTTGTAATTGCTACTTATTGTATTTATACCTCTTTATTGCTGTTAGTGGAGAGTTATTATTGGCATTGAACGTGTTTGTGGCCGTTTCTGAAAGAAATTTATGATAGTAACACTGGAATTTGTACTAAGTGTGTTTCAACAAAATAATTTATCTCGTGTTTTTTATTATTGTCCTTATTTTGAAATTATTGTTTTTAATTATCTTTAAGTTGTCCTTTTTCTCCTTTTTATTTATTTCCTACTCTTAATATATGTGGTAGATATTGTAATATTAAATTATTATATATTTCTGTTTCTAAACTTAAAATTACATTTTAATTATTTTCGTGATTAGGAATACTTCTATCTTTTATGATATTGAATGGTATTGGTATGCTATTGGGGGGGTTTTTTTTTTAAATACTTATATTGGTCGTTTTTTTTTGGCAATTGTTGTTGCCTGTGTTTCGTATACTGAATTAACCTTTTTCGTGAATTTTTTTATTTAGGTCCCCTATGTGGGTGGTCTTGTTTTTAGAAATTTGTGTGTCATAATAAACTGTAGTGGTTGTTGTTCCCAGTATTTACCTTTGTACACATTTTTTTTTTTTGTAACCGGTCTAGACTTTATGTTTGTTTTGGTCCTTTGGCATTTTAATTTCGTACTATATTGGTTTTTTAAACCAAAACACTGTTTACCAAATAACTAATGATGATCCAACTAATATGAAATTTTTTTTATTAATTTCTTGGGAACAACATCAAAACATATTGGAAACAAACTATCTTAAAAAGGAAAAGAGATTTTAAGCTTCTCTCGTAATTTGAATTTCGGTTTTGTTGATTTGCAGCTTCTATTTAGGGAAGTGCTATGAATTTCTTCATCTGCTTGTAGTAGTAACATTTCTTGCACCTTGTGTCCATTTCATTTAAGTTTCATCGTCTTGGTGGTTTGTTGTTCCTTAAGCTGGTGTGGTAGATTGGGCAATTAATGACTGGAATTACATGCAATGATCTTCTAATATTCCGGCAGCAGCTATCAGCTTTTGATCTGCATTTCTTCCACCCTAGAAGGTCCAAATATTTTTGGCCTTCTTTTGTTTGACCTCTGCATAACATGATAATTCCATATAGATAAATTCCTTCATCGTACGAACCTTCCGCTACTGCCTGCAGATGTCGTAATCCCGCATTGATGTTGTTGTAGTAGAAGTATTCTTTAATGCCTTGTATGTAGTGTGATTCTGCGTTTCCACTCTCTAGACATTTCTCCATGAATTTCTGATAGCGGTGTAGTGTTGCTAATGGATTGAAGACCAGAGGTCTTATGTTAAGCTTCTTCTGAACTCTTCTGTCTTCTGCTGCTTTTGCTAGTCTCAGAGATGCTTGCATGCATTGACGAACATTGCTGCGGCCTGATTCAGCTACTCGTGATATAATATCACCAAGTAGATCTTGTGGCAATGCTTCGAGGCATGATAATGTTTTTATTGGAACCATTTGCTGGTGCTTTGTTTGTTATTGTTCGAGTGGTTTGAATATTTGTTGTTGTGGGTTTTTTATAGGTGGAGTTCTATTGGAGGTTACACATTTTCATTGCCCACCTCAATGTGTTTTAAATGGCTTTACTATGATGTGAGTGGCCATTTATTAAAACCATATTAGTGGGTTTGTTCTAATAATTGTAAATGCAAATACTATGCATAAGGTGCTGTTTCTCATTCATTATTTGTGGGTATTTCCGTTAATTTTTGTTAGTCCAACTTTCTCGCCCCAATTTTAAATTTAGCTATAGTTGATTTCAGTGAACTTTTTCTTCGTATTTGTTTTTGGTTACTTTGCTTAATGGCTGTTACTTTTTTTTGGTTTGCGTGTCATATGGCGTTCGTATATAGTTAATTAATTCGTTTTTACTTCTTTATATGGGTTTTTAAAAACTCTGGTGAGGGTTATATTTTATTATTCGTCGTCCTTCATTGTACATCCGTGTAGATTTTATAGTGAAGAGCTTTACAACCGTTTGCATTAATCAATTTAAAATGTAATTGTTTTCCCCAACTCCCATACTCTTACATATTCATTCGTTTGTTTATTTTCTGACCCTCTTCTTTGTAGTCTTGTATGTTTATCAAAGTGAAAGTTAATATTATATATGCGGTTCTTAAATGTAAGTGCTACGATTGTGAAGAAAAATTGACATGTATATTATTAAATAAAATTCCCACCTACCATTTTCCCAATGGTTACTGTGATTATATATCAATATAATCTTTGTTCTTCTGTGTGGCTTTCTCCTCTTCGATGATTACTGAGTCACATCATCAAGCAATATGTATCATTGCTTTAGTCAATTTTCGTCTATCTCTATGTTTATAGAACCATAGATCGGTAGAGTTATGGATGGTATGAAATGATGATGATATTACCTGTAGAAGCTTTCTGTTTCTTGAATATCTCTTCGTAGACCACATTGACAACACCCTCGTTATTCTGCAGGTTTGATGTCGCATCCAGGATCTTCAAGCCCGACGGAGAAGTGACGCGGGAGATTGCGACGTACAATTGTTCATGACTGAATACTGATTGAGGTAGATATAATGCCACATTTTTAAGGCTTTGTCCTTGGCTCTTGCTGATCGTCATTGCATAGCATACTCTTATTGGGAATTGCCTTCGCCGTAATTTGAATGGATGCTTGTTATCGTTAGGAGATAAAACTATACTTGGAATAAGAACCTTTTCACCAACATGGGTGCCCGTTAGGATCTCTCTCTCTATCACTTTGCTCCCAAGTTTAGTGACGATTAGCTTTGTACCGTTGCACAAACCATTTTTCTGATTTAAGTTGCGTAGCAACATAACTGGTACTCCCACTTTTAGACATAATTCATGATTTGGTAGACCTTGAAACTCTAGTGAATTTAAGTATTCCACTGCGTATAGTGCAGTCCAATCATCACCTGGTGTGACCTCTTTATGAACGGTGTCCGAGCTTAAGTAAACTCTCATGTCACACGGCACCTTTGATAGTTGGTAGGCATTGATTTGATGAACTGTTTCATTCTGCGGCGTTAAAATCGCCCTTTCCGTCAAGTAAGCATTGTTAGTGAATAACTGAGCAAATCCAGGATATGCCGCTGATGTAATCTGCAGTAGTTGGTCAGATGCATTAGGTAGTAGCAAGACTTTCTCCACTGCTATTCGATCCACGTCTGTGTTCGCAGATTTGAATGTTGATTTTTTTGCAGTCCCATTGCCCACTTCTAAAATCCATGCCGCAAAATCTGCGTCTGTTGGTCTCAGTCTCATGTTAATTGCTAACATGAAAACTTCACATGACTTCCATAAATAAGAGCGGCAAATAGCCGCTTGAACAGTATCTTGACGACTCCCTTGCGGCACCACAGGTAATATTTGTCTAAAATCCCCACCAAGTAGGATTGTTTGACCTCCAAAAGGTTTATGCATGGCCGATTCATCTTCTAATGACATGAGGTCTCTTATTTGTCCGATCTAATGCCTCAAATGTGTGTCGATGTGCAAGTGGTGCTTCGTCCCATATAATCAAATCGGCTTTTGTAATTAACCCAGCCAATATTGTCCCTGGCTTGATATCGCATGTGGAGCTCTCTGTGATGTTTAGTGGTATCTTAAAATGTGAGTGAGCGGTTGTAGCGCTGCGATTCGAGCTGATGCAACAGGAATAACCATTCTTTTGGCAGACCGTAGTTTGGCTATTATTGTTTTATATAGGTAAGTCTTACCTGTCCCACCTGGACCGTTGACAAAGAAGAGTTTTCCTGAATTGTTTTCTATTGATTCCATAACAGCAATGTAGACTTTCTTTTGGTCTTCATTTATTGTTCCAAATAGCCTATCGTGTTATGCCATCTGTTTGTCTACATCAAACTGTAGCTCTTGTGTAAGCACGATGTTGGCGATGTCCTTCAATATTGCCTTGTCAGGCTTTGGCATGTCATCAAAATCTCCTAACGATTTTTGCATTACTAGCTCTTCAACTTCAATGAGTGTATACTGTTCCAGGTGTTTATCTTCTAAGTGTAAGTTCTTGAAACCAAATTCTTTTCTTTTTTTGTGCAGAATATATTCTGATAGATATTTCCAGCAATGGTCCCAAACTTTCACCGGTCTGGCCACCTCACAGTAGATTAGTAGCATCACAAAAAAATACCGCAATTGTCGTGATGTTGCCCAATGAGCTGATTCTTCTATTGCATCATGCCACTCTTTGTCGTCGTCGAGCAATCCTCTTGCGTAACATGCCTCTTTGTATGTTGCATGTATTACTCCTGTCACAGTCTTGATGTCCTCATATTTTCTTGGTTCTTTAATCACGTTGACTAAAATTCGCAGGTAATACAATTGTTCTGCTGAAGGATGAATGTTGACTACCCTCCCAATTGATTTTCCTTGCTTCCTCTTGCTCCACGTCTTGTTTGAGCTGTTCCACACATAATATTTTGGGAACTCAATATACGTATGCCTACGGGCATCAACGTCGTTCTCGTATGTGGTCATCCATTCAATAAACATGGTTTCTCCACACCGTCTCTTGATAAAACGATTTCCAAGTTCTCAGTTTGCTCAAAGACCAGCCTGTGTTGACCAGGAAGATGGATTGACAACCTTATTACTGCTGGTTTATGGTAATGTATGTGGAAAGCAAATATCCTCCAAGCTGCCTCACATGCTGAGACATAACGACACTCAAGGTAATCACTGATCTCATTGACATCTTCAGCTTCTTTAGTTTTGCCATCACCCTTTTTTTGTCCCCCTTACCGGTCTTCTCTATCACAGTTGTTGCTTTGTCCACACCTTTAGTTATGTATTTGAATAGATATTTGATTGCACTTGTTTTGCAGCACCACTCCACATTTATATGTGCCTTATACTTTTCAACAACTTCAGGTTATGTGGGACTACATGGCGGTTATCTAATTTTGTGTCACCTTTGACTACACATTTAGATTCATCTCTTCGGCGCCTATAGAGAACAAACCCTGACTTATCAATCGTGGTGGTCTGAATATATTCCTTGGATATTTTTTACTGCATTCTCCATTTTCCATGCATGGAGAGTAAGGTCTGCTCAAGCCACACGATCCATGCATCATATGTTGCTTTACCAGGTTAAAGCCTTCTTCGTCTTGTTCTTTGTCTGGCAATTCTGCAGATATAAACGCGTCGATCAATGTTGGTTATGGGTTTGTTGTTGTTCCTCTTAGCCACAGAAGAATGTGCGCGTGCGGCAGTCTGCGCTTTTGAAATTTAATTGTATAAACGACTGTACATGGGTAAGTAGTAGTACTTTAGTTTCCATGGTAATAGTATATAGTTCCCCAAATTTAAAAGATTTTATGTATTTTACATACCTGCAGTAGGAGGTGGGAAAAAGAGACCTTTCTTAAAATTTGTCTGCATTTGGTCCAGCTTAATCTTGAAGACTCTACACTGAAGGTCAAGCCTTGAGTTTGAAGATTCTCTAGTGTATGCTTGTAGGTGCTCTGTAATTTCAGGCCAATTTGGATTTGTTGTCATTGTTATGAAAAGGTCTGGATTTCCATACCATCGACATATAGCCATCTCGTCGTGATATTTCTCGATCATGTATCTTGGACCGGCTATGAAAGACGAAGGTAATATTATCCTCGTCCCTAGATGTTTAGCATATGTATCTCCTTTTCCCACAGCATCGTAGACATTCTTGTATAGATCCGCTCGCAGTTTTTTTTATTCAGACTGATAAATCGGAGTCGTTCTTACTTAGTGGCAGTGTATGCGTCTACAATGTATTGATGAATCAGCCTCCCTCCCTTAATAATTGTCAGCCCTTCAGACAATCGAGTTTGAATCTGGTAAGAATAGTATTCTCTCATTGTCATGAATGCCCTCTTTACCTGACTCCCTTCAGCGGTGTGGTGTTGTATTTCTTCATGGTAACCATATTCACCGTAAGGAAAGACTATGGGGTACTGTAGGCTCATAAATAATGGGTGTAGATCACTGATTCTTTGCAGTAGGGATGACTTATATTGCAAGACAACATCGCGTCCTATGGTTGCATTTGAGAAATCCCCAACTATCAAGCCATAAATTTTGTCAGTGGTTGGTAAATCATATAGTTTTCCCGATGTTTTTTTGACTTATAAATCTGATATTGAATTCTGAACCATTAAAATCTTCGTGTCGATCTCTTGCACTCCTGAAAATCTTTGGAAGACTGTTATTTGTATCCAACATTTTAATGAGGAGGCCCAACATTTTTTGATCCACCGGTTTGGATGTTGCTGATTTGGTGATTGTCTTCAAACGATTCTCGATTTTATTTGCTGTATCAAAAATGTATAGTTGCAGAAAATGTGGTTCCTCGCCATCAATCGGTAACAAAGACCCGGTATTATGATGATTTTGGCCATGGATTCTGTAAGTGAATGGACCTTGCGCGCCTGTCACTGTATGATCCACCTTACCACCTGTTGATGTGAATGCTAGAAGGGAGTTTAGGAGTCGTATTTTCCTGGGAAAATCTGGGGATTCGTTGTACAACTTGTTAAGTTCTGGTAGTGTAGGTTACACTTTGGGAAGTCTTACTCGACCTTGCTGGCAACAGAGTAATTGGTTTTTGGTTTCTGCTTTTCATATCAAGGCATCGCAGAAACGGCACCTGAGAAGCTCGCCTTCAGTGCTGTTGCCATCCCCTCCACTAACTGTAAGTTGCAACATATATTAATAGATATTAATGGATGCAGCATATGTGAGGGTGAAAGTGTGTAAAGTAATAAGAGTATGAATACATA
The DNA here is from genome assembly GCA_020283515.1 of Alliaria petiolata. Lineage (NCBI taxonomy): Eukaryota > Viridiplantae > Streptophyta > Magnoliopsida > Brassicales > Brassicaceae > Alliaria > Alliaria petiolata. The sequence goes on along the minus strand of JAHZTW010000003.1, from coordinate 67,882,998 downwards.
CATTTGGCGTGAGTAGGTGGTGTTGTTTGTCGTCGTGTCCCTGTTTTTCAAAATAATTATTAAGATGTTATCGTTATAGTTTTGTTTATAATTATATGTTGTTGCAGGAAGGAAGAGTTGGTGGCAATTGGAGTATGATGAGATTGAATTTTTGACATGTGTCTGCGTTAGCTTTCTTTCTGGCGGAGTTGATTGTACGCCTTAATTGCCGAGCTCTTGCACATAAGTCTGTAGATTGATCATAAATAATTGGATACACATGTGTGCATTTGTTTATATGAGCATCGAGTATGATATATTTTGGTTCTTACTTTGTCTCTGTTTTGACTCTTCTGAGATAGGCTCGCAGTGGTGTGTTTGGTTACAATATTTTTCTGTCAACCATGGTTGTCTTCCTGTATCATCTGTAACACCTGTAAACGTTTCATAAAAATGTACGGAGCTGAGTTTACATAATGGGAAGCAAAAAAAGTACTTACTTTTTTTGAAATTTGTATTGTCTTGTTGAGCGTGGGGTTTCCTTCTTGTTGTCTTTTTATTACCGTACATACTACTACTCTCACCAGAGAGTCTTGTTTTTCCATTTTGATTGTTTTTGGCACTCATACTTTGAAAGTAAGACTTTGTTCTTCGAGGACTTGTATGAGAGAGTCTTGTTTTTCCACTTTGATTGTTTTTGGCACTCATTCATTGAAAGTAAGACTTTGTTCTTCGAGAACTTGTAGGAGAGTCTAAATTTAGGTGGTGGTTTGTTCGTACGTCGTGCTTTGTTTATACGTAATGATTGGGAACATTAGAAACGTTATGTAATTAATGTCATTGATTATTGGAGTCTTGTTTGGAGTAATATGGTAACGTTTTAGTATTTATGAATAGTGGTGAGAGATAGCAAGCGTCTGATTTTTGTAATAGTGTATCCGTTTTGTGACGTTAAAAGTTTGGTTTATTTTAACTTCACTCATTTCTACGTTTTGTTTGGGCATTTTTTTTACACGCAGACAATGAATCCAAAATTTACATAACCCTTAAAGGACTTGCAATTACTTTCGTATTTTATAACACTTTCAGAGTAGGCAATTGATTTGTAGCGATGGTGTAAATTTGAGAGAGTGTTAGAGATGGTGTAATTTGTAGTGAGTGGAATTCGTGTTATAAATTTATTCTTAAAGCAAAAATCAAGTACGTTTAATTTCTGTTGGGTTTCTTTTGTTATGGAAAATCCAAAGAGAATCTATAAAATATTGCATACATTTATTGTTTTTTTTTATTTTTCTTCTAGTTGAAAGGGGAAAACATTAACAGTAAAAGCATGTGGGAAAATACTAACGAATAAAATTTCCTCGTAGGGAGAGAAATGTAAGGCAATAAACTTGGTAGGAGAAAATGGGATGCTGAATTATTAGAGATTGTAGATAATGTATGAGGCTAGTTCCGTTTGGCTTTCTTGCGGATGAGGTTGTTGATGTCAATGGTTGAGTCGTGCTTGTTTGCATTGACTCCGGAGGTAGGTGGATTGTTTGGCGGTGGGTGTGGGATTGTTGGGGCACTGCTAGGGCTGTTTTCATAGTTTGATGATGAAGCTTGTGTGTAGTCATTGTTTGGTGTTCCCAGGATCACATTTGCCTGCCAGGAAAATAGGTAGAGAACAATGATGGGATAGTTAAACAATGGGAGATATTTATTGTGGAAACCAAAACCTCTTGAACAAATGTTGGTTTTGGGACATCTTGGACTTTGTCAAAAATGCGTGAAACTGTGAATGACCGATGGTGGGTAGTGAAATTGAATGATTTGAGTTTGATGTGGAATGTATATTTCTTTCCAACAATGTCTCAGATTAGCTCTGGTATGATAGTGTTATTTTTTGGGTCAGCAGCCGCGGCTTCCTGATAACAATATAGAGAGATAAAGCACGTTAGTAAATCTTATGAGGACAATGTTTTGAACAGATACGACCTGATGAATAAAATTTAATAGTGCGAATTAGGAATAAGTACTTACAATCTCAGTGGCATGATGACCAGCCTGCATGTTTGTCAGTTTCACCATGTCTTTGTCAAAAGCAACAAAAACTGACCTTCCACTACCATCGTCAACAACCATTTCCACACGATATCTTTTTTGCGTGGATCACATGATTAAGAGAAATTTGAGTTCAATATACATTAGAAAAACGGATGCGGTGAAGTGTGTGTGTGATTCTCCCCGTATGCCAAAACGCTTTTGAAAATCTAGTGGCCACGTGTGACTTACTTGACATCTCCAACAGCATCTGAGGAGAAGCAGTTGTTGCATGGGATGTCTCGTTTTTGCTCATTTTCTTAGCACATTTGGAGCAAGAGATGTAACTCCACCCGTTGGTGGAGAGAATGTCAACAACAGTAGCAGTGTCCTAGATTATGTGGATGGGTTAAATAGGTGTTAAAGTAATATGAAAGTGAGATAGGGAAAAGTGTAGAAAATGAAGAGATTGTTTAAAAACCTCGAGGTTTGCTGTTGCCAAAAAGTCGTCGAGTTCAGCAATGGTTACATGTTCAATCTTCTGGACGCCACAATATTTTTCTGTAGTTTTGCCACCGTCGCTGTTGTTGGCGGTCAATCTTTTCAAACGTAAGTGCAATCAGTCTGCGAAGTAAATAATATAATAGGAAAAAGTGGAAGGAAAGGGAAGACTGTGAGAGCTTAACCGTTGAACGAAACACCTTGTAGCATCCACGTCACCATCGAAGTAGAATTTGGTGCCTGATGTGGCATTCAAATATAGCTCACCTAATGAGAAAAGTTTGCCACATGTTTAGTGTGCCTTTTGAGTGTTTGTGGAATAAAATGTGAAAGCATAGGTGGGGTAATTTTGCGCTTTACTTCCAAAGAATTTTGGCTTGATAGTAGTGGCTACCATAACACATGTCCCTGCTTCTCTCCTGCTGAAAATCTGGTTGAGTGAATTTGCGTGGGCATCAAAAGCGCTGATACGGACCTTTTCACCCCTGCAGGAGATGAATTGATGTAGTTAGAAGTAATTAATTAGTTTGTGAGATTTTGATCCTCAATCTTAGGGCCGACAACTATGTGTACCTTTCAAGACGCAGGTGGAGCAGGAATCTTTCCAATGCATATGTGGCCTCGTTTCGGTAGGCTTTGGTTGTGCAGACTTCGCCGATGATGTCTGCTTTGCAATGAAAGTGAGAAAGATGCATAAGAGACTGTTTTAGTTCATGACAGTTGCAGTGAGTGGATAAGACAGGGAGGCATACCTGGGAGTTCACTGTTGGTGTTTCCCAAGGCGAGAAGTTGTTCATGGGAGCGGAAGCGGAATAGCTCATTTCGTATTTTACAGAAATAGTCTTCAAGTTAGACAAAGGAAGTCCCCTCGTTGAAGCGGATCGATAGGTGAAAGTCAGTGAGCTTGAAACGGTGGTTACTCCTTGTGACTTCGAAGCCCGTGATAACATAGATAGACCCCTCATGTAGCTGTGGCTCAAATTTTGGAAGGTGGTGTACGTGTATGGATCCTTGCATAAGGGTAGACTAAAAGAGGAAGATGATTTGAAAGTGAACATTCAGGTATTTGAAATTTGGAAGCACAATTTTAAAAGTAGAGCTTACCGATTCGTCTATGAGGAGGACGTCGACGCCCATCAGCTCTCCGCCTTTTTTTATATTCCTAGCAGACCAGAAACGGAGCAACCTGGCAACAACACACTGGAAACCACGTCCAGACTTGAGCTGAGAGAATCCCACATATGGCCCTTCCATCGTTGGGTGTTTAATCAGTGTGAATGTTTGAAGAATGTGATGACTGAGATGGGAAATTGGTCTTGGAGAGAACCATCTATATATAGTAGAAATAATGAAGTGAAATTCTAATTAATGGTCGAGTAGTGGAGGTGCAGTAAATTGTATGTAGTAATACCTTCTTGCCGTTATGTAGGAGGTGGGACGGTTGGTGCGACGTCTCTCAATTAAAGGAATTATTAATCCATCAATTTTGAGATAAATTAAAGGTATTAGTAATCCTTGAATTTGAGATTAAGAATTTGGGAGGACGCCTCATATGGAGACCATCGAGAAGTCCTTCCATGGAGGTTAGCGCCATCGGAGATTTCGATGGAAGAAGAAGATGGAGTTACGACATTTAGGGTTTATTGGGTTGGGACCTTATTGGGTTAGTACATTTATTGGCTAAGCACGTTTTTGTTGATTCAGAAACAAATGGGCTGTTTGAGGTTGTAATTCAATTCCAGCCCAATTAGAAGGATGAGGAGATAGAAGCATGAGGAATTTGACTTGACAAATAAATGGGCTTTCAAAGGTTTGAAATCAGTTTGGGCGAAATTGTTTGCCGTAAAATCAAATGTATAAGGATGAGCTGAGCTGGCGGCTGACGTGGCGGAAGGAGAAGAGAGAAAAGGTAACTTTATATATATAGATGATATAGGGTTATATGTTAACTACATAACTATAGAAAAACACAGTTGTGATATTATATCTATCTATTCTAATATTTATTCTAATATAGTAAGGTGTTTTTAGAGTGAACTTTGAAATGATACCACGTGGCATGTCTGATCTGTCACCTATATTTAAAGAAAAAAAACATAAACACATAAAAAATTGATATGTGTACTTTATAATTGTAACACTTAATTCTTTTATCTTTTTATTTTGTTGTTCTTAATTTAATGATAGGGTTATATGGATGAATAACTCCAAAACAACTATAATTAACTACATAATTATAGATATAATATAAGATATAATAAAGTTTTTTCATCAGGAGCCATGAAAATTTTTGGACGGATTTCCTTTCCCTCCTGCACTGTCCCGAATTTTCCGTCCCATTCCCTATCCCGTTTAAAACAATTATAATATAGCTTTGAAATGCTGCATTGTGGCATGTCTGATATGTCACCTATATTTAAAGAAAAAAAAACATAAACACATAACTCAAAAACAACTATAATTAACTACATAACTGTAGATATAATATAAGATATAAAAAAGTTTTTTCATCAGGAAGTCCTGAAAATTTTGGGACGGGCTTCCCGTTCACTCATGTTATATCCCGAATTTTCTGTCCCATTCCCTATCACGTTTAAAACAATTCTAATATAGTAAAATTTTTTTTATAGCGAGCTTTGAAATGCTGCATCGTAGCATGTCTGATGTGTCACCTATATTTAAAGAAAAAGAAACATAAACACATAAAAACATGATATGTGTACTTCATAATTGTAACACTTAATTCTTTTATCTCTTTATTTTGTTGTTCTTAATTTAATGATAGGATTATATGGATGAATAACCCAAAACAACTATAATTAACTACATAAATATAGAAAAAACAAATATGATATTATATAAGATATAATAAAGTTTTTTCATCAAGAGCCCTAAAAATTTTGGGACGGGTTTTCCATTCCTTCATGTACCATCCCGAATTTTTTTGTTTTATTCCCTAACCCGTTTAATACAATTACCCGTTTATAAATTAAAAACTAAAAAAATTTATATATATATTTTTCAAATTATTATGAAATTTTCCGGTACGTTTTTATCAGATTTTCTTTTGGAAATTGTTTTCCAATTCATAAATTTTTTGTTTCCGTCCCATAGCTGTAGATTCCCGTTTCGAGTCCCAAAATTTTCAGGGCTGACATACCTTTATTGTACACGTTTACATTTGAAAGAAAAACTGATCAACAAAAGAAAATCAAAAAATTCAACTACGCTAAATGATTAAATACAATCCACAAAAAAAAAACAAAAAACAACAAAAATGCAATAGGTATTCTACAATAATCTATAAATAGCACGAACAGTAAAACAATCTACAAACACAACTCACTTTTATTACCACACAAAATTTCAATAGAATATATACTATATGCATTACAGTGTCATATATTTCTTCTCCCCAATCAACCAGAAACAAACTCCGTCTCAAAATCACACGTCCACTTCGTCAAAAATAGAACATCAACTACACAATCCTTTTTAGCACCGAACAAATACTACAAGCAAATATCTCTACCTTCAAAAATATGATTAACTTCTACTTCACTTATCTTGATATGGATGACACAACATCAAGTACATAAACCGAAAGATTAATAAACTTTATTCAGACATCTATACTATTACGTCGACCACATAATACACAATTCCTCAAAGTCTATTTTGAAATTGAATATTTCAACCCAAATGCATCAAGAAAACTATGTGTTCATTTTGTAATTGGAGACTTAGAGAGAACACAAATCCAAGATACACAACAAGAATATGACAATTGTGATATATGTCTTGATAATCTACAAGGACCGAAAAATATCTTAACATTTTATTTTGCAGTCACGAATTTCATCACAAATGTATTTCAAATTGGTTATACTATAAAACAACATGTCTTTAATTATTGTCGAAAATAATAATTTGATATTTTATATGCTTACGATGAATAAAAAAAAATTTCATTCACTATAAATATTATTATTGCACTAATCTTTTAATACAAAATTATAAAAGTACATGATATTTACAAATTAGAAATTAATATTTATTTACAAACTTTTACTAACAAATATCATAAAATAAATAGTAAAATTAAAACATTTAAATTAGCACAAATCCGCGCAACACACGAACCTTCTCCTAGTATATATATATATATATATATATATTAATCTAATTTACTGTAAGTCGATCTCTCTTGAAGATAAAGCTTCCTTCCCAAACAGTTTCTTGCATCCCAAGCCCAATAGAGAATATATGGCGAATTTGGTCACTTTTCGGATATAGGGATGAATGCTGGATACATAGCCGCTCAAGAATTGGTAAAGGAGGTAGAAACAAGAGAGAAACCCATCTCAAAGATTCAGGTTGAAATGATGCATGATTGATCCTTTGAGTGCACTGAAAACAACACCATCTACAACATTTGCCATCTCAACAACAATGAGCTGAAGGTTACAGTGGTAACTATGAAAGAAACCTCAAAAGACTCCAAAAACTCTTAATTGCATGTGTTAGCATGTATTATGCCATTAAAATCATGATTTCTAATTTGAAATTTTAAGTTTAGTAAAAACCATGGATCTATAAATAATTTATTGTTCATATTTTTTTTTTTGTCAACAACTTTCTTCTCATTTCTTAATCTTTCAAACTACAACAAGAAGGAATTAGCCATCCTCTTAAATTACAACAATACAAATTAAGGAGAATAATGCTTAAAACAAATAGAAGATGATCAAATGAACGCGAATTCAAAGCTAGGTTTAAATGCGTCGATAGGATCTTTTCGGCAGAGCCGAAGTGATTGATAGTCACTTGAAATTGTGACTTTGAAGATGATGCCTTACCTTCAAGGTTAAGGACTTTCATAACGTTTCCCGGCAAATAGCTTGGGAGGAATTCACCTCTCAAAGAGAGGGAAGATGGCAAAGTTCTCTCCCCGAGAACGGAGGAAAGCAGAAACAATCTCACCCACAAAGGGGACTTTGCTTGACGAGCCATCCCCAACCAAGAAACCTTGATAGTCTCGGACTTGGGGGATAAGCCAAATTTGGGTGAAGCTTTTGGGCTCAGGAGCCCATTTGACAGATAATTCGCAGCCCAAAACTTCTCCTTCCCGATTGAACATTGCACCTGCTGCGGCAGCGATACAGTGGAGTCAGGATGGGGCAGCCTTATCCAATAGCTGAACCGGAAGGGTGAAATAATGGTGGTAATAGACCGGAAATGCGCCAAGACGGCTATGAAGCCATCTCTGGAAGGGGGAGAAGTAGCGGTGAGGATGAGCGAAAGGGAAAGAAAACCAACGCCGGAGAGAAAAACCTTGCCTGCGAGGTGGAACTCAGAGGAGATGTTTCGGAACTCCGGCGGAAGGAAGGTGAGCGAAGTGAACGAAGCCATCGGATCAGAGGAGAGAGCCGATGGTTTAGGCAAAACGGCAAGATCTAGAACGTCTAGATCCGGCGGATCCGGAAGCTCTAGCGGGAGAAGAAGGGAATGAAGCCTTGAGATTACCACCGCCGGAAGGAATGGAAGTGAGAGCCTCCACTCTGCAAACGGCGTACCGGCCATTGAGAGTGATGGAGGAAGACACGACAGAGCTCTAGCCATTCCGGAGGGAAGGAGAGAAGACAACCACCGGCAAAAATACCGGCGAAAGCTAGCAGAGATCTTCCCGGTAAGGAGGAGAAGAGACTTCAGGAGGCTGAGAGAGCGGGCGAACGACGGTAGATCTGCATTCTGGTGGCTTGCACGGCTTCCTTGGTCTTCGAGCCTGGGAGAGAAATGGCTAGGGCGAACTCTTGAGTTTATTGTTCATATATTATACCAAACTAATGGTTTCATAAAGCATATATGTGTGCGTATGTATCGTCAAAGTGTGATATGTGTTGTCTATAAAGAACTCAGTATTTGAGGTACATACATGTTCACTTCGTAAATAATGTGTCGTATTTATGAGGTGAACATGCATGTACCTCAAGTACTGAGTAATTTATAGACAACACAAATCATACTTTGACGACACATCAATGCATTAAAAGAACCAGACATTACATTCAAATATAAATGTATAGAATGAAGGTATGACACATGTCAAATTCTGATGTGTCACGTGCCAGCATATCAAAGCTCATTATAAAATAAACTTTACTATATTATATATGATATATTATATAAGATATGCATTACACTATCAGAGAATTCTTTTCACCTACTCAACCGGAAACAAATTACGTCTCAAAATCGCACTTCCACTCCGTCAAGAATAGAACATTGACTACATAATACTTTTTAGCACCAATCAAATAACTCTACCTTCAAATATGTGATTAACTTCTACCTCAATTATCATGATATGTATGACATAACATCATGTATATTAACCGAGAGTTTAATAAACTTTATACATACATCTATACTATCACATCGACCACGTAACACACAATGCCTCGAAATTTTTGTTCAACTGTTGATTTTGTAATTGGAGACTTAGAAATAACACAAATTACATTAGAAGAATATGACAATTGTGTTATACTTCTTGATAATCTACAAGTGCCAAAAAATATCAATACTTTATTTTGTAGTCAGAAATTTTATCACAAATGTATTTCAGATTGCCTATATTACAAAAAAACATGTTCTTATTGTCAAAGAGAAATAATTTGATATTTTATATGCTTACAATGAATAAAAAAAATTCTCATTCAGTATAGATATTATTATTCCACCAATCTTTCAGTATAAAATTAAAAACTACATGATATTCACAAATTAGAAATTAATATTTACCGATAAACTCTTACTAACAAATAATATGAATTTGACATGTGTCATACCTTAGTTTTACATATTTATATTTGAAGAAAAAAACACATTTATATTTGAAGGAAAAACTAGTCAACAAAAGAGAATAAAAAATTCAACTATACTAAATAAAAATAAAAAGACAACTAAATACAATTCACAAAAAAATAAAAACAAAAAATAGTACTATAAATTCTACAAGAATCTATAAATAGCAAAAACAATACAACAATTTATGAACACAACTAGAAACAGAAAATGACTTCACTTACTTGCAGAGCCAAGAAAGTCTTCAAGAAATGAATTGATTACCAACTCAAGAGTTGAAAATCCAATTACTTCAAGACTCCCGTGAGTTTTTTGGAAGTTTGGATGAATGCTCGATACATAGCCGCTCAAGAATTGGCAAAAAAAAAGTGGAAACAAGAGAGAAACCCAACTCAACGATTCAAGTTCAAATGATACATGATGGATCTTTTGAGTGCAATGGAAACAATACCATCTACAACATCTGCCATCTCAACAACAATGAGCTGAAGTTTACAGTGGCAACCATGAAAGAAATTTCAGAAGACTACAAAAACTCTTAATTGCATGTGTTAGCAAGTATTCTGCCATTAAAACATGATTTCCAATTTTGAATTTTAAGTTTAGTAAAAAACTATCTATGAATAATTTATTGTTCATATATTATACCAAATTAAAGGTTTCATAAAGCATATGTGTGTGCATTGCAAAGTTGATACAAATTGATGGAGAATTTTGACACTTTATTTACGAGGTAAACATGTATGTACCTCAAGTATTGAATTCTTTATAGGTAAACGCGATTTCGAGATTTTGACGGCAAAACGCGTTTTTACGATTTTAGCAGGAAAATTTGATTTCGCAGTTTTGTGGTTTTGGCGGGAAAACACGATTTTTTCTTTTTTAAAGATAATTGTAACATTGGTATTTAGACATTTGTTATTTTGGACTGGATCATCTCCATCCAGATGATCCAATTTGGTCCATCCAGATGAGTATTAAAAATTAGTCTAACTTTTACAAAATCATCCAGATGGATCATCTGGATGAAGATGATCCCATTTTATTGTTGGTGTTGTTCGTTTCATCATGAGTCATCTCCATCCAGATGATTCATCTGGATGGAGAAACGAACAACCCCAAAAATTTTATTGGCTTTCAAAACTTCTAATTCACTTCTCCCATATAGTTCGTCTAACTGCTTCACAAATTTATTTCATCCAAAAAAATGATGGGTCTTTTTTAAACTATAGCAAGGTAATTACCGTAAAAATAACATTTTCACTATAATCACTTCCAAAACTATCATCTTTCACTAATTTAATATGCACATATAATCTCACTAGAACATTCATGCATTATACACGCCTTTTTCCAATGTTTTCGGATTCGTAATGCAGCTTTTAAAAAGAATATATAATGGAAGGTCAAATCTAATCTGAATAAACCTGTCGTCGTCCCCCAACGCGCCACTCCCTCGGGCATCTGATAACATGCATATTTTATCCGTTTTTACTATCATAAGTGAGTGCTTTAATAAGCATTTCACTAAAGTTTTAATGCATAAACACTAGATTTCGAGTATTTGGTTGTTCAAGACTCTTTTTAGCTAATCTTAGCAAAAGACGCATATTTTGGAGCAAAATGGACATTTTCGGAAACAGTTCTCGAGCACATAAGTTCAACATCAGATGAAGGCCTCCCCACCACGAGATCAAAATCATATTTGGAGACAATGTAGCCTTATCAGCTGTCTTTCACCTCGAAGTGGTTTGAGTACAATCCCACGGTTGGATCTCAAGTTATGTAGAAGGCAAGAAGGTCCGTTAAACATCAAAAAGAGCAAGCTGGCCGCGCCACGGCCTGGCCAGAAGACCAGTGGCCGCGCCACGAGCCTTCGCTCGTGCGGCCAGGCACTTGGCGATGCCCGAGCCCATTTGAAGACCAACTTAAACCCGCAGGCGTCTTATGCAAGCCAAGACCTAAACGACGCTCAAGGGGACTTGAAGACCTATATATACTCGATGTTTAGGGCTTTCATAAACAAGTTTTAACAAGTTCTTTTCACGTTTTCTTTACTTTGGTTCTCGGCAACTTTGCGGCCGCGGATCTCGTTCTCTCTCGATCTTCATCCTAGTTCTTCGAGGGAGATCAATTTCTGTTGGAACCGTTCTTACTTATTATTGATTTATACAAGTATGCACTCATCAATCTCGTTTTCTACTCCTTCTCTCGTATTTGTGTAGTTTATTTTCGTTGGGTGTTCTTTAAGGGGATATATGGGAAATTTCATTAACTGTTCTTAAACTGGCGCATCAATTGTTTAGACCGTAGATTAGGATTTTATTTCTTATCAAACTTGTTCTTATTGCATGAATATAGCGTCATGAACTAGAGTCTGATTTTAGGATTGTTGAAAACACGAGTGTTCTGAATTTCATATTCGAATCTAGTTTGACTGAGCAAACATCTTCGGGATGCCCACGCATATCTATGAGGGGAACGTGAGCGTCTATGGACCTGATCTTTATTTTATGTTTCTTTAGGACGTAAGATACTAACGTATACCTGCGAATTTTGCATAACATAGTCGGTCTAGCTTGAGAGAGTTAGGTCGTGAAACCAGTGATTCCAGTTTAGGGAAAATCGCCTAGTCTCGTTTGTCTGAACTGGTGTGTGTTTAATTTCTAGTTAGAACCCCATAGATTTCCCGAAGAGATCCCCAACATGTGTTTTCCCATCTGCTTTACAACTCGAAATTTACGCACTTCAATATTTACTTTTTCTGCACTGCTCACCTGATTTCGTTTTTACAAGCTCTTAAGTTGATTTTCTTTTTCATGTTTGTTATAGAGTTGATCGACACCCTTCTCTATATAAAATGTGGCTCTCTCCCCTTTCTTTTCTACAGAAACCGTGACACTCACCCTCAAACCCCAATTTTCAGCGTTTTTGGTTGTCATGATTTCCTGTTTTGCAGTTGACCTCCTCCCTGTTGATCGATATACTAAGTACTACAACGCACGCTGTGCACTTGCAGCATAGGGTTCTACAAATTCAAAGCTCGACGAGTCCTTAATAACCATCCTATTTTTGTACGACGATTTAGACCCCATCAGCATCTGAACAAGTAATTACAGTATATATAACATTTTTTAGTGTCGCTTACAAAAATAACTAATTTCACTAATTTATATATGCACATATAACTTCACTAGCACTTTCATGCATCATACGCATAATAATTTGTCCGTTATTTTTATGCAATCACATGCATCATACGCATAACATTGCCACAGAAGGTTGAGTCATAATACAAGTAAACCTGACTTTGTCCTACAATGCCTCGCTCTTGTGTGGCGTTTGGACCGACGTACAAACGCACCGTAGACCTTCCATTGCATGTTTCCAATATTGAATTTCCTTTTATAAACTTTATTATCTATTCTTATTTAGATATTTTTACTATGGGCCCAATACATGTTATATTTCTATATATTTTTTCAAATATATCTTATTTATATATCTCAAACCTTCTATGCTCACAACAATCAAAATTAATTATAATTTGATATATTCAACCATTATATATTTATATTTGATACTTATATGCCTGAGGCGGTGCGACAATTAAAAGCACTTATATGAGAAATTCATTGTTTGATCACATTTGAACTTCAAATTTGATAGTTTTATATGTAAATTTGGATTTCTGAATTGATTCAAAATTTTAGATTTCTGATTAATGAAATAACAAATTTTTATTTATTATGTTCATGTTAGTTTTGATCCGTTCATAATTAATTATATGGAAAAAATATTTTACGCATTAATTTCTTTAATTTCTCCAACAAAAACAACCTCTTCAATTTATCAAGTAGTGCTCGTGAAGTCAGCCGGCTTGTGAATTGGATAGGTGAAAACCTCGCATGGATTATATATATATATATAAGGGGTAGCATTTTGCATTCATCGATTTCCAATCACAAGAATGTGATCTTACTCAAGAGAAATCAAAATTTTGCATCTTCTAACAAGCTTGATGAATATCGTTTAATATGCGCCTCAGAGAGGATGTACAAATCTCCGTCAATTTTTCTTTACGTTTGTGGTCTAATATTTGTTTATAATATTCTCCATAGCGAAATCGAATTGCAATCCTATGTGAAAATTGATCAAAAAAAAATCTATAAATTGAAATTAATCAAAACTAATATAAGGATAGAGATAAAACTCATTTATGAAACTTCAAAAATTCTAAATTTTTTAAAAAATATATAAGCTATAAATACGACTGTTTAACTTTATGGAGTTTGTGGGAATGGAACAAGTTGTGCAGGAAGACGGAAGGACTTTTACCGTCTTCATTCTTTTCACATTCCGTCCATGTGAGTTTTAGTTTATTTTAAAAATAATTTAGACTTTTAGTACCTATTAAATTTGGACTAAACTTCCTTATAGAATCAAACCACACTTAATGCCTTACCATTTTTTCTTTTCCATGGCCAACCAAAATTCTTTACAAACAAAAATTGTATACTCTTTTGTATTTTTTTTTTTTTTTTGATGAAATGTGAAATTTATTGATCAACTTAGAACCTATTATTTACAGAAAAATTCTGGAAAACTGGGCAATTATAAAAGAATAAAGAATGAACAGCTACTGCAGATCACATACATCAAACCACCGTCGTAGTAGCCCTTCTAACTTGTGTGGGAACCGATAGTGCAGTGACACAATTCTGTTCCGAATGACCTTGTCGATATAATGACATATCTGTGTAGTAGTAGCCCAACTAGTCTTGTGCCTTCTCCCATTCCGCTCACGCCATATGTGATAGAGAGTTGCTTGAAACACCAACTGGAGAAGTATCGAATCCATTTGGCTAGTCTGAACGTGGGTGATAAAGTGTAGGGTCTCCCCCATCCCGAATTAGCAGCAGCCCCCAACAGATTCCCTGCTACCGCCAGCCAAATAGTATACGAATAGGGACAGGCGAAGTACAAATGTTCCCGAGTTTCATTAAGCTCTCCGCACAACAGACAAGGTTGATCAAATCCCCAAGCTCGCATCCGATCTCCCGTCGATAATCTGTTCCTCACCGTAAGCCAGGCAATAAATGAAAACCGAGGGATTCCCTGCGCAAACCAAATCACACGGCTCCAGGTTACCTTGTTGCGATTCTTTCTGAGCTGGTTCCATGTGTCAGAAGAAGAGAATTTCTCACAATAGATATCCTCTTTTTGTTTCCACAAGACAACATCTTCTCCCAAACCCTCCATCGGAACTGGCACGGCGGAAATTCGAGCAGCGAGCTGTCGTGGAACTACCCCTCTTTGGCGTCGTAGTCTCCACGCTGCTCCATCTACAGCCTCTGCCACACGAGTTTTCTTGTGGATGCCAAACAGACGGGTGCCAGAATCCCCCAAGACATCAATCAACTTCCCCTGCTTCAGCCAATTATCAAACCAGAAAAAAGCAGTGGAGCCATCCCTAATTTCGATCCGCATAAAAGTGTAAGCTGTAGAGCGGAGATGCAACAGTTTTCGCCAAACCCATGAACCCTTAGCACCTGCTTTCACTTCCCAGAAGGAACTATCCTGCAGCAAGTATTGCCGTGTCCATGCAACCCATAAGGAACCAGAAAGAGTAAACAGACGCCAAATAAGGTTAAGAGCAAAAACTGTAGACATTTCTCGCAAAGAGCGGATCCCCAGACCCCCTTCCTCCTTCGGGAAGCAGAGATCCTCCCATGAGACTTTGGCCTTATGAGCGTCGTTGGGAGAACCCGACCACAAGAAGGCAGAACACATGCTTTCAATAGTATCCAGACAACTTCTCGGCAAAATGAAAGCCGAACTCCAAAAATTGGTGATGCTATGAATGACTGACTTGATCAACTGCAATCGTCCCGCATAAGATAAAGATTTATGAGCCCACGTNCCGTGTCCATGCAACCCATAAGGAACCAGAAAGAGTAAACAGACGCCAAATAAGGTTAAGAGCAAAAACTGTAGACATTTCTCGCAAAGAGCGGATCCCCAGACCCCCTTCCTCCTTCGGGAAGCAGAGATCCTCCCATGAGACTTTGGCCTTATGAGCGTCGTTGGGAGAACCCGACCACAAGAAGGCAGAACACATGCTTTCAATAGTATCCAGACAACTTCTCGGCAAAATGAAAGCCGAACTCCAAAAATTGGTGATGCTATGAATGACTGACTTGATCAACTGCAATCGTCCCGCATAAGATAAAGATTTATGAGCCCACGTCAAGAAACGAGTTCTGATCTTGTCAATAAGTGGTTCGTAATCGTGCTTTGTCATCGTTTTTGTTGTAAGGGGTAGCCCAAGGTACCGGATAGGCAGTACACCCACAGGAATACCCACTGTTTCAGCCTTTGCTGTAAGCTCGGAAAGACCCATACCTGCTCCATAGATAGAGGACTTCCCTACATTTATATAGAGCCCGGAGATGCGAGCAAACTGATCCATGACACCAAGTGTTCCGGACAGAGAAGCAGGCGTGCCATCTGTAAAGACTAAAATGTCGTCTGCAAAACTCAGATGAGTAAGCCCCACCTCTCTACATTGTGGATGATACCCTATCTGTCCCGTAGCACCAGCCCTATTCAGCAGCTTGGACAATACATTATTCAAGATGACATAGAGATATGGTGAAAGTGAGCATCCCTGTCTTATCCCCCTCGCACTTGTGAAAAAACCCTCAAGCTCCCCATTGACAGAGACTGAGAAAGCTGCAGTGGATATACAAGTGTGAATCTAATGAACAAATTGCGCAGGAAGACCCATGGCTTGAAGAACCGTTACTATGAAAGACCTTTCATAGTGTCAAAAGCTTTGGAGATGTCGAATTTGATGGCACAACGGTTGGTGATGTTTGTCTTGTGATATCCATTAACAAGCTCGGACGCGAGGAGAACATTTTCGAGCAAGAGTCGCCCCTTAACAAAAGCGCTCTGATTCGCTTCAATTGCCTTAGGCAAAATCTGTTTCAGTCTGTTGGCCAGAATCTTTGATATTACCTTATATAGAAGATTGCAGCAGGCAATAGGGCGATACTCCTGCATTGTCCGAGCATTCTCATGCTTCGGAATCAGTGAAAGTATAGTAGCATTCACTCCCCTTGGCATGAAACCATAAAGAAAGAAAGATTGGACTGCAATAATAAATTCAGCACCAATCACAGGCCACGCAGCAATATAGAACTCCTTGGTGAACCCATCTGGTCCTGATACTTTACCATTTGGTAAAGAATGGAGAGCTGTCTGGTCCTGAGTTTTAGGCCGCAACCCTCAAAAATCGCCTCCCACCTCCTTTCTCGGGGTCGGTCTTTCACCGGCAATCGGGGCTCATGCCTCCGCCGGGATCTCCCTCATCCTTCTCTCCACCGCCAGCCAAGCCAGCGGCATGGAATACCGGCAAAAATTTCATCCTGCCTCCGGTTGTCTCAGAACCGGTTTTTCAAGTCTCCAATGGGATAGCTACGGTGAGTATTCCAGAGGAGATCTATGCTGACTGTGACCCGCTATGGAAAAGTTTTGTAGTCGGCTATTTTATTGGGGATGCGCCGCATGTTGGAACGATTCACGCAACAATTAACCGTATCTGGACGCAGCAAGGCAATTCCTCAAAGATAGATGTCCAATTCATCGAGAAAGACACAGTTTTGTTTCGAATTGAGAATGCCCAACTTCGCAATCGAGTTGTAAGGAGGCGGTATTGGCACATCTCAGATATTCCATTGGTGGTGAATGTGTGGTCGCCTGATACAGCCAAGTCGCCTCCGGATCTCTCAGCCATGCCCATCTGGGTTGATTTGAAATTTGTCCCTAATCATCTCTATTCTCTTGGGGGGGGGGGGGGGGGCTCAGGTTCCTAGCAAACACGACAGGCAAGTTTGTGAAACTCCATCCAAACACGGAGCGATGCACGCGTTTGGATCTTGCCCGAGTATTGGTGGAGATCGATTTGCATAACCCTTTAACGGAAAAAATACAATTCTCTGATCGCGATGGTAATGAAGTGGTGGTTGATGTTAGTTATCCTTGGCTTCCACCGAGGTGTACGATTTGCCAGAAATGGGGCCATGTATCCAAGGAATGTCAAGATAAGAACATTTCCATCATCAGCAAAGATTCTGCTGTGCCGGGGAATGAGGAAACAGGGGTGCCGATTGAGGCCAATCAGGCTATCGAAGTGGTCAATGAATTGATCCAAGAGCTACATCAGACAACTCCAGTGGCGGTACAAAGTCTGATCGTTGACAGTTTCAGTGGTGATAGCAATCTGCAGGGGCGAGAGGAGGGTGAACTGGCTACAAATCAGCTCGGGGAGGACACTGAGTGGAAAATGGTATCGAGGAGAGGGGGTTGCTCGCCTGTTAAGAGTCAGGGGGTTGGTAATTCACCTAGTTCTGCAGGCTCTCCATCTCGATACAATGTTCTGGCTGATATTGAGGAAGTAGATGAAATGGAGGAATCCGATATATTAGAGGAGGGTGAGGTGGATACAAGTTCAGATACTCATGATTTGGAGAAGCCTCCGCAGGAGGTGCTCACGGGAGGGGGAGTTAAAACTAAAGTCAAATCATCTCAAGGAAAGATCCATCACAAAACTCCAAAGAAGAACATTGCCAGATCGAAAGATCTAAAGTTGTTGGGCATTCATGGCGCATCCAAAAAGGCTTCCTCTAGGAAGCTATGACGTCGTTTTTTGCTTGGAACATGCGTGGGTTTAATAAGCCGCGCAAACACGAGGTTGTTCGGAAATGGGTTCAAGAAGTTAAACCACTGTTTGGATGTCTCTTGGAAACGAAGGTGTCTCAAGAGAATTTTCGGGCGATTCTAAACTCCTCTCTTCCTAGTTGGCAGGCGATCACAAACTACTCTCACCATCGCCTTGGTCGTATTTGGTTTTGTTGGTCTGAGAATATTGAAGTCACCTTACTGCACCAAAGTTCTCAGATTATTACTTGTGCGATCCGCCTCCCCGTCTCAGATGTATGGATCATGTGCTCTGCTGTCTATGCCTCTAACCATGTCACTGAAAGGCTACTCCTCTGGGATGATATTCGTGCAACACAAGCAGCTTACAGCCATTTATCGGTTCCCTGGATGGTACTTGGGGATTTCAATGAAATATTATCGTCAGTCGAGCACTCTCGAAATCTGGATTATTGGTCAGATCAAACTGGCATGCGTCACTTCCAGCAACTGTAATTTTTCAGATCTGGCTTCGGTGGGATGTCTATATACCTGGTGGAATCACCAAGATGCGGACCCAATAGGAAAAAAGCTAGACAGAGCTCTTATTAATGGAGAATGGCTAAACACCTTCCCGCAATCTTATGCTAATTTTGATGCAGGAGGTGTTTCAGACCATGCTCGGTGCACTGTTTCCATCTCCCCGCTGACTGCGCAGTCCCGTAAACCGTTCTGATTCTTCAATTACTTGGCTGACCATGCCGACTTTCTCCCTACCGTCTCCCGCATATGGGCCACTACTGAAGCATTGTATCATTCCCGATCCGCACTGCAGAGATTTCATCAGAGGCTGAAGCTTTTGAAGTTTGATCTCAGAGCCCTGAACCGAAACCATTATGGTGACCTTCCTGTAAGGACGAAACAAGCTTTTCAGGTACTCTGTTCCCTCCAGAATGAGGCGCTCCAGAATCCGTGCACTGCTACTTTTGCTGCTGTGTCGGATGCGGAGGCTAAATGGCAGCACCTGGTAGGTATCGAGGAAAAGTTCTCTCAGCAAAAATCGGGTATAAATTGGCTCGCTGTCGGGGATCAAAATACGGGATTCTTCCATCGAGCTGCACAAGGAAGAGCATCCCGTAACGCTATAAAGCAGCTCACGACGGCTTCTGGGGATATTCTAACTGATCGTTCTGATATCAAGCGAGCTGCAGCACATCACTTTCAGCAGTTTCTCCAAACACAAGTCCCTGAAGTAGAAGTAGTCTCAGTGGAATACATACAGAATCTCCTATCTTATCGATGTCCAGAAGCGACCACGGCTAAGTTGATTGCTTCGGTTTCCCAAACTGAGATTAAGACAGCTCTTTTGTATTTCGCATATAAGTGCTTCCAATTGTTGTTAAAAAATGCTTTCAATTTAATGTGTAGAACATAGAGACAATATCACAAGTTTTTAGAGAGGATTGTCAAGTAGTACTTATAGCCTAATGGATAAAACAATTGTCTTATATTGAAAGGATTGTGGGTTAGAATCCTCATGGGTGCAAAATTTCATACAAATAAACTGATTTTTTGAAAATTAAATAATAAAGGACACGTGTCATCTCCTGGCGTGCTGACATGGCAGAAGGATGGAAAGAGTTGGCCTTCTTTTATATATAACTAGGACAAGGTCCGCGCGTTGCACGGATTTGTGATAATTCAAATGTTTAAATTTTATAATTTATTTCATAGTACTTGTTAGTAAATATTTGTATTTTACAGGGACATCATTAAAAATAAAGTTATTTTCTCGTAATATTTGACTGGTGGTAAAAAAAGGTTGTGTAGTTGATGTTGTATTCTTGACGAAGTTGACGTGTGATGAGGAGATGAAATTTGTTTCCGGTTAATGGGTGATACGAATTCTCTGATAGTATTATTTTTATTGTTTTTTTTTGTAATTTGTATGTAAAGTATTTAATTATCATTATTACTTTAGTTTAATATTTGACTTTTTGTTGACTATTTTTTTGTTGAGTGTTATTTTGAGTATTAGTTATTTTTATTTATGTTCTTTATTATATTTGTTGTTTGTTATTGCTAATATGTTGTTTAAGAGTCTTTTTTATATATGTTTTTTGTTTTTTGTTTTTTTTTTCATTTGTTTTTCAAGTCATTATTGTTGACACTGAATTGATTGTCGTAAATTAAATTATTTTGTTTATTGGTTATTTTTTTCTTAAGATTATATTGATGTAGTAAAAAAATTATTCATATTTTTTATATTATTTGTGTCCCGTTTAATATTTAAATTTCCAGTTTTTGTTTTAATCGTGTTATTAGAAACGAAATAAAAGTAACAAAAAGGAAAGACAAGGCACCATTTATAAGAATGTTTGTACAAAAAACTAAAACTATTTATTAATGAATAACAAAAAAATTAAGATGATAGAAGACAATTTTTGGAGTGCCTATCAAAGGGGAAGATGATTGAACTGCGCTTTATGGATCCAATGGACTCAATTATGTGAGTGAAGCCTAAAACCAATTTTTTAATGAAAGTGACACATGTCAAGTAGTACAATGCCACGTGGCAGCGTTTCAAAGCTGCTCTTGTAAGAAAACCTTACTTTATTATACTCCATAGATAGATAGATATCATAGAGTTAGCTTTAGACATCATATTATTATTTTGAAAAAGCTAACTTCTCTATAAACAGTCACCAAGACCATGTTGATGCAAGCAGATTTAGGGAATGCTTTAAGGTTTTAAATTTATAACCCTAGATGTCTGCAAGTGCACATATATGCATTGTAGTATTTGAGGATCGAACCATAGAGAATATAGTCTGCACTGCAAAGTTCGAAACTAGTTAGAAATAGCTAAAACAAAAGAGATGTTTGGAGGGGTTGTCACGATTTGGTATTAGAAAGGAAGCAAGGAAGTAAACTAAAACGGTTGTAAACGATGAAAAACTAGGCGTTGGGTCTTAGGAAAATCGCAGAAATTCAGATTGATTCAAACAAGAAAGATAACGATAGCAATTTCAATTAGATGTAAGTTCTTTTAAACTATAAACAAGAAAGAATAGGCGACATGGTTTCACAGAATCGAGTGCCTATATGTCGAATGGCCTAACCACTCAATTTTCGATGGCAGCTATAATCAAACACGCTATTAGATCAGGTTAGTTTGCTTTCACAAAGCTCTATAACTCAGCTTTCACAGGTTATATCGTAATTGCTCGTCTAAGCTAGTTCAAGTTGATAAATTCAGTTATGTTAATGGTTTTATCTTCCTAAGATCAGTCGCTAGTTCATGACTGTAACAACATGCAATACGATCAAGCAAAGAACGAAAGAACTTCTAAAGGCAGTTATGTTAAAATCGCCACTTGTCATATTCAATCATGAAATCTTCTTTGATGAACCTTTTAACCCAACTAATGAACTACTTAGACATGATTAAGCAAGACATGATAGATATGGATGAACGGATAATCAAATAAATCAAAGTATAACAAAAGAGTTATAGAGAGAATCTCTTTTTCCCAAAAACTAAGAACAAGTAAGAAAACTAGGTGGATAAAGAATTTTGTGGTCTAAGTGTTGATTTCTTACAAAATCCCTAAAAACAATCTTTTTATAGCTTTTGAACTCACTTTAGGCGGTTTAAGGTTTTCTTTGTGAGAAAAGGAAATGTTCTCAAAGTGGGCTTGCAAACGGGCTTGTACCGGTCAAGATGACCTGGCCGCGTGAGGATGGTCTCTGGCCGCGGGCGCGTCCCTTTGTGGCGCGTCCCTTTGTGGCTCGGCCAAGATGGCTCATGCCTTGGTTGGTTTCTGCACTTGCTTTTCCTTTGAGGCAGATTGACATGAGTTCAATAAGCTTTATGGTTCTTGAGATCAAACTGTTAGATCGACCTTAAACCAATTCCGCGTGAAAGATAGTTGATCACTTTATCTTGTGTCCAAAATGAGTTTGATCAAGTGGTGGGAAGGTCTTAATCAATCCAAAAGCAGGTTTTGCTCAATTTTGCATTCCTTTTACCATGATATCCCGAAAAGAATTTTGACACTACAAATATCCTAAAAACACTAATAAAGCCTTTAAAACCAAGTTAAACACTTATTAAAGTATTAGAAAAACCATAGATAAAATAGGTAAAAACGCAGTTACATGTGTTGTGAGACACTAACCTACCCTCTTATAAAGGCAAAAAGGTCACAAAAGACTACTTTCTTAACACCAATATTATGAGCGCTGCTAACGCATATTTCCATGGTCAAACATGTTAGTCTTGCAAACCTCTGTTTATCTTAATCCAAAATCATATCTAAAAAAATATTTAAAACACTAGTTTATAACTGCTAGTTGACTCCAAAAAAAAAAAAAGAATTACTCAGATATTATAGAAAGGTTGGAATATTATTAGTATATTATACATTTTTAAAAAATTACTTAGATATTATGTGTATTTGTGTAATTACTATTAACACCCTTGATTAATTTGAGATTTTTTAATTAAAAAATGATTAACCAAAAATTAGTTTAATCCACCTCATTAAGATAAAAAAATTAAATCCACGTCATTAACAACAATTACAGAAAAAAAAATCTCTCTCTCTCGGCGAAACCTCTCTCTCTCTCTCGGCGAAACCTCGTCTCTTCCGGCCGTCGTATCGTCTCTTCCGGCCGCCGTCGTATCGTCTCTTCCGACCGCTTCTCTTATATCTGTCGCATTTCGTCTCTTTTTTCACGAACTCGAGTGGAGATTCTTCGTTTTCTCGAGGGGACTCTTCGTTTTCTCGAGTGAACTCTTCGTTTCCAATCCATAAGTCAGCCGTAAACAATCCTTAAGTCAGCCGTAAACAATCCATAAGTCAGCCGTAAACAATCCATAAGTCAGCCGTAAACAATCCACAATTACCGAAACCAGATCCATCATATATCGGAGAAGGATGAACGAAAATGAAGAAGAACGAGGAAGACGATGACGAATTGGATGTTCAAAATTTAAGTTCTGGATATTTCTGTTGATGTGAAGAACAAGGTGAAGAACAACGACGACGAGAAAGACGATGACGACGACGAGGAAGACGAAGACGACGTTTCTTATTTCTCTGTTGATTTGAAGAACAACGACGGCGAGAAATACGATGACGACGACGAGGAAGAGGAAGATGGCGTTTCGTATTTCTTTGTTGATGATGACATGGAAATATGCATCCGACGTCATTTTTTAATTGATGAAGTGGCAAGTAAGCCACCAAACGAACACGTAAATCAACTGTCTTAAACCAGCAATCAAACAAAACTTTAAGTCAGTCGTAACATGAATACTATTACAGTAATTAAAAAAAAGAAAAAAACGGCTGCCAAATTCAGCCGTAACTCAACTGAAAATCTTTAGCTCAGCTGTATCGTTTAATAAGTCAGCCGTCAAAACATGCTATTGTAGTAATTAATCTTTCGCTACTAAATCAGCCGTAATTAGGCCGAGTTTTTCGTTAACCCAGCTCATTACGGCTGATTTATGCCACTTACACAAAAATCAGCCGTAACGAAGCAATAACTCAGCCAGTCGGAGAAAGTTAATTCAGCCGTGTCAAAACAATAACTCAGCCAAATTTTGACAAATCAACCATCGGGTTATAACTCAGCCGTAACTTATGGCTGGGTTATCTCGTAAGTCAGCCGTTAGCTCATAACTCAGCCATTTTTCTTAAATCAGCCGCAACATACCGTAACTCAGCCGTGATTGCCGCTGTAGCGCTTTACGGCTGAGTTCATTAATACACGTCAGCAATTTCTGACGTGGAGGCGCGTTTTTCTGATGTGGAATTAAAAAGTAATGGCCTTCTTTGTAATTATATTTTTTCCTATAACATGTAACAAGGACACGCTGCGTATGGAAAATATAGGCGAAATATGATAGTAATAAAAAAACGTTTTGTATGTAACTGGTCATTTCACCTAATTTGTATGATATCTGAGTAAACTTCCCAAAAAAAAACCCGTAGTTTATAGATACAACTAATAATCCACAACATAAATTCTACAGCAACAAATCTACATCTACAGCCCAACCAAATCATCCATTTAATCTACTTTCAGTGGCAGCAATGACATTTCCATTGTCACTATCATATCCTGAAGATATGCTGCTTGTCCATAAGAATAAAAAATGAAACACCATTCACACTTTGCTTCAGGCAATTTCGATCCAGCTCATGCCAGATTCTTTTGCCCCTAACTTCTTAGCAGCTTCTCTTACTTCACTTAACCGATTCCAAATACCAATCGTTCCATAAACATTCGAAATAGATGTACAAACCGATGGATCTTTCGAAAATCTCTTGAGCAATTCCTCAGAAATTACAGTAACCAGTCTTGCATTCATGTGAGTTCCACAAGTAGTGAGCAGAGACATCCATATCGTTTTATCAGGCTCAAACGACATTTTCTTTATCAATTCTTCTGCCTCTTTGAACCGCCCCGCTTGACCAAGAAGATCAACTACACAATAGTAATGCTCTTGACACGGTTCAAGACCATATTCAGAATTGATCGATTCAAGGATTGTTCTTGCTTCTTCAAGCAGTCCAGAATGTCGTCAAGCAGTAAGAACACCGAAGAAAGTTACCTCGTTCGGTTCAACTCCAGAATCGATCACTTCGTGGAAATACTGAATCGCTTCTTTGACTCGTCAGTTTTGTCCACAACCAACGATTATCCCTGTGCAAGAGACAACATCTCTTTTCAACATACAATCAAATAACACTACACCACTGTCTATCTCACCACATTTTACATATATATCAATTAGTCATGTCGCTGTGACGAGTTCTGATTCATAACCTTTCTTTACACACCCATGAATCTGCTTTCCTCAACCAAGAAACGCTAAACTTGGACAAACTTTGAGAATACTCCAGATGATGAACTGGTCTGCATCAAGTCCCAGCTTGATTAGTTCCCGGAACAGATCAAATGCTAAAGAATTGAAACCTGTTTTCACACAGCCTCTTATTAGGCCACATAACGCAATGATATCTTTATTTGAAAGCCTATGAAACAGTTTATATGCATCTTGAATATTCCCAATGTTTGCGTATAGATCAACAAGAATGCTTCCTACGAGTTAATACAACTCATAACCACTGATTACAACCAAACCATGTACCTGAAGTTGACTAAGTTGATACATACCTTTTAAGCACCACTTAGAGTGTAGGAATCAAAACATAAATCTGACTGATACATCTGCAGAAGCAGCCCTAAGGCAGCTTTATAAAAAATCCAGAGAGCATAGAGTTCCAAACAACGACACTACTATGGAAGGCCGGTTTCGCCTGACGAAAAATATCATCTGCATCACTTAGAGAGCTACAGTTTGAGTACATATCAATAAGAGCAGAGAGTGCGAACGAGCTGGACTCCAAACCCGACTTTACGACACAGCAGTGCAGCTGTTTTCCCATTGTTAACAAGTCACCAAAACTGCAAGCTTTAAGGCCACATGGTAAAGCAAAACCGTCTAACACAAGTCCTTCTCTGTGCATCTTAATTAGAAATTCCAACGCACAAGGATGATAAGCCTCTTAGCCGCTACGTGCGTCAAAGGAAGAAGATGGGAAGCGAAGGAATTCAGTCGTAGAAGGAAGAGGAGAAGAGTGAGCTGGCAGCTGACGCAGACTAGTAGCTGAGCTGTCACTTTCTGATTCATTTATTGTCTTTGTTTATATTGAGAGGAAACAG
This sequence comes from Alliaria petiolata, assembly GCA_020283515.1. NCBI lineage: Eukaryota > Viridiplantae > Streptophyta > Magnoliopsida > Brassicales > Brassicaceae > Alliaria > Alliaria petiolata. Next base: position 67,857,183 of record JAHZTW010000003.1, on the reverse strand, counting down.
AACAATGGATCTTTTTATCGATTAATTTGTAATGAGAGGAGATAGACTAGAGGTCTCGAGGCGATTCCTGAGTTTGGGATTTCGCAGTCGGAGTTGATCGGATTTCTCTTCTTCGGAGAAGATCCAGTAACTTCGTTTCTCTTATTATCTTTGTAATCGTATTTGCAATTCAATAATACAGATCCGTAATTCTCAGTATCCGTTAAGAGTGATTTCATACTTCAGGGGTCACGATCTTAACAGAGGACTACATTTATCGACAAATCCCAAGATCAAATTAGTTCCAAGACACGACATTTGGCTGCGGAATCCGGTAAAACAAACCAACCGCTTTGTCAACCAACCCTGCTTTACAATAACCAGAAATGAGACTGTTCCACGAGGTTGAATTAGGACGAGGAATCTCCGAGAAAGCGCTATTAGCTTCGCTAAGTCTCCCATTCTTAACATACATATCCAAAACAGCATTCATCAAAACAACATCATCTCTCAAATTCTCTTTACCAATTCTTCTGTGAATCAAGCGGCCCAACTCAAGATCACCCACAAACCCACAAGCTTTCAAAACCGCGGAATACATGAACTCGTTGGGTAGTTCTTCTTCGGGAGCAAGCCCAATAGAGAACTCATGTTGAGTGTCTTAAATATATTTTAATATTAAATATAATACTAATTTAAGTTAAGAACTAAGACAACCAAAAAAAATGTCTTATTTTAGACATTGTTCTTAAAAATAAGACACCCAAATCATTTGTTTATTCAATTTTATTATTAAGAACCTTACTTAAAACACCTAAAAATAACCATTGGGGTTGACCTAACATGCTTCTGTATAACTCAATAGTGTTGTTGGGTTTTCCATCACTTGTATACCCAGAAACCATCGTTGTCCAAGTGACGATGTTTCTCTCAATCATTTCATCGAACACTTTATGTGCATCACCCAACGACCTGAAGTCCAAGTACATTGAGATAACATTATTTGCACGAAACACGTTTTTCGAGATCCCTTGTTTAATTAGATGAGCTTGAATTGATTCTCCACGCTTAAAAGCTTGCAATTTCCCACAATGGCGTAGTCCTGCTGCTATAAGCTTGAAGTCCATAGCTATTTATTAGGATTGTGTGAATTGTAGAAGTATAAACCAAGAAAGCTTCTAGGAAGTGGTAAATGCTGCTGCACGGGTTTGAAGACATATATATCATCCTTCCTTCGTTGGTTCTCGCAAGTAGCAAGACTTTGCGACAAAACATAGCAGCAACCATGGCTTTGACGAAAACGGAAGGTAGTTCATTTGAAAAATATTAAACGGCACGCTATTCGCAACAAAAGGAAGACAAGTCACATTTTCCGATTAATTTTTGATATATGGCGTATATAAAGAATTTTATTACTCCATGATCAGAAAAAAACTATACTTAATAAATATTTAAAAGACATGCGATTTTTATTACTTTGTTTACTACACGTGTATTGGACTAAGTTTAATTATCTGTCAAGAGTTTGTGTTGAGCTTTATGATTTTTTTTTTTAAACTCTGAAAATTCTATACCATCAGCCCCACGATCTCTTCTACTATCCGGATAAGTTTTTAGATAATCTGTTTTAAATATTAACTTTCCATTCTCAATGAAATTTGAACTCAAAAAATAAGAAAACCAATCTCATTATACTACCAATAAACCACCATTTAATTGGTATTGAGCTTTATGTTCAGTGGCCACTAGAGTATATATCCCATATTCCCATGTATGTACTTGCCCATTATAGACTTTTTCAAATAATAGATTGTCGAAAAAAATATATGTATTTGGTGGTTACGTGGTTTCTCGTTCAATTTTTTTTTTTTCACCGTCTCTTCTTATCTTATTTACTTTGGTTTTTTTTAAAAAAAAAAATTTATAAAACCTTATAACATAACTGAAAAATATATATTTTTCTACATATATCATAATTTATTTTAAATGGCACAAAACTTTTCAAACAAATACATAAACAAATCTAATAAATAAAATGCATTATTCTATATAGAACACAATAACATTCTATTCTATTTATTACTAGATATGGATACGTGCGTTGCACAGGTTTTTGGTTTGAGTTATTATTATATACTAGGATATAGCCCACACAAGTGTGCGAATTACATTTTTATTTAAAAATATAAAATTTAGATGTATGAAAATTTTAATTTGAATATTTTTATTGTTTAATTTTTTTTATATGATTAATTTATTTATTGTTTGGATTTGTTTAGTTTGAGTATATTATATGTTGGTTTAAATAGTGTTATAGTTTTTTTTTGTTATGGTATATAGTTGCACATTTAGTAGTTTAGATTTGTAATTTAATGTTTACTTGTAAAATTGAAGAATGTAAATATTGTTGATATAGTGTACACTATAGATTTACTTGTAAACGCATAATAGATTTAAATAATTTTTTTTATAAAAATATATTTAAAAGATGATGTGTCATTTTCTCCAACTTATATTTGTTTATAAGATTATAAATTTTGCTAAGTAAAGTAATAATATATTCAATTTTTTTTTACCTAATTAAATAACTAATTTATCTTAAAAATATGTTTTCTCAACATGTTTCAGTTATATGTCATGTGTGTATAAATAAATTTAGAAGAAGAATTGTTTGACATTTTAGAAAACTCGAAAATTTATGTTTATATCGTATCGTTCAACATCTTATTCATAAATTTAATATTTTTTGTTAAAACCCGGATAACTCCGACAACATACAGATGACTGATCATTCAGTTGCTAATATGCAGACTGAGCTTCGTACAAATTTATTTGAGATAATCGAAGAAGGGGAGTGAGATATCGCGAATAACAAAAGACTGCCTATAACTTTGTTGGGAAATTACAATGATCGTGCAAGGCAGCTTCTTGCTTCTCCACCAGGTTTTCCACAAGTTTTATCTTATATTTTTCTTCATTTTTATCATTCATGTGAGTTTTATTTGCAACATGCTATTAGATTTTTTTTTTCAAACCGTTAGGATGTTGTGTAGTCTTTGAATGATTTATCATTGATTGACTTCTATATGTCTTCTTCACGTTTTGATTTTGAGTAGCCTGTCTAGGTTTGTCAATTTGTGTTTGATTCATAACACTGCTATACGTTATCATTTAAATAGAATTTTAGAAGGTGTTACTCATGTGTTGTTTGTGTGGGTTCAAATATCGTTAATATCTATTTATATAAAATTAGACTTTCACTACAAGAAAATGATCATATTGTGACAAAAAAATTTGTCACTATAAAATATATTTCGTCACAATAAATATATTGTGACGAATATATGACTATTAGTAAACGGTTGCAATATGATTGTCACAAATTTATTTTTGTAACAAAAACGTCACAAAATCACTACGAATTATAATAGTAACTAATTTCTCACAAGTTGTGACAATAAACAAAAGTAACAAAACTGTCACATTTACAAACTAATAATAACGTCACAAATTCGTTGTATTCTGTGACTATCATAATGTCTTAATTTTGTCACTCTTTACGACGAAGAAATCGTCTTAAACCGTCACAGTTATGGACTAATATATCGTCACTAATCCGTATTAATTTGTTACTTCTTCAAAGTCTTCACTATGTCACGCTTTATCACTGAAATCTTGTCACAATTCCATCTTATTTAGCTACTAATTTTTTGTCTAAATTTTGTGTTGATTCTTTACTAAATTTTTGTTACAAAATTGTCTTAATTAGCTACTGTTATGTCATCTTAAATTTGTCACGATTGCATACCAATTTTTTTGTTGCAAATCCATCTTAGTTAGGTACTATATTGGCATCTCAAATAAATCACGATTTTTTTCATTAATTAGTCACGATTTTGAACTAAATAATAAAAATATATTTAAAGAAACCAGTATAATAATATTAACTAATAATTTGAAAAAACTATCAAAAAGCATCATTTAAATAAAATATTTTCATAACGTGTAGTTATGAAACATCCATACATATAGTCTTAGATGGAAAAGTAATAGAAAATAAAGCAAAATCCAATTAAGTAGAATGAAAAACCAAATTAAAAACCATCTTAAAAAAACCAACTAAGTAGCACTAGCAACCAAACTACTCATGAGAGTTTGTGCCGAAGACGAAGTCCTCCAAAGCTTGGACTTGTTTCTTGAAGAATTCATTCTCATCACGACTTTTTTGCATTTCTGCTTCAAGTTCTTCAATCCGATGAGTTAATGTTTCCACTTCTTCAGTAGCTTGTGGAGAAATCGATGAAGACTCTAAAGACATTAGAACACCATTTTGTAGTGACCCAAGTCCAAATATCCGACCTTGTTTTGACGTTCCAGCAATCTACAAAAAAGAGCAAGTACATAAATTATAATTCAATCTATAATAATTGGAAAAAACGCAAACAAAAGAGCTTTGCAACTCGTATTCTAAAGTTAACGAGTAAATAATATTAACAAAAGTACCAGATTTTAAATTTACCTTTGAGTATATATCATTTTTTCTTCTAGGGTAAGATTGTCTACTGTCAAACCCTCTCCTTCCATCTGTGACAAGCGTTCTTCAACATATTCATCAAACTTTTCTGCAATTAGTCGAGCTCTTTCATCAACATATGTTCCATCATATTTTTGGTGTTTTTTTTCATCACAACAATAAAAGAAGAGTCTTCATTGTTTGCTTCCTATAAACAAAACATTAAATAAAGTAAAGAAAACTATCAAGTTTCTCAAAATGGAACATAAACGTTGGTAAAAGTAAAAGATATGTAAACATTACCAAAACATCTTGAACTTTGGCATAAGAACGTGAGCCGGCTCTGTGGCGATGTGCACCTAAACCATTACGATTAGAAAGCCGAGAAGAACGAGCTTTCTCACTTTTTTCTTTGGCGTTTGGTGTTATCCAATAGTCTGACATTACTCTCCAGTATTCAGACAGAATCCACTCAGGTTTTTCTCCATTTGACTTTGCAAGGCTAACCATTCCTCTAAGACGGGCGGCAGCAAGTTTTTCAAAGTTTTCTTTAACTAGATTCTCAATTGAGGCATCCCACTCAAACTTTGTCTACACACGTAATAAATCAAACGAATAAGAACAAATTCAAAAAATTAATATATGTATATATATAAGATTAAAACATACCTTGAACGTTGAAAACCATGTGTCTTTATAATATTGCGGTACTTTACTCCAGCTGTACCATGGTCCTTTAAAACAACTTTCAATGATCTTTCGAACACAAGTTGATACTTCAGTGTTGTGTTTGAACCTGTTGCATATGAAATTAAATTATTTACATTTATATATTTTTTATCTTGTATAGATAGGATAAAAAAGAGAAACAATACCATTTAGCTCCATGTCTTCGAGATGGGTGGAGCACTCGGAAATCACGTACTACGGGTACATGTGCAATTTCTTCACTAGCTACCACTGGTTCAGGGTTTGTATTGTTAGGGGGAACCGGTATTTGGGAACCAGCAGATTGGGAACCAATTGGTTGGGAATTTGGTCCTCTTCCATATGAGCGCCCACCTACAATTGGTGGTTGAGTCATCTACAAGAAAAAAAATCAAATAAAAACTGATAGGTCAATAGAGATGCAATGCCTTGGTTAATAATAAAGGAACATTAATAAACCAAGTCGTTGTCAACTTAGAGGTACTACAGAAAAGGTCAAATATAATAAATAATTGGTATCAAGCAATCACTTAATTCAGATTCAGATCAAGAAGAAAAAAAGCGAACTGGATTGATAAAATTCAATAAACAATGACTTGCTTTTCTAAACAAGATGTAACAAAATCATTTCTCAATAGTTAAGACATAAATCAAAAGATGCAATATATCATCTATTGTTTCTTAAAAAATATATAATAAGCAAAGACTAGATCTAATCTATATTACCAGAACAATTTCCAACCTAAATGATTAAAAGTCAGACTCACAGAGAAAGGCTCCCCGTGAAAAGTTAGAAGACTTTTAGGGTTATATTTTTTCAGTGAGTTATACGGTCGTTTATATATGAATGTTAAAAATTTAGGGCTTCTGACGTTTTAGTCACCGCCAAAAGTTCTAAAATTTTTAATTATAGTCTTCATCAAATTTTAAAGCGGCTAATACTAAGTTTGGGAATTTTTTGCCACTTTTGTGCCCATTTTCTTAAGACAAATCAGATTTGATTTATACAAAACAAAAAAAAATCCTTTTTAGATAAAATTCATTAAACTTATGTATTTAAAAATAAAATCAGAATTAGAAATTCCATCCTAATTCTCTCTTGTTCATACCATCCGAAAGAAAAATCCAAAAGACTAACGTACGTTCCAAAAACTCAAATAAATGACATAAAACAATGGTAAATATCAATCAGATTCTTCATCACTTTGTTCGATATCTGAATTCCCATCTTCATCATCTGATCCAAGTTCTTCTTCTTCTATATTATCCAGATCTTCTGCTTGTCCATGTGCATATGTTAGTGTCTCAACGTGCAATGGATCAGCAATAATAATTGGATCAACATTTTCTTGTTGCATTGCAGTGAAATCTAAATTTTGGTTGACCAATATTTTTCCCCTTGGTTGTATCATGATTGCTGCCTTCCAGTGTTGATCTTTTTCTGAGTTACCCGTGGATACGGAACATAGCATACTTGATCTGCTTGTGAAGCCAAAATAAAAGGGTCGTATTTCCCATGACGCTTCCGAGCATTAACATCGATAATCCCTGACTTGTTTAGTCGTTTACCTTTTCCAATGGTTGAATCATACCAATCACATTTGAAAAGCACAACTTTGAGATTAACTGATCCCGGGTAGTGAAGCTCAAAAATTTCTTTCACTACTCCATAGAAATCAGGTTCTTCGCTTGAACCACAAGATGTTATGCCTTTGACACAAACTCCAAAATTGGCATTCTTTTTATCTTTTCCATGGTCATAGGTATGAAATATATATCCACCACAAAAGTACATTGGCCAACAAGTCACCTTTATCATTGGACCATGTATTAGCGTCTGCAACCACTTTGGATATGTATTATCCCCCGAAGTATTCTCCACCTGATTTTTATCATATACAATACATTTATTATAAATAAACTGATCAAGTATTAATCAACAACTAATTAAAGAAAAACTTACATGTTTTTGTAACCAACTTGCAAATTCATTTTCCTTAAGCACGATTAGATTGTCTTCGCTTATTCCAGGACAAGAAATAGTCTTGCTTTCATCAAATAACCTATATAACAATCTCATCAAGATCATAAAAAAATTCTTAGAATAAAGTTTGTGCATATTAAATTCACATACCTTTCAAACGGCCTTAACTCTTCGCAATTTAGCAGAATATATGTATGTGCAATATGGTAGTCCTTATCTTGAAGCCACATCTCCTTTTCTTTTCCGCTGCCCCTCCCTAGTTGAGAAAAGATGTCTGGAATTTCACTAAATTGATGTAAATCCCCATGATTACCACCATCGTAGTGTCGATCTTCTGTTCGGGCTTTCGTTTTGATGTGTGGCTCAAAGTAATAAGTACAAAAAGTAGAAATTTCTTCATTGATGTACTGTTCAACAATCGAGCCTTCTACTTGTGCCTTATTTTTTACCTTTTTCTTTAGATGGCCCATGTACCGTTCGAAAGGATACATCCATCTAAATTGCACAGGTCCTCCAAGTCGAGCTTCGTATGGCAAATGGATTGGCAAATGCTCCATGACATCAAAAAAAGATGGAGGAAATATTTTTTCCAAGTTACAAAGAACCATACTGATGTTATGATCCAACATAGTAACACTGTCTTTATGTAGAGTTCTTGCGCAAAGATTCCGGAAAAACAAGCTAATACCTACAAAACAAATTAGAGTTATATAAATATTTTTTAAATCAAGAACGTAAATAATATATAAACTAAACCAATTTTTTTTGCCACAAAGAAAAATAAACTGAAAGTTAAATATGAAACTACTTGAGAACGAGATAAAACTGAAACATTGTATAAACAAAGACCGAAAATCTTAGAAAAACTTATCAATAATTCAGCATATAGATCGAGAATTCAGATATAGTTTACAAATTCGTTTTTTTTTTTGGGTACGCAACAGATAGTTTATGAATGCATCTCACCGAAAACTGAAAAACAGGACACTGCAAACTGAAAAACAGAGCACCATAAAAAAACGTAAGATCTCACCTAAAACTAAAATACAGACTACGATAAATGAAAAGAGGATCTTTGAAAATAATAAATAAATCAATTCCAACAGAGTCTTGTGAGCAAAACGAATACAATATGATTATAAAAGCAAAACTAAATAGAATCAATTTGTGTAAGAGAATCTCACAAAAACAGAGCATTAGGAACGTAGATAAAATCTATAGTCCAACGTCTTTATGAATCCTACTTTATTAAAAATCAAAGTCAAACCAAGGGTAAATCTTTCTCTGACGAAGCAAGAGAATCTCACAAAATAAAATAAAAACAGAGCATTAGGAACGTAGATAAAAGCAACATCTTTAAAAATAATAACTAAATTAAATCCAACATTGAAAACAGAACCTTGTGAACGTAACTGAAACACCGTTTTTTAAAACATAACTAAATAAAATTGAACAGTTTTGTAGAATTTTCATAACAAAACAGCTCAAAAACAATAGAGAGAAACTCGTATATAAATTTAACCGAAGTTATGTACTTACCAGATAGCGCTTCGTGTACTGATTTATCCATAAGTTCAGCAAATGCAATTGGAAGTAGTTGTTGCATTAAAACATGACAATCATGACTTTTCATTCCTGTTAATTTTCCTCCAGATAGATCAACACACTTGGATAGACTTGATGCATACCCATCAGAAAACTTAACATCTTTTTCGAGCCATTTTAGAAAAGTTTTCTTTGCATCAGCTTGTAATCTAAAAATTGGGACCGGCGCCTTTCCATTAGCTGTTAAGTGTAGCTCTTTACGACTACAATACTCTTGCAAATCAAGCCGTGACCTAATATTATCTTTCGTTTTTCCCTGCACATTTAGTAGAGTGTTGATAATATTATCAAAAAAGTTTTTTTCGATGTGCATCACATCAAGATTATGTCGAAGTTTGTGATCCTTCCAATACGGTAGCTCCCAAAAAATGCTTTGCTTATGCCTGTTGTGAATGTCGCCATATCTTTTTAATCGCCCATGGTTTCCTCCGCAATCAATAGTTATTGGAAAAGATTTCACTCTATTCCATAGTTCTTCACCTACTAGCAAACGAGGTGGGGTATCACGAACAATCCTTCCTCTTTTAAATTTTTTCTTGTTTCCTCGATAGGTATGATCTACCGGTAGAAAACAACGATGACAGTCAAACCAACTTGTTTTTCTACCATTCTTCAACTAAACGCATCAGTCTTATCCAAACAATAAGGACATGCCAATCGACCATGAGTTGTCCACCCAGAAAGCATAGCATAAGCAGGGAAGTCACTTATTGTCCACATAAGTGCAGCTCGTAAGAGAAAATTTTGCTTAGTAGAAACATCATATGCTTCGACACCGTTAACCCACAAATCCTTTAACTCGTCTACCAAAGGTTGAAGAAAGACATCCAGACTTCTCTTAGGTTGATTTGGACCAGGAACTAAAATCGTTAGAAACATAAATTCTTGCTTCATGCACATCTCATGTGGCATATTATATGGAGTCAAGATTACGGGCCATAACGAATAGTTATGTCCTGACATACCAAATGGATTAAAACCGTCTGTGCATAATCCAAGATAAACATTTCTTGACTCAGATGCAAAATCAGGGAATACCTCGTGAAAATGTTTCCATGCTTCCCCATCTGATGGATGAGACATGTCTCCACCACTCGTAGA
>JAHZTW010000003.1:67826350-67840679 GCA_020283515.1 Alliaria petiolata | reverse complement strand
ACAATTTTGAGGCAAGTTGTAATCTGTCTTCAAACTCATGAGTCGAGCTGCTAAAGAGAGTTGCGAAAGACCTTCTTTACATCCCTCATAAATTGGATATTTTGCAGCATTCAACATATCATAAAACTTTTTTGCCTCAGCATTAGGCTCTTCTTCCATGTTCTGATCGAATATCGATTCTGTATTACCAAAACCATCTGAAACCATTGCCACATAAGGATTCAGTAGCTCCTCGTGAGAGTCAGACCCAAAAGCATCTTCGCTACCATGTATATTATGAGGATTCTCTATGATATTGTAATCTTCTCCATGAGAAATCCAAACCCAGTAGTTATGCGCAAAACCCCTATTATATAAATGTCTCCATACGATCTCCTCTTGGAGTAATCTTCCGTTCTCACACTTAAAACATGGGCAGAAAAGCTTACCATTCTCGATAAATAAAGGCTGGTTCTTTGCAAATCTCATAAAATTCTCCAATCCTTGGCAAAATTCTTCTGAAACTTGATTAGTAGTATCATCAATTCTTTCATACATCCAACGTCTTGTAACTTTAATATCATTAGTCGACGACATTGATCTAAAATATCAAAGCTTATTATAGACTTAACCGACCAACGAATTAAAGCTTTCTTCGTCCCTTTCTTCTCAACAATTATTGACTTTGAGACAACTGATTTTCCTCTTTCTTATCAATGATTCTTCTCAGACGTCAAACAACCTTTTCTTTATTCTCCCTATCGTTGGTTTCTCTTTTTTTTTCCTGTTATTTTCACAGAAACGCATGTATCCTTATTGATGATGCAAAAAGGAAATAACAAATATATTCCTTATCTACTAAATAACACAATCGTTATTATCTAATTAAAAAAATATAAATAAAGATAGGAAATATATATAACAGATGTTGGTACGTGTTAACTTGATCAGTTTCATAAAATCAATGTTATTTTTCTAGTATTTTTATCTTTATTAACATTTTTAATTAGATAATAAAAACTATTTTCCTTTTTTTTTAACTTTATATAATTTTTTCCTTATTAGATAAATAATATATTTTATGATTTCCTTATAGTATCAGTTAGAATATAGTCTCTAATATCTTACATTTTTTTGACTATTTTAGTTAATGAGAAAAATATTAATGTAATATGGCAGTTTTTCAACAGCACAAATCGAATAAACGTCTGTAATGTAGTCATGAGTTATTATTGTTACACCATTTCGTTATACTATACAAAAAGAAAAATCATTTTCAGTACCAATAAGTCACTATATCATCATCAATAGAAACTCACAGTTTTTTCTAGACTTTGTAACCAATTGTGACGATATATTATCTCACAATAACGTTAGAATTGCTACATCTAATATTTTAGTCACAGTTTCGTTTCTAAATGCGACATATTTCAGCTACCATTTAATTCGTACCAATTAGCGACTAAAGATTAGTCACTATATCGTCATCTATGGAAACTCATAGCTCTGTCTCGACTTTGTAACCAATAGTGACGATATATTAGGTCACAAAACCGTCATGATCACTACATTTAATATTTTGGTAACAATTTCGTATCTAATTGCGACAAATTTTAGCTACAATTTATTTCGTCACAATATTGTGACGATACAACTACGAAATTATGACATAAATATTTAGTCACAATATGATACCTAAAATGTCACAAAATTGTGACGAATAATTTTCTTATCAAAATTTCGTCACAATAACTCCTTTTTTTGTAGTGGTTGAAACATCCTTCTATCTTATACCATTGTCGAATATATTTACTAAAATAGGTTATCCATGTATAAAAAATATTTTGGTTATACTGCAGCAAACAACCGATGATGAAATGACGAGTACGATTGAAGATATCATAATTGATAGTTTAGTAGACGAAAAGCGTCATGTTGAACAAATTGATTATGAAATCGAAGACGTTGAAGCAGAAGATAAATTTCTCTGTAACTTATCATTTTCAGAGGATGAAGATGATGAATTTTAATAATGATTCTCGAACTTTAAGTTTCGTAATATAATTATCATATTTGTATAAAAACTTATTTATATTTGATTTTAATATAATTATTATATTTGTAACAAATACATATTATAATATTGGAGAACATATTATATATATATATATACATTAAAAAGTTACAAAGTACCGAATGATCATAACATCTCTTTGGTAATGCAACTCTCATATTGAAAAGAGGTCTACGGTTCAAATCTACTTTAACAACATTATTCAAGGTTTTACCAATTTTAATATCAGTCGCTAAAGCGTATTAAAATTGTTACACATAGCGACTACTTTGCTACTATCATCGCTATTTTGCGACCAATTTGCGACTAACGCCCGAAACTGTGACTGATTTGCTTCATTTTAGCAACACTTATCGATTTATTTATACAAAATAAAAATATAAAATTGTAAATATGTTAATTTTTAGGTCTTTACATATATTTGAACTACTATATAAATTGAATATTTATAAGAGAGAACAAAACTTTAAAATTCAAATATTTTTAAACTTATGTGTCTATGAGCATAAGATGTCTTAAGTGTTTATGTATGTTAAGATCTAATGTGAGTGAATGATAATTTTGTTCCTAAAATTGACTTAGCACACTTTAGTTTGCTGTTTCAACATATATTTAAACTTTCGAATCAGACTAAAAATGATTGTAAAGTCATATGTAAACAATTTTGCCTCTTAATGTTTAAGGTTTAGGGCATACATTTTGTAACTACTACAGTTAGTCACATAATGGTTACATATAGCGACTACTTTGCTACTAACATCTGAAACTATGACTGATTTGCTTCATTTTAACAACACCTATCGATTTATTTATACAAAATAAAAATATATAATTGTAAATATGTTAATTTTTAAATCTTTACATAGATTTGAACTACTATATAACTTGAATCTTTATAAGAGAGAACAAAACTTTAAAATTCCAATATTTTTAAACTTATGTGTCTATGAGCATAAGATGTCTTAAGTGTTTATGTATGTTTAGATGTAATGTGAGTGAATGATCATTTTGTTCCTAAATTTTACTTAGCACACTTTAGTNGCTACCATTTAATTCGTACCAATTAGCGACTAAAGATTAGTCACTATATCGTCATCTATGGAAACTCACAGCTCTGTCTCGACTTTGTAACCAATAGTGACGATATATTAGGTCACAAAACCGTCATGATCGCTACATTTAATATTTTGGTAACAATTTCGTATCTAAATACGACAAATTTTAGCTACCATTTATTTCGTCACAATATTGTGACGATACAACTACGAAATTATGACATAAATATTTAGTAACAATATCATACCTAAAATGTCACAAAATTGTGACGAATAATTTTCGTATCAAAATTTCGTCACAATAACTCCTTTTTTTGTAGTGTTTTCTACTTGTTGTGTTTTAAGTGCAAAGTTACTTGTGTAGTGTTTTCAAATATTAATTACTTTTTTTTGCTGCATATAAACTGCCAATACACTATTTTTGATGTGTTTATTATACATTTTAGCTATATCTTTACTTGAATGACATGAAAGATTAATTTGTTTGCATAGTATTCAATTTTGCTTTGTATTAAGATAGCTTTATATCTGGATTTTGAATTTGGCATTTCACAGTAAACATTTGATGAGGTTAAACTAATATTTAGTATTTTTAAAAAAAAATTACATGAAAAGAGTTCTAAACATTTGATGAAGTTTAAAAATTACATAAAACCGCGCATAGCCAAATCAATTGCTAAATTGTTACAATTGGCCCGCTGATTAAAAATAGCCATAAAGGATTGTTAGTGAATGAAGTTTGTATTTGAAATTATAAGTTGTGTGAGTTTAGAAAAAAACGTGTTTACTCTTGTAGCATGTAGGTGAACTTCTGTTTTGTTTAAGCCACACCATTGAAGTTTTTCTCATTGTCGATGAGGAGCACTTTTCCAATGGCATATAAACAGAGTAATTATAGTGTTAGAACATGATATTATAATAGATATGTGTACATGGAGAGAAGAAATAAGTTTACCATATAGATCTTCGTTCTTGTCAACTGCTTTTTTAAACTCGTCATAAGAACGGATCCTAAACGTTTGCCTCTCGATAGTATGGGCATGCTGATCAGACTTAACGAACTCTATTTGCTGAGTGAATTGGATTAGAAACTTGTGAGTAGACATCCTGTAGCTGGTTTTGTTATCAATGACCATAAATTTTTTAATCTTGTAGGCAACATCGGCCTTGAGTTGTGAACATTTCAATCTGAAGAGGTATTTCTGTAAAAACCCAGGTCGCAATCCGATCTGTACGTTGAGCCGAAATCTATGTTTTCCAGAAATGCAGAATTCTGTCTAAGTCATATTCTGGCAGTTTTACAGAGGAGTTTTGCGAAGTCTATTCCCAGCGGACTAGAATAAGTTAGATTGAGATCAGGATACCTCTTGAAAAATCTTACTGCAAGAAATTTGTAGGATTTGACCTCGCTTTATTTGAAGGTAATACCCAATAGTTATTCGCGTTTCCTTTTGACTATAAATTATACAATCCTGCCAGTTACAGAAAATGTGTTCTATCGTAGAAACTTCAAGAGTTCATGGAAGCCCCATGTGAAACTATGATCAGAATGCAATTTGGAGGTGATGACTGTGGCACTACTGTCTTGAGAATCAACGGTGGGATTGAGTTTCCAACGGTTCATTTGCGAGTTATTGGCGTGTATTAGAGGCAGCTCAGGAAGTGTTCTTCTTCATCAAAGTGGCTAAGGTGAGGATGTGATCTGTGGAGCCATAGTATGCATTAGATTCAAATGTGTGAGGTTATGCTAGCTCTAGATATAGTAGTGATGTGTTATGATGAGTGTTTGATATATTGTGAGCTATGAATGATGTTTGATGGTGCATGTTGAGTATTATATGAAGTTAAGCGATACATATTTTATTTGAGAAGTTAGGATGATATTTGTGTTGGCCGTATCTAGACTATGGCCGGTAGTCAGCCCGGATAGTCTTGTGCGGTGATGATTGTCGGGACTGTGGCTGGTAGCTCAGCCCGAGCAGCCCAATAACCAGCCGATTGGCGAGTAATAAGCAGCTGTTGTATGTGAGTTACAACTGGCTGGAGAGATAAAGTTAAGTGAAGTTAAATGTTGTGATTGTTATCACGAGTGTTAAGTGATGAGTTGATGTGTGTTTAGTAAAGTATATTGAGCTGTTAGACTATATCTATGATTTAGTATAATCGTATACTTTTGTGTTTGGTGTTTATTGTGGATCATGTGGGCAGGTATGATCATTTTTACTGAGTAATTCATTACTCACCCCTCTTGTCCCTTTTTCCAGTGTGTGCAGGTGTGTTTCTTGTTGTGCAAGTTAGGACGCGAGACCTAGGGTACAAACGTGACGGGAATGGGCGTTGCAATTTTGGTATCAGAGCCTAGGTTAGCCAAGCCTGTTTTGACCCGGAAGGCTTGTCCTAGAGAAATAAAATGTTTTCAAAACTGTTTTTAAAAATAAAATGTTTCTGAAAATTTTGAAATATATTTGGAAAATGTTTTGAGGAAAAATGATCTTTAGGTGTCTAAGGTCTCGCGCTAGAGTTATGTTTGTTTGGTTGTAAGTCGTAAGCTGATTGAGTAGTTGGTAGGTTATTTGTGCTTGGTTGTTTTATTAGCTTTTAAAAAAAAGGGAGAAGTTGCGTAATGTTCGGTTAGAAGATAGGCCCACACTTTGTTCAATATCGGATCCACACCTAGTTGTGAGTTTCGAATTGACAAGTGTTGAGCTTCAAGAGGCGTGTTGTTAGAAAGGCAAAGAAGAGTTGGAACCGCATGAGCAGCAGTGGTGGAATTATGAAGACTTAGACGACGTTCTGTACAAGCTGGAAATTGGTGGTGCAAGAGAACTTTGGAGAAATTAAGTTGAAGTAGGATGATGTAATCCTAGAAAGGCAAGTGAGATGTTATGTCAAGATCAAAGGAAGTGTATAAGCTCATGGCAACCGTGGGAAAGGTAATCATCGGTGAAACGTCGGTCAATGTGGACACGTTATGTGAAGTTCAAGACAAGAGCAAGTCAGGAATGAGCCAATGTTAAGAAGTAGTGTTGATTTTATGCTTAACAAGGATATGAAGCGAAGTGGGACACAAAAAGGTTACTGATGAGAATTAGAGATATGTTGTTCGAGCCAAAGGACTTATGGCTTAAGAACCGACATAAGGGACTCAATGCTAACATTCAAGGTCACTTTCTATTCTACACCGTAGCTTTGGACGAGGATGAGAAGAGTTCTAGTAAAGCAAAATTGGAAGTTGTTTATGGTGGAGAAAGAGTGTTTTTCTGTTATCAAGACAAACTTCATGGGGTGCTTAAGGTGGTATCTTCAAGAACATGTTATGGAGGATTGAACTCAAAAGAACGGGAGGCTATAGCATGAATATTAAATAACAGAGAGTTAAGATATGGTGCAAGGGTACATCTGCTAGTTCTTGCCAACGTAATGCAATACATGAATCTAAGGGCTAAAGAAACCTGTAAAGAATTATGGGTATTATCTTTTGTTGACATTTCTCTGCAAAAAATGAAGTTTGCATATGTAGTAGCCGTAAAGGAAAATACGACCTGAAAGAAGGGAAGGATTAGAGAGGTAGCCGTCTGAGAAGGAAAAGTCCATTCAAGTTGTCTGAGAAGCAGGGTGGTGCAGCGAAAATTTGATGGTGCAACGAAAGCTTTGTGGCGCAGCAAAAGCATAGTTTGTGGCGCAGCAAAAACATAGTGGTGCAACGCTCAGCCTGGATGTCTCCACTACAATGATGACTAATCAAGGATCGATTAACTACTAGTGTTACCCAAATATTAAGGAGCTAGTTTTATGGTTAGATAAGTAAAAGCAAAGGAACACTTAATGGTTTGGGGATACGGAAAAGAAAATTTTTAACCATGAGTACTGAGTCATATGCATGATTGGAAAGTTTTGCGGGAATAGACCTCGTGTGCAGTGGTTGTACTTTGATTGCAAGTCTTCTAGTAAAGAAACTTCGGAGAGAGCGCTACAAGAAGAAAATATTATGTTTGAAAGCTGAGGAAGTTAGTAAGAAAGACCACAAGACCTTACTTAGATGCAAGTGGATAGTCGGGTTCAATCAACTTCCATAGTGGAAATGGGATGCGGTGATGAACTCTTTCCGTGAAGTGGTCTATTGAATTTTATCGAAACGCGGAGTCACCAAGATGGAGCGATGGGTGGTAGCAAATTTTCATTGCATCATGAATATATACGGGCTTGTTGATGACTTTATCAGAATTGGAGATATAACCCTTTGAAGGGCGGTCTAAGAGAAAGTGGCGGAGAAGGAGACAACACAAAAGTAAAGACCCAAGGACTTGGAATGGTAAACAAAAAAAAACTTAGAATTAGCTGTTGGAGATGCGGGTTATCTGAAAATGAGGACGTTCATGGGAGCTAATAAATTCAGGAAGTTGAAAAAACTTTGACTGCGTTATGTGAGATTGTACATTATAACGAAGAGAATTGGTGCAGTAACTTACAAAATGGATTGAGCTCAAGAGCTACCAGAATTGCATGATGTGTTTCGTATTTTGGTTTTGCGCAAAGTGGTTGGAGAACCATAACTAATTATTCCAAAACTGCTGGCAGACTTGAAAAAGAAATACACATGTTCGAGTAAGGTGTAAAAGAATCTGATGTCGACAAGAGACCGAGTTAGAAAAAATAGCATGGACGGTACAAGTATGTTAAAAAAAGATGGCAAAAAGAAAATGTTATGAGAACCGAATACTCAATAATGTCAGGCTTACAAGAGCTCTTGGAAGATCAGAATAGTGCTAACTCATGTCACAGATTCGAGGACGAATCTCATTAAAGTGGGGGAGAATTGTCACGACCCGGTTTTAAAAAAGTGGGCCAATTTTATTTTTAGGTTTATAAGGCCCATGTGAGCCCATCTCCATGCCTCGTGTTAACCTAGCCGTCCACCTGCAGACAAAGAGGAAAAGAAAACGTGAGTTGTTTTAGAGAAGCAAAACCAGAGAAAAGAAAAGAAAGAAGGATTCCGACCAATCACTTTTCGGGGCCGATTTCCTACGATCTAGAAGGATTCAGATCGAGATCTTGGTCTCTCTGGAAAGACCTTTCCCTTAGCTTTCCATAGAATCCGGAATCGCGTCATTTGAAGTTATATTCCGTGAGTTGTGGTCATTTCAATCTGAAGAGGTATTTCTGTAAAAACCCAGAAATCTAACCCGAACAGTTTCTATGTGGTGTTTTGCGGGCTAGATTACAAATGAACCAGGAGATATCAGGAGCTCTTCTTGGCGTCGTTGGAAAGAGGATTCTTCTACCTTTCTAGGGCCTCTTCATTTGTTCGATTTGAAGGTAAACTCAGGTCGCAATCTGATCTGGACGTTGAGCCGAATTCTATGTTTTTCAGAAATGCAGAATTCTGTACAAGTCATATTCTGGCAGTTTTACAGAGGAGTTTTGCGAAGTCATTTCCCAGCGGACTAGGAAGGGTTAGATTGAGATCAGGATACCCATGAAAATATCTTACTGCAAGGAATCAGTAGGATCTGACCTCGCTTTATTTGAAGGTATAACCCAATAGTTATTCGCGTTTTCTTTTGGTTATAAATCATCTAATCCTGCCAGTTACAGAAAATCTGTTATGTCGCAGCAACTTCAAGAGTTCGTGGAAGCCTCATGTGAAACTCTGATCAGAATGCAATTTGGAGGTGATGACTGTGGCACTGTTGTCTTGAGAATCAACTGTGGGATTGAGTTTCCAACGATTCATTTGCGAGTTATTGGCGTGTCTTAGAGGCAGCTCAGGAAGTGTTCTTCTTCATCAAAGTGGCTAAGGTGAGGATGTGATCTGTGGATCCATAGTATGGATTAGATTCAAATGTGTGAGGTTATGCTAGTTCTAGATATAGTAGTGATGCGTTATGATTAGTGTTTGATATACTGTGAGCTATGAACGATGTTTGATGGTGCATGTTGAGTATTATATGAAGTTAAGCGATACATGTTTTATTTGAGAAGATAGGATGATATTTGTGTTGGCCGTATCTAGACTATGGCCGGTAGCTCAGCCCGGATATTCTTGTGCGGTGATGATTGTCTGAACTGTGGCCGGTAGCTCAGCCCGGACAGCCCAATAACCAGCCGACAGACGAGTAATAAGCAGCTGTTGTATGTGAGTTACAACTGGCTGGAAAGATGAAATTAAGTGAAGTTAAATGTTGTGATTGTTGTCACGAGTGTTAAGTGATGAGTTGATATGTGTTTAGTAAAGTATATTGGATGTTATACTATATCTATGATTAAGTATCGTATACTTTTGTGTTTGGTGTTTATTGTGGATCATGTGGGCAGGTATGATCATTTTCACTGAGTAATTCATTAATCATCCCTCTTTTCCCTTTTCCAATGTGTGTAGGTGTGTTTCTTATTGTACAAGCTAAGGCGCGAGATCTAGAACACAAAAATGACGGGAATGGGCATTACATTTTGGGTAAAAAAAATATTTTAAAATTAAAGAAATGGATGGATATTCATACTTAGGTAACATTTTTGCTGTAATAATTAAACAGATCCAAATTTGATGTTAATCATTAAAGACTAAAGTCGTGGTGCTAAAAATATATTATATCTTCTAATCCGTTCACCACCATCGTCTACCAAAAAGTATATCTTTTGTATCATATTATCAAACATTTTTTTATTTAATATTGTTGTTCTGAGCTTGACAGATGGTACATCATAATAATTTTAAATAGTACAAATTGTATGAAAAATAATTTTGTGTTCTTCGATGCAGAAAAGGGATAGAGGAGTTACTGAAGAACATGGACGCGATGATCTATTCCAAGTTCTAAGATGATAACTTGTTTGTTTAGAGTGAATTGGCGGATGGGTTAATACTATTCACACACACACACTGTTTGTCTAAAGTCTAAACCGAGACGAGTAAAAAACAAGCATGGTTCATTAACAACTATTTTACTCTTTTGTTTAGAAATTAAACGACTCTTGTAATGCCAATCAATGTTTTATAGTTTGAGCAAATGACAAAGTTTTATAAATCGAGAGCACATAGGAAAAAGACAAGATATTGTAAAAGAAATCAAATTGAAGAGAAAAGAAGACAATCCATCAGTTGCATGGACAAATTAAGCCCTTAAAATACGAATTCTTCTATCTCATCGTTTTGCCAATCCTTGTCATGAGGATGCCACCATGAATCATCCAAAGATGATAATCGAAACCTCTCTAACCAATCTTTGCAAAAGTTTCAATCGTGTGAACATCTGATAAGCTTATGAGTGGCGGCGGCTTGTACAAGACTGTCATTAGGTACCGTGTTAAAACCCTCAATTGAAGGAATCATAACCAGATCGAAGTTTTGGAATACACAGTGTGTCAGATTAAGGATAACATGGTTTTGGAGGCCATTGATTAGCGATAAACATCCTATAACGCAGACCCAAGAGCATCGGAGACTCAACGTTTTGAGCTTCTGGAAATAGCGCACAATTTGCTCGGCATTGCATTCTCGCAAATAACCCAAATATTTTAAGTTGGTGAGGTTACTGCACGTCTCTCCCACAGTTTGAAACTTGAATTCCCCGTTCAGATATAGATCATGAGCGACGATTAGTGTTTTAAGGTTCTCCCATTGACCGAAGGCAAACCTACATGTCTTGCCGGTTTGATAGCACCAGCGCGGTAAAACAAGTTTCTCGATGTTTGGCATCCTGGGAACACAAAAACAAAAGTATGAGATACGGTTATGCTTTTATGATAAAGATGAGAGATTTACCTCTGAGCAGCGAACATGAGATCCTTCTCGTCTACATAAGAACAGGAGTTGAAGAGCAAATTCTTCGGGACCGTGCTGCTCGACTTTGTGATCTCAATCAGTAATTTCCTGAGACTTGTGCGGCCTTTCTCACCTTGCATATGGGATACGAGTTAAAGAAGAACTTAACCAAAAGATTAAAAAAGCTTAGGCCTTCTTCCTGGTGATTGTCGACGAGTCTATTATGTTTAGTAGGTTTTTTGTGTGGATGAGTTAGAAAACTATCTTAGATAAGAAGATGCTAATACACAGATTTTGGAACGGATAAGTATGTAGTATAATGCTAAAGATCAAAATTGATTCTCATAGACATTTACATTTTACATTGAACACCACAACATCAATAGGTAAATCGTAGCATTGTCATGTACTGTTATAGTTTAACAAAGAGTTCAAATATATTGTATATTACTACTTTTTCTACAATAATTTTATCATTATTAATAATAGAAATAAGACATTGTGCTAATTAAACAAAGATTATTTGATCTGGGCTCATAGCAGAAGTGGCATGTACAACGTCAGGTCTGGTTATTGGTTGTGTTGCAGGATTAATAAGGAGGAGATTCTACATGAGGCTGAGGCTGAGCCATCTCTAAACGGGATAAAATCAAAGTTTGTGAGTTGAAAACAGTGCCAAAAGTTAAAACATTNTTTAGGTGGGAGATATATCATGAACGATCTTCATTATTGTTAAGACGGTCTACTTTGGACGGAGACATAAAGACAGAAATAAATGTAAAATTGTATATGAGCACCTTATGAAAACCGTTGTACAATAGTGAATATCTTCAAGTTTCCATTTCTAAAATTTGGTAAGTATAGATTTCTTCTCGATAGTAAACATATGCTACGATTAATATTTCAGCTGACTAATAAATTAAACATTTTGGTTATGCATGAGAATGAGTTCATGACAAGTATGAAAAAAATACTTCAACTACTAATTTAAGGAAACAAGTATCAAATGAATCAACTAACTTTCGGCATATATAATGCCAAGATCAAATATAAGGAAACAAAGTTTAATGAAACAATACGATCACGATCGTATTTGAAAGTAAAAATTGTTTTCAATTAAAATATTTGAGTTAAATCATATATCAAATTTAATTAAACCAAACATATATGTATATATTATTTTCACAATAGTAGATGATAATGATTTTCAATACATTTAAAATTATAAATTAGTAAAACTCTCAAGTTAATTTTTTATGTATTTCTCCTGTATATTACAAATATATAAATCATACAAAAAAAATATTAAAAACCACATTTTGTATCTAATGATAATGATTTTCAATACATAGAACTTTGTAGGATAGCTTACGAGTTACGCCCACTTAGACCCGTAGGAAGCTGTCTAAGACCACTTAAACTCCATTTAATAACTGAAATATTGAATGCCAATGCTTAAGAAGTAATTACCACGATCTATGGGCGACTGAATATTGTTTTTCTACGGATGATCGACAAAACATTCTTGAAGTAGTAATAGAAAGGTAAAACATCCAAAGGCGATAGCTAAAGGCTATGAGAATGACTCATTCAGAATGAGTCTAGGAAAGAAGAAACCATCTACGTCGTTGTAATACTAAGAGGAGAAATTGACATCCTCTGCTTTATTCAATATATAAAGACAACCATTTTTTTTCCACTATCCATTGCAAAATTTATACAAACCTATATACGTGACAAATAAGGACCCATGTTTAAATCAATAACAAAACCAAAGAGAATTATACGAATCATAGAGCTTCATCGAAGATTATTAGAGTATGAATATATGATTTAAGCTTTACAGGATTGAAAATTTGGTAAAGTAGACAACTTTTTTGGGTTGAAATTTTTAGTTATAATTAATTTTAACTCACTAATAGCCTAAACATTTAATTATATTTTGTTGCTGTCTCTTATACACATCTAGATGTGTATAAGAGACAGGCGCAGAATAACCTCTAAATAAACGGTAGAGGAGAAAACCATTATTAGGTTTGATTGAATATACTAATAGTTCAAAAAATTGACCTTAGATTGAAAGAGTTTTTCCCCTCTTCATTCCAACCAAAAAAATCATTTGTAAATCTTATAAAAAAACAAACAAAAATATTTAAGAATTTAATTCATATCAAATTTGTAGAGATATGTATACAATAAATCCGCGCGTTGCTATGTCACATCAGCCAAAAAAATAAATCTCCCAATTTGTCATTGCTATGTTAGCTAAACATCTCGGGGAAAAAGTTATACATTCAGAATTAATTAAGCAGTCAATCAAACAAATCAAAGGGTTTTCCAAAAAAATTAAGCAAGCGCATTTTCTTCTCCTCCTGCTTAAACGAAACATCATTCTTCAAACAGCCGCCACCACGTTTTCGGTTTTAAACTCTTCTAATCTCCCATCCCATACCTTACAATCTCTCATTTTTAACCATCAAGTAACTTGATTATAGATTCATTCAGTATCATTATCTTCACTTCAGTTCTAAATAGGATTTTCCCTCCCAAATACTAGGTGAAACCCGGCGGATTATTGGTAAGATATCGTCTTTCTTCATCTCTTTCTCTTTAATTTATGGGGTTTTGAGTTTTGCCTCTAACCCATGTATTGAATTCCTGTGTTCTTCTCATGTAGATGCATCATTCCAATTTGAAAAGCATCGAGTCGCAGGATTACGACCAACACCTTAGACGCTGACCAAATCAAAAGAAGATCTAAACGGAAGAGATCTTTCGATAAGGATCAGTGCATATAGAGGTAAGCCAGAGAGAGGAACGAGACAATAAGATATGTTCGGAAGCCAGTGTTTACCATCTCTTTATCTTTGGTTTCGTGATTCTACCATAACTAAATTATAAATCGTCTCCATACCTACATGAAATTTCTCGCATCAATGATGGCCTTGAAGACGAAATAGCCGGACGAAGGCCATCATTGATGCGAGAAATTTCATGTAGGTATGGAGTCTGTCTCTTATACACATCTAGATGTGTATAAGAGACAGGTGTTTACCATCTCTTTATCTTTGGTTTCGTGATTCTACCATATCTAAATTATAAATCGTCTCCATACCTACATAAAATCTGTCTCTTATACACATCTAGATGTGTATAAGAGACAGAACTTAGGGTTTGTTTATCTGTTGGTCTTTGATTTATTGTTCTCTTCATGGTAAATTCAATACAGAGAAGAGGCATGTGATTGATGATTTCACTAAGGAAGCAAATTGTTGTCTCCATGATGAATATGGAGAAAAGGAGAGATGCAATGACAAATTGTGCAGTGAAGGTAAGAGAAAAGATGACATTTTTAAAAGATTGAAACAGAGAAGGCTTGCAATAAAGGAGATGGGACTAAAGCTGGAGGCACGTATGATTGAGATGGAGAAGACTTTTGCCATAATTAGACAATGGAAA
>JAHZTW010000003.1:67741554-67823182 GCA_020283515.1 Alliaria petiolata | reverse complement strand
ACAAAGAAGCTCCAATTACTCTCATCCTATACAAAGACAAGCGCCAAGTTGACTCTATTGAAGTTACAACAACTCAAGCCAAACCACTCAGGATCATTGTTCATCCCCAGAAACAACCGGCGAGACTATATTTTATGTTGCCACCACGCTGGAGATGAACGAACCAGAACCAGTTACAATGGTGCCTACAAGCTCCTCAACCGAGATGATCAACGAGATTCGGAAGGAGAAACAGAGGATGCCTGTGGAGAGAGAGAGAGAGACCTATGAGTTTTACATCACAAAGGCACAAGTGACAATAAGGCTTCGTCAGTAGCAGATTAATACATTGTGTGTGGAAAACGAGGTACAGAAGAAAAGCAGCATGATGGGATCATGGGGATGAGAAGAAAGTAATAATCATGCATCGAGAATGGAACACAAAGTTTGCAAAGCTTTTAAAGCTTGGAACAATCTCACTTTCTCTTCTCGCAGTTTTGATTGACTATGCTTTTTGGTAACTTAGGCGTGTATGTAATTTAAATACATTGCTTTTTTTTACTGCTTTACAAGTATTTATTTCTTAAGCCAACACATCCTTTTTAACAAATGCATTGCTTCATTGTTCTCATTGATATTAGATAGTAAAGCTTTGTTCCATGACAAAGAATTCTTTAAAAAAGACTTGTGTATCAATAACACTCATTTGGTCCAAAATCAAGCAAATCCAAAGACTTAGAGTTTAGATGTTATTATTTTGGGTCTTTGACCACGAGCAAAAGCAAAGCAAAAAAATGGTTCTAACTATTAACGGAGAAAATATGTTGATTCAATTCAAAGATAGTTGCAATATTTTCGCAATATAGAATCTAAACTAACAACAAACTATAATACTAAACTGTTAAAATTTTATTTCCATACGACGATAAAGGAGAAGAAGGAAAAGACTAAGAAGAATAATATTTTACGACAGTGTTATTTTAAAATGTTTTGAATCAAGAATAACACATAAAAGATAACATTTTATTTATATATGATAGTATAACGTAGTCAATATAATAATTTAATGTTTGTTGTACTTTTATTTTCAAAATTAGATGACATACAGTTTAAGTAAATTGTTTTGTGTATGCGCTTAAAATAAAGTCATAGAAGAAAACGCTACGATTTTTAAACTAATCATGTTCACGGAAGACGAATATGAGATAAAGGAGAAAAATCAGAAGAATTAGATGAAGAAAGTCTCGAAAAAGACAAGGAGTCAGAGAAGACATATACGATAAAGAAGGAGAAGTAGAAGTCAAAGACGATGAAGAAAAGAAAGAAATGATGAAGAAGAATAAAAAAATGAAAGATCGTGCAGAAGAGGAAGAAGAAATTGAAAAATACGAGGATGAAGACCGGAATATGAAGATGACAAAGTAGGAGAAGATGAAGAAGGAGAAGAAAGAAAGAAAGAAAGAAGAAATATGAAGAAAGATGATGAAGAACTTAATGAAAAAAGAAGAGAAAGAAGAAGACTAATAAGAATAAGAAGAGGAAGAAAGAAGAAGAAGAAGAAAGAAAGAAAGAAAGAAGAAATATGAAGAAAGATGATGAAGAACTTAATGAAAAAAGAAGAGAAAGAAGAAGACTAATAAGAATAAGAAGAGGAAGAAAGAAGAAGAAGAAGAAAGAAAGAAAGAAAGAAGAAATATGAAGAAAGATGATGAAGAACTTAATGAAAAAGGAATAAGAAGAAGAAGACTAATAAGAATAATAAAAGGAAGAAAGAAAAGGAAGAATTTAAAATATACGACGAAAAAGACGACGAAAAAAATATAAAAACCAGAAGAAGAATAAGAAGACGGATAAGACAAAAATGTTGAAAAAGAAGATAAGATTTTGGAGAAGAGAAATAATAACTAGAAAAAATGAATAAAGTTAGAGAAGAAAACTGTAAATAGTTATGCTTATCAGGAAGATCTTAGCTACGTCCGGTTCGAGCTTAGTGATGCTGGGTATTTGCTTGGAAATTTTTCTCAAAAAAAATCATAAAATGTTTCAAATCATCTCCATATGGCTACTTGCTTTAATTATCTACTTTGTATTGTTATAAAATGGATGTTGTTGCGCCGTGTATGGTTCGTTGATCTCTTGCGAAAGAGTTCTACGATATATACAACAAGATAAAAACTGCATCGGTGGTTTGTGTATTACGCTTTTGGACGATCATAGAGGGAAAAGGTAAGTTAGATTGGACACAGCCAATGTATGTTTTTAATTAATAAAATGGTTTGCAGGTTTGCTAGAGGCGGTGTTGTTTTAAATGGTTGAAGAATGATTGTGGTTATGTAACATACTAATCCTCCTAATCGATTCTCCGATTACTTATAAGTTTGGTTAAAACAATTAACTTTACTTTATGTTTTAGGTTAATGTTTTTGTAACATTTGGATTAGTTTAACTTATTATATAGTTAATTCAATTTTTATGAGCACGCTTATTATTATATAAATAATTTAATTTTAGGAACAAAATTATTATAATTATTAATTCACCATCTACATATTATTTGAAATAAAAAAATTTGTAACAAAAATGAAATAAAGCCTTACTCCCGCATATTTGCGAGGAAAAAGATGACGAAACAAAAAAAAAACCAGAAGAAGAATAAGAAGACATAAGACGAAAATGTTGAAAAAGATTATGAAGACTTTGGAGAAGATAAAGAATAATTGGAAGAAAAAGAATAAAGTTTGAGAAGAAAATTGTAAACAGTTATCCTTATCAGAAAGATCTTAGCTACGTCCGGTTCGAGCTTAGTGATGCTGGGTATTTGCTTGAAATCATTTCTCAAAAAAATCATAAATTATTTCAAATCATCTTCATATGGCTACTTGCCTTAATTATCTACTTTGTATTGTTATAAAATGGATCTCTTGCGAAAGAGTTCTACGATGTATACAACAAGATAAAAACTGCACTTGTTGTTTGTGTACTACGATTTTGGACGATCATAGAGGGAAAAGGTAGGTTAGATTGGACACAACCAATGTATGTTTTTAATTAATAAAATGGTTAGCAGGTTTGCTCGAGGCGGAGTTGTTTTAAATGGTTGAAGAACGATTGTGGTTATGTAACATACTAATCCTCCTAACCGATTCTTCGATTACTTTTAAGTTTGGTTAAAACAATTAACTTTTTCGTTATATTTTAGGTTTATGTTTTTGTAACATTTGGATTAGTTTAACTTATTATATAGTTAATTCAATTTTTATGAGCACGCTTATTATTTAATAAATAATTTAACTTTTTATGAACACGATTATTATAATTATTAATTCACCATCTACATATTATTTTAAATAAAAAAATTTGTAACGAAAATGAAATAAAACCTTACGCCCGCACATTTGCGAGGAAAAAGACAACGAAAACAAAATAAATACCAGAAAAAGAATAAGAAGACGAATATGACGAAAATGTTGTAAAAGAAGATGAAGATTTTGGAAAAGATAAAGAATAATTGGAAGAAAATGAATAAAGTTAGAGAAGAAAACTGTAAACAGTTATGCTTATCAGGAAGATCTTAGCTACGTCTAGTTCGAGTTTAGAGATGCTGGGTATTTGCTTGGAATTTTTTTCAAAAAATTCATAAAATGTTTCAAATCATCTCCATATGGCTACTTGTCTTGATTAACTACTTTGTATTGTTATAAAATGGATGTTGTTGCGCCATGTATGGTTCGTGGATATCTTGCGAAAGAATTCTACGTTGTATACAACAAGATAAAAACTGCACCGGTGGTTTGTGTACTATGCTTTTGGACGATCATAGAGGGAAACGGTAAGTTATATTGGACACAGCCAATGTATGTTTTTAATTAATAAAATGGTTTGCAGGTTTGTTCGAGGCGGTGTTGTTTTATATGGTTGAAGAATGATTGTGGTTATGTAACATACTAATCCTCCTAATTGATTCTTCGATTACTTTTAAGTTTGGTTAAAACAATTAACTTTTTTGTTATGTTTTAGGTTTATGCTTTTGTAACATTTGGATTAGTTTAACTTATTATATAGTTAATTCAATTTTTATGAGCACGCCTATTATTATATAAATAATTTAATTTTTAAGAATAAAATTATTATAATTATTTATTCACCATCTACATATTATTTTAAATAAAAACGTTTGTAACAAAAATGAAATCTATACTATTAAAGATGATCCGGCAGAGGATGTGGTTAAGCGTCGTTCGGTTGGTCATTCTAAGTTCATCGCTTGGATGGAATGCAACAAGAAATATGAGTGTGCTAGGGATCTAACGTATGCGGAACTCCCTTCGAAGTTTAGTTGGATTGGGCCTTCCCGAATGTGGAAGCCAAGGGTTCGAACGCACTTCTCCCTGGGCAGAATAACGTATGTCCCTATCTCCGAAAACTAAATAAATTGGTATTTATGAGTTGGTTAACTATCAATAGATATTGTTTACGCTCTTCTTAATGTTATCTATACTATATTGTTTCTGCATGTATTTTCTCTTCGTTACTTGGATATTATAACTTTGGTTCGTTTATTCAGTCACAATATTGTGTCCTTTGTTCAAATTCTTGCA
Source organism: Alliaria petiolata (assembly GCA_020283515.1). Classification (NCBI taxonomy): domain Eukaryota; kingdom Viridiplantae; phylum Streptophyta; class Magnoliopsida; order Brassicales; family Brassicaceae; genus Alliaria; species Alliaria petiolata. The sequence goes on along the minus strand of JAHZTW010000003.1, from coordinate 67,818,605 downwards.
TGTATCTTTTTATTTTTGGTCAACATTTTTGCATGTATTTACAAATTGTTATTACATTACAAAGTATATCATTATTGAGTTTGCTAAACAGTTGGTTCATTCGATCATGTGTTCAAATTTCTAACACTATTTTTTAAAAAATGTTTACAGTTTGTTTATTACAACTTCCATTAGAAAATTTTAAATTGGTTTTAAGGTCAACTTTATCGTAAAATATGTGTTTAACATCATTGAACTCAAGTAGCCCGCGCATTTGCGCAGGCCCATCACTAGTAATACATTATTATAGCACCATATATCGAGTTATACTAGTATGTGTGTTGAATGCATTTAGTGTTTATATTATACTGGTTATCATGGCTAATCATAATAATAATGCGTGAGTATGTTTAATGGAGTTGTTTAGTACTATATATTAAAAATAATATTTTAATACGTTTATTATAGAATTAAGTTGACAAGTTGAATTATTCTAAGTGGAGTTAAATGTTATATTATGTTAATACTATATTAAATATATATCATTGTGTGATGAGTGTATTGTTAGTAGTATATGGTGTTAAAAATAGATTAATAGGAGTAATATTAAGATGGATCAAAAGGGCGTGGAATTGAACTGTGGTGATGGCTAGGATTATTTCCGTAGGTCCAACGTTGGTTAGTCCGACCACGTTGTTATGTGCTGGGCTATGGCAACAGTTGATTTTGAGTTATAGTTCATTAACGGCTAGCTAATAAGCCGGAAACAACCGCGAACGTTCTACGCGGCGGGATGAGTCGACATGACTCATGTCCTTCGGGATGGTGTTGTCTTTCGGAATGGTGGTCCTTCGGGATGGTGTTGTCCTTCGGGATGGTGGTCCTTCGGGATGGTGTTGTATGATTGGGTGTTGGGCTATGACAACAGCGGTGTTGAGTCGTAGTTCATTAACGGCTAGTTAGCAAGACGGAAACAACCGCGGGCGCTCGGCGTGGCGGGATGAGTCAGGTGGACTCGATAGTCCTTCGGGACAGGGGAGATTGTCCTTCGCGATGTGGTGGATTCGTCTATTCCGGCGGTGGCGGGAATGGGCAAGTGCTGGTTCCGGCGGTGGCGGGAACTAGCAGGTGTCGTCTTGTGTGGAGTCAGTCTCTGTGGCATTGGGTTGGTCGTATTCTTGGTGTGGATTTAGACTTGGTCTAGGTGGGCGTGGTATAGTGATCCGTATTTGGGATCCCGGTTTTGGGTTTGTTCTCCTGAGTAATCCCATATTACTCACCCCTCTCCGTCGTTTCCCTTTTTTCCCTCTTTTACATGTTGTTGGTCAGAAATAACGGTTTAAAGTGCAAGTTGGTGGATTTTGTTTTCATACGGGTTTTGGGGTTCGATCCAGGCGTTAAAACGCTGCCGTTCCGGAAGTGCCGGGAGCGGGGTGTGACAATATATCCACTACTTCCCAGCAAAACCACTTTTTTCGACCGTCACCCCAAGCAAACAAAAGACAAACAGACGATACCTTTTTTTTAGGGTAAATTTCTGCGCTATTATATGAGTTATGGATTCTTAAGACTTAGTTACAGAGATTTTATAGACATTCCAACTCAGGAAGCCTTATGTTCTGGGCGCAAGTTACTCTATTAATTTCTTAGAAATTTCCTTATTCTTTGGATTCCCATTTATTTACTAGTCAAATCTCCTTAATTCAATAAAAAGTTACCTTTTCAATAAAAAAAACAGTATCGTAATGATCTTATTTTTATTTATTTTCCACTTGACCATCTCTTTACATCGGCGTCTAAGGTTTTAGCGATTCTCTTTAGGAAAAGAGAAACAAAATATGTTTCCTTGAAAAAAATTGATATCTTTACATCGGCGTCTAAGGTTTCCTTGATTGAATATCTTTTTACAAGTTTTAAAATTTTGTAAATTTTTTTTTATGCATTCTTCTTTTTCTCTAATTTTTTTATATAATTTATGATTCTTTATTGAATATTTTTTAAGTTTTCTAATTTACCATTTTGAATATATATATATATATATATATATATATATTTCATTGATTCCTTATATTTTTCATGTTTTAAAATTTTGTATATTTCTTTGTATCTATTTTTTTATTTTCTCAAAAAAAAAAATCATTTTGTATATATTATTTTTTTATCTTCACGATTTTTTATTGAATATTCCCTTAATGTTTTATAGTTTTATAGGTTGAAATTTTTTTTTTCAATCGTTTGAAATTTCTTACCTTTTCAATTTTGTAATTTTTTTTTTCACTTGCATTAAAATTTAATTATCCTTATTAATTTAAAAATGATAATTAAATCACTCAATAAAAAAAATGATGCATTTAAAATTTTGTATTATATAATATTTATATGTTTATGATGTTTTAATAATATCCTTATTAACTACTATATGTTTATTGATTTTATAAATAATTAAATTTTATGTATAGTTAATAGTTGAGTTAATATTTATTTGTGTTATGTGATGGTTTTTTGATGTTTTGAAACACGATCCGGACATCAAACCGGAATGTCTATCGGGTCACCGGGTTTATTTCAGTTGATCCGGGTCAACCGTATATCAACTAATTTTTTTTAATTAATTAATATAACTTTATATAATATATATGTATATTAAATAGTTTTTAAAAATATAATATAAATTAAATATAATAAAACATACATACCATGTTTAACAAAACATACGATGCCCAATAACAATAATAAAATATTAAAATAATTAAACATTTTAAATTCACCGAAATAAATTGTGAAAATTATTAAGAAAATAGAAAATCACAACAAATAATCTTAATTATCTTCATTGTCATTCTTCTCATGTTCTTCAGGTGGCATAGTGAAGTCTTCATCAAAATCTAAAGAAAAAAAATCATATAATTTAGTCATACAACTAAAAGATAAATCATTATCCGGGACAAACTGGATGGTCCGGATCAGTGGTACGCGGATTGCTCGCGGTTTTTTCCGTGATTGATAAGTGATAGATTTTAATGTGAGAACCGGTCCAGAATAGTGACCGGGTCCTGGATTAACCAGGTGAACCGGACGATCCGGGTCGGGTTTCAAAATATTGCATTTTTTAATTAAATTTGATGTGGACCAATAAACGGGGGCTAGAGCCATCATTTCATCTATTATATAGTAGATTTTTGTTTTAATTTATAATGAAAATTTATAGATACTTTTATGGTGTTTTTTTTATATAAAAACATACTTTTATTTTATTATTGTTTCAGTTTTATTATGATTGTGTTTTAAGTCTCGAATAATTGTTATTCTCTTAATTAACTAAATTATGGTTAATTCAAAGTGTGAAGCGCAGCGAAGCAAACTGATAACCAAAATAGTTACATCTATTTTAACAATGGATCGAACCCTCATACAAAATACTGATTTGGAGAGGAAATGGAGGATCTGTGTGGAAGAGGGCAAAATCATTCACAAAAAAGCGAGTGTGAATTCTCAGACTTGGTCGGTGACCTTCTTCAATCTTCGCATAATAACACGGTTTGTAAAAAGATTAACTAACCCACATGAAGTAAACTAACTTACGTAAACTAAACTTACATGCGGAAATATATAAATTTTATAAGATCACGTGAAGTTAAACTAACTTTTTAGCTGTGGAGTTTTATTCGAACATATATTTGAATTTTTGAATTTATTGGTGTGAAAATAAGAGAGATACAAATCGAACATATATTTGAATTTTTGAATTTATTGGTGTGAAAATAAGAGAGATACAAATCTTATTATATATAGGTGAGTAATAATAATTCTTTTCTTTTGAAGATTAGTAATCAATTTTTAAACTTGCTTAATCTAATTTACATTTTTCTTGATTTTCTTATTGATCTTTTTGATTTGTTATTTTTTTTTCTTTTACTATTAGTAATTGATCATACTTTGTAATACTTATTGCAATCTTGCACATTAAAATTGCATATTTCAATAAGACTTCTTTCATGTAGGTTGTCTCCAAACTTTTCAATTTGAGAATGATGCACATAACTTTGACTAGTATTTTCCTGAGTTGAAAACAATACAAATTCAAGTTAGATGATTATAACTATAATTTAATAATAAACAGAAGAATATTGTTCATGTTACATCAACAACAAGAAACAGTTACAAAACAGAGAAATAAGAAAGAGAAAAAAAAAACAGAAAAATATTGTTGTTTAGGTAAAAAAAATTTACCTTTTCATTAAGTAGGAGTAAATTCAATACTATGAGTTTATTATATTTCTTCAAACTTTTGGCTTCCCATTTTCAATTTAGATGAACTACCGTACGACGATATGGACCTTCCTTGTTTAATTGATACAACGTAAAATAACTGTTGTTGTTAATATGAACTTTTAAACTCATTGTTTCTTTGATGATATTTATGCTGTAAACTATTTTTTTTTAAAAAGTTTGAGAAAAAGTGAAATTACAAGAGAAGTAATAATCTTAATAATGACATAATTATGAACAAGACAATTATGCATGCAAGGTAAAGTGCTTGCATAATCTTATTATAATCTTTTTTCATTGAAATATATTCTTTCATTTTATGTTTCCCTTTATTGTAATCTTATTTATTTTTTTGTTTTTCCTAAATTGAAATTTATCTTTTTATTTTATTTATCCTTTTTGTAATTCTTTTTTTTCATATTTTTATTTTCTTTTTTTAATTGAAATACATTCTTTCATTTTTTTCTAATCTTATTTACTTTTCTGTTCTTTTTTTGGCTAAATTGAAATTTATCCTTTTTGTATTTTTTTTTTACAATTATCCTTTTATTTTATTTATCCTTTTTGTAATTCTTTTTTTTTCTTTAGAAATATTATTTGAGACGTGTCAAAATCTCAAACGAGATGCTTGACAAATGTCACGATCATGTTAATTAGCAACTTTGACACATACAATTTTTGACCTTTTTTCTTAATTGAAATGTATCCTTTTTTTTTTCTTTTTTCTTTTTTCTTTACAAATATTATTTGATTTATCATTTTAGTTTATTTTTTCTTTTTGTAATTCCTTTTTTTTAGAAATATTATTTGTCACGTGTCGAAATCTCAATGGAGATGTTTGAAACATGTTGCGATCATGTTAAACGCATCCAACTTTATATAAAAAGGGATTATAAATAATATTACATATTTGTTGACAACAAAAGAAAAATTAAATATTTTTGTTTTCCTTTTTTATTTTTTGAAATGTAATGTTTATTGAATCAGCAAAAGAAAACTTGCATAAATTCAAACAGATTTTGAATGAGTTTTGGAAAGTTCAGTTTCAACTTAAGAAAAAAACAGAACATAGAAACAAAGAAAAAATAGAGCGTTGTTGATTCCAACTTTCAAATAGAGCACGTAATCAAAATACAAACTACAACAAAATGGAAATGGAACTATGGAAGGGCCTAGAACTTGCAGACATTACTGACATCAATATAAGCAATGTAGGGGAAGTTCCCATTTGGCAACAATAACCTTTCAGGCCAACAGCAAGTTTAAGATTACGTTTCGTCCGAGTTGTTTTCGGGTGACATGCGCTCACTGAAAGAATCGGATTATAAATCGTGAACGGATAACGCATACCAATGCCAAGCTCCAGCAATTTTGGTCTTGCCCATAGACTTAGAATCCAAATTGATGCCTACAATATAAAACAACGATTCTCTACACTTGTATTTCTTCCCAAATATGTAATTATGTTGGATGCAAGGTTTGTTTCCAACTTTATATGTTTCCCAGTGTCTAAATACAAAAAGCTTGATTAGAAGCAAATACAAAATACACCATAATCTTAGTTCATTGCTTTCTCAAACTCAAAAGTATCATTTCAACACTATATATATATATCCCTTCGTTTATTCTTGGGTTCTCCGCACAAACAAGGCTCAGCCACAGCACGAGCCACATGCCGGTAAGGAATCTGAAAAACCACAATTCAAATTTACCATTCTTCAGATTCAACTTAAGATCAAACTACCTACACATTTTAAATTAATCTCATCTCGGGTTACTTACTGTGGTCAGCTCCACGGATATCATTCAAGCCACGCACATTATCGAGGCCCCCACGAGGAGGACCAGGGCGCCCACCGCCACCTCCACCACCGCCTCCGCCACCACCACCACCAGGTCGGCCTCCATCCCACTTCTTGTTAGCCCCAGAGCCTTTCCTGTAGGCATCTGATTTATCCATCTGACGAATGTTTTGCTCTCGGGTTAGTCATAGCATCTGACGGCTTATTTAAACGTAACCCAAAAATTGGAGGCAGAATCTTACCGAGAACATAGTTATAAAGAAGACTTGTATCAGATTGATGATGGACCAGAAGAAATCTTTGATCGTCCTTAGTCTCCATATTGATCGCTTCGCTTTAACCACACCTGGTACATGTTCCAAAGTTTGCAAGTGTCAAATAAAATTAGTACTTGCACTATTGATCTGTGGTTTTTTAGTATACATCTCTAGCTATTTAATGTAATCCAAAAAGAGTTCTATAACATCCAGATAAGATTTAAGAACAGAAATACAGATTTGAGAAATTTATATCCAGTGATTCTCTTCTCTACCCTTTAAGAATTTTAACAGAAGCTCTTACAGTCCCTTTAAACCACCAAAAACTCAGGATAACGCCTCCCAAAGTCCAGAAACTAACCTATGCAATGGTAGAAGATTATAGTATTAAATCTCATATGCTTTCCTACACTGATTCTCAAATTCTTTCTTGGAGACGGAACTTCTATGATTTTACAAACCATTGAACATGATCTCGCTAAAGGCTGTCGCTAAGTTCCTAGCAAGAATGTCAGCTTAACGATTACCCAAGCCAAAATTTGCCCATTCACTAACTTTTCCCCTTAATAGTATTAAATCTCCTATGCTTTTCTACACTCATACTCAAATTCTTTCTCGGAGACAGAACTTCTATGATTCATAAACCATTGAACATGATCTCGCTTAAGCTAAGTTTCTAGCCAGAATGTCAGCTTAATGATTACTCAGCCAAAATCTTCACATACATGACTTTTCCTCTTATCAAATTCTCTCCCTCGTAGGCAGAACTTCTATGATTCACAAACCATTGAACATGATCTCGTTTACGCTAAGTTTCTAGCAAGAATGTCAGCTTAACAATTTGTCAGACAGAATCTGCCCATTCACTAACTTTTCCCCTTATCAAATTCTCCCTCTCAAAGAGAACTTCAATGATTCACAGACCATTGAACATGATCTCAGCCAGAATATGCCCATTAACTAATTTTTTCTATATAAACTTGCTCAGACGTTTAAACTTCGTGACCTGAGTAGCACAATTTAGATGTTCCTGTCTACAAACCTATAAACTTTATGTTGATGGAAACACAGAACAACAAAGGAAAATCCCAATCACACGCAATTAGAAACCCTTTCAAAATTCTGGTACCAATAGTCATAAGACATTGATAAACCACCAAAAAAAGGTAATATCTAGCCTAAGCGATCCGAATCCGGATATATAAAACACACAAATTCCATAGAGATCGAAAATTCTGTAGAAATCAAAGGTTAATAGGTTATCAATTCAGAATCTGTTCTTGAGGAAAGGACAAGAATGGTATTGTAACTTGTGACACATTGACTTGAGGGGATAAAGATGAACAATCAGACCTAAAACCCCATTCGTTTCCAAAAAGAAAAAAGAAAAAAGAAAAAGGAAAACGAAATTCAGAAATCGAAAAGAATCAGAGAGATCTGTAAGTTCTATTACCTCCTTCGACGTATGCCATTGCAGTACAATTCTGGGTTCTTCGTCAACAATCTCCAGATATTAAATATACCAAAAATTATATTAAAAAGCAATTTCAGCGATTAAATTATATCGTCTTTGCCTCCTTGCGCGTTGGTTGAGAAGTTTCGTGATGTTTACGTGGATCTGCCACGTGGCAAACTCTGTATGGAAATGGTGTAATGGTTTTTTTTTTTTTTTTTCAAACGCTGGAATGGTGATGCGTTACGTCGACAAGAAGGTTCGCCAAACATTACATTTATTTTCAGATCCTTCTCCGTAGACATTATAACTGATGGAACGGGCGCTGAAGGTAAAAAAAATTCGGCAATCAAAATTTTAATCGCTGAAATTGTAAATAAAGGAGCCAATAAAAAAATGTAAATAGAAAAGGAAGAATATAGAAGAGGGGAGGTCGCCCGGGAGAAACGCCATAAAGACACCCGGAGACACCGCAAACACCACAAACACCGTTAATAGCCGGTGATATAGTCGTATGGGTCTCGTGAGGGCATGTCTTTTTTGACCATGCACAATGAGGTCCCAAAAGATCAGTAATTTCTTCGCCACTTAACCGCCATGAGAGCTCTTCCACCCTCTCTCACGCCGGATACAGGTATATCCGCTCCACCGTTAAATAAACAGATGAGTATCACGATCTCCGTACGTGATGCTTCACACCAAACCACACAAACACACCATCTCGAGTACTTGTTACCAAATGTGCATGCCTGACTTTGGCGTCAGAGAACCTTCGCGAGGAAAATCTTTTTCATTCCTCTCGAGGGTTGTCTAATCCATCTGCTAGTGGTTTCTGGGTCTGGAGACCCGGCTCATCACCAGCTCGAATACTACTCAACCCCCGGAGGATAAACCCGGGACACAAATTGTAACCACCCCGAAGAATACACATCCCCATTTGCCTCTCGCAAAATGCTTTCGAATACTTGGCGCTAGAAGGAGGGGGGGGGGGGAGAAGAATAGTGCTCAACATAACAAAAAGTGTCAGCAATGTACTCGGAATAAAATACGGTGCAGAGCTCCGAAATGTCGTCCACCGACCAGGAGTAAGCCGGACTCGGGCCACATGAAGACTCCCCGAGAAAGACTCAGAGACGATCTACAAAAAGATGGTACGGCGCCCAGGACAGCGCGAGGCGACTGGACGCTCAAGGCCGAAATGATCCGAGATGCGAGAAATCCGGTGCCCAACGCACGAAGCAAACCGAAGAGCGACTCGGCAAAATCAGGAAGATAAAAACACAAAGGGTTAGCGCGGCCGAGCCAAGACCCCATCAATCGAGTTGAGCACGGAGTATCTGCATACAAACATAAAAATTCGAAGTCTTCTGAAAAAAGAGTATAAAGAGAATTCGAAGTTTCATTAAAGCAATTGGTCAGGATTTATAAATGACAGTCGGCGGCCCGTTTATAAAAAAGTCTGACTGTTACACTACATACAAAGTAGTAAAAGCAAAAAAAAAGTTAAGGAAGAGGCGAGCGGGATGACGAGCCAACCCCCAAACTTTAAGGGCCCGTGCGGGAGTGGTTCGGAGTCACCAAAGCAAGAGTTGCTCTCGGATCATCGCGAGGAGGACGTGCCACGTCCACCTCCCTACAGCACCATAAAATCTTCGTCTGGGTATATATCAATACCCGGATCGCAACACACGTCTCACTTGAGGCGGCGCGGGGGGGAGGGGGAGGGGGACCAACCACGCATGGAGGTGATCATATACTGGAGTTGCCTGATCTCCAAGTCGCGTTTGAATAAATCACGACGCGCTTGCTCCAACTCAGCCCCGTCGCGCTTGACCTCATCTCCTAACTCCTCTCCTCGCACCGAGGATTGGGATTCCGCGAGTTGGTATCTCTCTCCCGACATTCAGCCGTCAGTAGCTCATTCTCAACCAACGAGAGCGTTATAAAGCTCTGAAAATAGATGCAATACTGAGAATACAATAGAGCAGAGATAATTGAATATCAACCGGGCATCGAACCGTAGAAGTCGGCGGTGGTAAGGCGCCAACCCATGAACAGAGGAGTGGGCTGCCTCAAAGATGAAGTCTTACTAACGTTGGACCAGTCGACTCGGTCTATAAAGTAGCGGTCGAGCCACCATTGGGAGTTCAAGTGATTGTGATGCCACAGACGCTAGTGTTCAGCTCAGCAACCAAAAGTGTTTCTTTTAAAGTCAAAGTTTCGACCACACACAAAATCAACACAGGCTACGACTTTGGAAGCTTAACTTGGAGTGACTATGTACATAACATTACTATTTCTTTGTTTGTGAGAACGCAGATTCTGCAGAAGTACTACGATGAGAGTTGAACAAAAAAAAGTAACGTTGATCTTTGTACTTCAACTATATACTTGTATGTATGTATTGAACTATTTAAATTTATGTATTGCTGATTAATAATGATGAAGTTTCTACTTTATTCTCTTATCTAAAAAACCAAAATTTCTGCCATTTGGTTCTCCCTTTGTTTCCAATCCGAGATTTCTGAAATTTACTACTTATTGAAATAGGCTCTCCTGATGGATCAGTTTTCCAGGCTGCAATGTCAAAATGTGTTCCCTCGGATCAATAGGTTCTTCTTAAAATGTTGTTGTTAGTCAATGCAACAAAGGATTTGAGAATGATAAGAATTTGTGGTGACAATTGCTGATTTGATAACAAAAGGAGACCAGTGAGGGTGTAATGATTTGAGGAGCACTAGAACTCCTGAAACTACATGAGTAGCCCATTGATGTCCATGTTTGCATGGAGAATCCTCTGTTGTTGAAAGAACTATTGGCAGAACCGCATAAATAGTTGCTAGTATGTTCACACCAGGTGTTGCTATGTTCGGCTGCATTAACAGAAAAGATTGGTCAACAAAAGATATGAAAATAGATAATCTTATGGGGTTAGAGTTTAATATACCTTAAGAATTGCAGGAGAAATTGAATGGGTCGCTTTGTTGAGAAAGTATTTATCTTTGTGGCCACAGGTTGTGAAAAAGTGTTCCTGAAGTCTGAATTTTTAAAAAAGGAGGTTTGCAAAATCAAAACCTGAAAAAGAGTTGTGGTTGTATGGAACATCAATGGAATCAAAGACAAAAACCATCAATGCAATATTACTTATTTAACAAGAAATCATTGATCGTGATAATAAAAATACAAATAAAAAATAAAAAGGTAATGGTCCGATTGTGAATGGCCCATGAGGTCATATTGAGCTCGGACAGATCTAATCCGTAATCCATCCACGACTAGAAACATGAAATATTCGCTGCTCTGTGAAACCAGCCTCGTGCATTGTATTAGGAGATCGAGGAGATCGATCATATCAAAAATCAATAAATATCTAGAACAATCTACCAGATTATGGATATTTACCAATATCTTATAATAGAAAATTTACTTTTTACTTAAATGTAGTATTTACATATTAGTTTAGGAAATTAGATTGCTTTTATCTCTATATAAGTCTATGCATCTTTTAACATTATTCTTATGAGAGTCTAATAATAATTCTTCGTGAACACTTTTGTGTTCTTACTCTCATCAATTTATCATGATATATCGGAGTCTTTGATCTTAATCCTAGTGGGTTATAATTTCTATTGATTTTATCTTCTTTTTTTTACCTTGTTTCCTTCGATTTTTCTTTTCGATGAATATAAATTCTTACAATTTTGTACTACTTAAAAAAAAAAAATTGAGACGTGACTCACTTTGTGAATTGTTTTGTTGGTTGGGCCAATGATTGGCCAAATTGATTTTTATTGGCTAGCATAATTGCTAGTTTCTTGGCTAGCATAATTGCTAGTTTCTTGGATCACGAGATTTCTAATGAAGATTGTGATGGTTTATGAACATGAATATATGATGGGTTCGTTCAGTTTTTAGTTTGATGCTCTTCTCACCCTTGTGAGTAACATCTTTTTTTATTTGACTTCTCGCCCTCATGAGTTATTTTTCTACTTCGCAATCGTAAATTATTTCTGAACATCGCAATCGCGAGTTTTGTTCCTTACTACTCGAAGAACCCTACGACTGGGTATAAACGTTGTTGATGACCCAACAGTTGGGTGATGTAGTCGATTGACCTGACAGCTAGGTATACATGCCGCTGAAGAACCCTACGATCGGGTATAAATGTCGATTACTCAACGGCAGAATATAATGCCGATATTTTGAAGACTAGCTTGTCCAATCTCACACGTGTTACTACGTATGAGCTTGCTGGAGGGTACTGGGAGATGAAGGAGATCAATCATATCAAGAATCAAGAAAAATCTACCAGATTATGGATATTTACCAATATCTTAGAATGAAAAAATTATATTTATCTTAAATGTATTATTTACATATTACTTTAAGAAATGAGATTGCTTTTATCTCTATATAACCATATGCATCTTGAAATATGATTTTTATGAGAGTCTAATAATAATCTATACTAATAAAATGATCGTTTTGGAGCTCCTGAGAGGCTCCACGTTAGCTTTTTAGTAAGTTCTATATGATTGCTATGTCATCACTTTTTCTGAGCCAAGCGAATTCTTCTACCCACGTTTACACGATTCAATCTAATAAAGTCAATGGAAAAAAAATCATATACATATTTGGTTTGTATGGCCCATTTTAAGCCCACTAACAACAACCATATGTCTGAGACGATTTGTCTTTCTCCCCTCATATAACAGTCACCGCTTCCACTCCTTCACCGCACAATTATTGCTTTTAAATCATCGATTTTAATAGTCACACCCTAATTTTGGTAACCGCTCTTAAGGAAGGCCATAAAAACTGGCCGTCTATTGCTCCAATACTACTGCAGACTCAGATCCATTGCAAACAGACTCTTACCTCCAAACATGGCGAGGTCAAATATTTTGCTTCTCCTTTAGTCTTTCTTATTTTGTAATGTCTGATTGTGATTTAGGTTTTTTATGTTGAAGGTAACCGTGTGGAATCTTTGGAAAACCATCGGGATCATAAGAAAAAAAGCGGTATGCAAAGCAATCCAGTATATATATTATTATATATCCACCTGAACCACCTTTGTTATCGATTACACATGGAGAAAGTTCCCCGTAACGACAAAAAAAAATGATCACAGGGTTATCGTTTTTCTTTTTTTGGTATAATCTTCCTTCGGTCATGTTTTTTATATGTATTGTTGACATAATAATTTTTTTCAAAGAGTTGCACCGACCTTCCTATGATTATGCAGGAAAAACAGGATTTGAAAAACAGACACACAGGGTCGGGTAAGTATTTGTTTTCTCTTAGTTAAGATATAAATAGAATCTCCAGACATATTTATTTAAATTGTCATGCGGTGGTTGTGAATCATTTGAGCCGATAAACTTCAACTCTGTATCTTGAATGATATCATTCTTGGTAATTTGATCCGAGTATCTTGCGATGGATACATATATAGAAGAAAACTCTAACGGTTAATTTTTGCAGTCACAAATGGTGGATGCTTTTAACAAGTGAAACTAAATTGGTAACCAGAAACAAGAAGAGCTTGAGGAAACAACATAAGCGAATCCAACTCCTCATGCTAATAACGGTTTGCATAAGAAGAGTGGGTTCAATATCTTATTGAGTATGATGTTCATTCGCAGACATTAGCTTTATTTGTTGTATTAAACCTTTAGTCTATCATGGTTTCCCAATCTATTAGTAAGGGTTTATTGTAAGTAGTTAGTTTGGTTTCTAATTTGTGTATGTGAAAGAGTATAGTTGGACGATAAAATAATAAAAGAAAACGTGGGAAAGACCATGACAAACACCGAAATTATGTTGTTGTTACGTAAATGGTCACAATAGTTTATAAAACGAAATCAAGTGAAACAGACAGTTTAGTAAAACAAACAGTTGATAGATGAGAATGTCTAGCAGAAAATGAAAAAATATTGAATTAGGAAGGCGATAGAATTAGAAACATAGTTGCCAGTAAATACTGACGTTTTGGGTCAAAACCCCGTGAGAATTTCAGCAAATTAATACCTAAGCACAAGTGAGCTTATATTGTTCTTAAGTCAGAACACAAGGTTAACGCAAGGTTCAGGGGGTGATTGGTTGAGGTTGTGACTGTGACTTTAAAAACTAAAATTGGCTGTTAAAAATTTGATTTTTAAATAATGATTCTGACTTTGAAAAAATAAAGTCATTTTTATTGGTTTTGAAAAAAACAAACGAAAATAAAAGTAAAATCAGTTATTTTGGCAGTGAGATTTTTAAGGAGACTTTTATAACTGTAGGAAGGATAAAGTCTGATTGGAAAAAAACTGACTTTTAAAACTTTAAAACTAATTAAAGCCTCTTCAGTCTGCACAGCCTATTTACCAATTGGCCCCTCAATTTATCTTATCCTCTAAATAAAAATTGGCCTATTTTCCTCCATAGGTTTTTGAATTTTAAATCGTTAGGATTTGTTTGTTTGTTCTCGCTGGCTAAGGTGTCTCTAGAGAAAGACAAGAGGTTGATATCTTCGCTTTTGATTTGTGCTTGGATTGATAGTTAATTGACTTCCAATAGATATTAGTTTACATTCTACGATTCCATGTTTACCTTCTCATATGTGGTGATTCTATCAAGATCAAAGATGATTAAAATGAAGATTGTTCTTAGTGCAATTTTATACATCTGGGTACTGAAAAGTTTGAGATACGAAGGGGAAGAATCAGTTGTACTATGAGAAAGAACAAATCAAAAACATGAAGAGAATTTTGGTTTACAAGCAAATTCTAGAAAAGGTTATTAGTCAAAAAATGAGAAAGGATTATATTGTCGTATGTCGAATAAGAACAAAAAATGGCAACAAAAAAACATGAGTAACGTGCGTCTAATACAACATTTTCAAATGATTTTACAATTACAACAAGTGTTTAGTAACATGTGATAATATGTATAACAAAAACAATGGATCTCTATGTTAACTTCTTTTTTGTGACCTACTAAAAAATTGATATTGCTTTAAAAAAAAACCAATGTTGAGATATAAAAATACTAAAAATCAATATTGTTTTCTTAAATCTTTTTTATTTATTTGATTCAATATTGTTTTATGAAATTCAACTATACATTTTCTATGAAAAACAATATAAGTTTACTATATTATATTTATTTCTTGGTGTGAACAATAATTTTAGTTTTTAAATGGCTTAAATTTTTTAAAGCATTATGTAGTTCTTGATTTGTATATTCACTGAAAAAATCATATTTTTAAAAATAAATCATATTTACACTCTAAAATAAGTTTTTAAAACTTCAACTTCATAAAAAAGTTTATTTTTCATATCAAAATTGAGATAACATATACATATAAACCGAAAATATGGTTGACAAAAAAAAAACCGGAAACTATGTAGGCAAAGATCTCTTTAGCAAAATTAATTTTAAAAATCTATCTAAATTTATATTAGAAAATATGTATTGATGAGATGAAATAATAAGACCTTCCAATAAACTTTACAAAATAATATTTACATTCTTTTATCAAAATTGTAAGATAAAATGAAATCTCCAAAAACACCGAATATAAATTAGATAATGAATATTTTTACATTTTAAATAAAAATAACAAATTTAATATAAAGGCACTATTTTGTAAGGTCCACCATTCACCAAATAAGTTAAAAATAAAGTTTCGTTACTGCAAAATTTAATAAAATCAAAACAAGGTTATTAATTTATAGAAATGCACAACTAATCAAAAGAAATATTTCTCAGCAAGTTAGATGATTACATTTAAAAACATTTTTCAACAAATGTATTTTTTTTTTCTGAAGACAAACCGCGCGTAGCTCGTACAATCCCTAGTTCTTCCTAAACACCTTTGTGTTCTTACTCTCATCAATTTATCACATTGTCTTCTGCTCTAAGAGCCACATGGTTCAAGCCTTCGCCTAGACCACGAGACCCAACATCTAGCTTGGATCAGGCGGGTTAGTGTAAACTCAAACCCAAGCCCTCTCACTTGAACCAAACCAATGTCCCATTAGTCATTATCCTTAAAGCCTCCTTTTGGATTACAAGTTAAGATCATCTCCAATGGTTACCTCTATTTTTTACTCTAAATATAGAGTTCTCTATAAATTAAGAATAGGTTTGCTCCAATGGTTACCTCTATTTTATACTCTAAAAAAAGAATATTCACATTATCTTCTATTTTTCTTTAGTTATTAATTTCTTATAGGTCCTTTTACGTTACAAGTATACAAATTTTATCCATTTATCTTATATGTTTAACAAAAAATAAATAAATTTTTGATTTCATTAAAATTAAACATTTACCACAAAAATGATTTTTAATCGTGTATCATGTTATTTTTAATTTAATATCATTAAATGTTGTATTTACATATTTTAATTAATTATATAATTAGTTTTCTTTGATTTAATTTTGTATTATCTAGATCCGCAAACAATTTATTGTTTTTTCTTCAATATATGAAACTCTACTAATTTAGGTTTTTTCTATTTGGGATTTAATAAGTTTTCAAGACTCAATTACTATATTCGGATTATTTTATAAATAAAGTTATTTAGAGATTGAAAGTAATATTTGGATTTTCTTATAAAAAGGTTATTTAAAGATTGAAAAATGGTTAAACAAACACATTGGTTTATACTTTTTTTACCGTTTTATAATGCATGATCAGTTCAGTTAAGGTTCATTTTTGAAAATGCAGGGCGGGTTCGATTACAAATAAATCGACCCTCGATTTTAAAATATAGCCGTTAGGAAACGTGACTAATCAAACGCAGCTATACATGAAAACATTTTATTCCAATTATTTTTTTTGAACCTTCCAAATTTCATTTATTTCCACAATTCTTCACAAAATCTTTTTTTTGTATCTTTTCTCCAAATTTTCTCTCGTTCTTTATTTTCTTTATTATTATTATTTTTTTTTTGAAAAAGTTTTTCTTTATTTTCTTCTTTGAAGAATTCTCTCGATCAGCTCTTCGAAGATTTGCAAAAAACAGAAAATCTGTTTACATTCTTAGATTAGTAAGTGTTTCGCTCTTTGTAAATCATGAATTTGTTTTGAGGATTTTCGAGTTTCGTGTAATCTTTGATTCGCGATTTCGTTTCAGAGTTTGCAAGTTTTTTAATCCTTCAATTTTTAATTTTTTCTGTAGCGATCTTGATTAGCGTTTTCTTTTGAAGCTATCTTCAAGATTGATTCCGCCTGAAACTGGCCCGATTGGTTAGGGTTTCTCGTTCAGTCGTCGAGGTGCGTCTCTGTCTATGTTAGGGTTTCGTGTAATCGTATTGATCGCGATTTTGTTTAGCGTTTTCAGTTTCCCTTACCGTTCATAGTTTAATTTTTGCAGTGATCTTGGTTAGGATTTCTTTTTCCATTTTCGTTTTGAAGCCACCTCTTGATTCAGTCGAGGTAAATTCTCCATTTATGCTATGAAGGGTAAATTCTCTTGATTCGGTCGCAATTTTTGTCAAAGTGATTAGCGGAAGATGGTTTATTGATCTGAGAATGTACAACATATATAGATACACAATAGAGAGGGCGTCTTAGGTTTTCCATATTCTAGTTAAGGTATATTGCCTATTTACAATATATGATAATATACTCCAATACTCCCCCTCAAGTTGAAGCATGAAGGTTACAAATGCCCAACTTGGGAAGAAGTTTCTCAAACTGTGATCGCCCAAGAGTTTTTGTGAAGATATCAGCTGGTTGGTCATGAGTACGAATGTGTTGCGTGGAGATAAGACCAGCCTGAACAGCATCACGAACTTGATGACAATCTGACTTGATGTGTTTAGTACGCTCATGAAACACTGGATTAGCTGCGATATGAAGGGCAGCTTGACTATCACAGTAGAAAGAAACAGGACCAGATTGTGGAACTCCCAAAAATGCAAGCAGCGAAAATAATAGATTCCATCACACTCTTCACCCGCTCCAATCAGCGTCCTCGTAAAACGGTCCTGCAATATACATATTTTCTCAGTAAAAGTTGCAACACCGGGATTGTAACGAAGTAACTTTCCTACTGAAATCAATGTGGGCTCCAAGTGAGGAACATAGAGAACGTGATTCAAGACTACACAACCACCAAGATTAAATTTTCCCTCTTTCGTAGCGATTGCATTATCCCCATTAGGCAACCGAACTGGACACGGCGGTATCGTAATAGTATCGAAAAGGGAGTCTAAATGTCCGGTCATATTATCGGAGGATCATGTATCAATGATAATATGGCCACATATAGGCTTACCAGAGAGACGATCAGATGCGTTTTGAGACGTATTGAAAAGAGAAACCAAGCCTGTCCACTGCTCATTCGTTAAACCCGGAATGCTACCACGATCAGCGTCAGTCAGAACATGATGAGCTTTAGCAGTATTCGCAGAGACTTGAACTGCATTAGCACGACCACCGGAACCACGACCTCGACCTGAAGAACTTCGTCCTCTACCACGACCATGACCATTGTCGGTATGCCAAGGAACACAAATGATTTGATAGCAAGCCTGAACATCATGACCTGTCTTTCCACAATGAGAACAAGTAAGATGACGCCCACGACCTGTTGATGAAGATGGTTGGGATGCTTGGGCAGAAAATCCAACAACATCCATTCGTGGAGAAACAGAACGAGTTACGTTTTGGTGTCGTTCTTCTTGAATAACCATAGAAAAAGCAGAATCAAGAGATGGTGTAGGCTTGATGCAGAGAATATTTGATCGCGTTGTGCCGAACCTAACACCGTCAAGACCCATTAAGAATTGGTGAGTCCAATCCTGTTCGCGTTTGTTTTCGAGAAACTTCATAACTTGACAATCAGACTTCCCACTATAGCAATCTGGCACTGACTCGTATTCAAGCAAATCATCCCACATAAGCTTCATTTTTCCAAAATATTCTTGAACATACATCCCTTCTTGCTTGAGACTCGCAACCGCAGCTTTTAATTCATGAATACGGAGGACATTCCCAACAGAGAACCGATTTTGAATGCTCTGCCACAAGGTGTAAGCACTGGCAGAACAAGAGACAGAGGATCGCAACTCCGGTTCGATGGCGTTGAGAATCCATGATACGAGCATTGAATTAACAATTCCCCACAGCTTGTAATTCACATCGTCTTTTCTAGGCTGTGGTATACTCCCATCGATGAAGCCAAGTTTATTTTTGGCGTGCAGAGAACGACGCATATTCTTTGCCCATCGCTCAAAATTGTTTTCGTTGAGTAACACGGTGCAGATTAATTGACCCGAATCTGCAGAGGAGTTAAGATAGTACTCCGATAAGATTAACGGCTCTGTTTTGGAGACAGAAGCAGATGCTGATTTTGATTGATTATCATCCTGACCAGTCATGATTGACTACGATTTGGATGGCAAAGAGATGCGTGACAAAGCACGGACTGAAACTCTGTTTGTTGAAGAGATGAAACAGAGATGATGAGAAGAAGAGAAAAAAAAAAAAACGATGGCGGCTAGAGTTCTCTATTGATATTTTTTGTTTTTAGAAAACCCTAGGCTCTGATACCATGTCAAAGTGATTAGCGGAAGATGGTTTATTGATCTGAGAATGTACAACATATATAGATACACAATAGAGAGCAGACAATAAGAATCAAGTTTGTCGTCTTCATAAGTGTCTTTATGGCCTGAAACAGGCGTCTCCTTGTTGGTTTGCTAAGCTTGGGATATTTATTATGTGTGCTTTATAATTTTTGGTTTCGTTTGGCGTTTTTGTTTTTCCCTTCAACGCCAAAAAGGAATGCTTAGGTTTTTGTTGGTACTGGGCTTGAAGCCCATAACTTTGGCCCGGCACAAACCGTTATTTCCGTCAAAAGCCCAGAAACGAGACCGTGAGGCCCATTCCCGTCAAAAACCGCAAATAACATTTTCCTATAAATACCGCATTAGGATGAGGAAATGGAGATCCAGAAAACTTCCAGAGAGCACCCCCCCTAAATTCCCGATTTCTACGCAAATCGTACGTCCGACTATTCTTACGATATTTTTCTTATCGTATCTACGATATTTCCCTTTTGTATTTACGACAAAGTCTTTTCGACGATTTCTTTTGTAATCTCCGATTTCAATATTTCGTATAAGAAAGTTCCCGAACCCATCATTTTCACGTATTTACGATAACCGGATTTCGGTATCAACAGTTTTTCTTATTCTAGTTAAGGTATATTGCCTATTTACAATATATGATAATAAACTCCAATAATTTTGTTAAGATTCCTTTTTACAACAACGAAAATTTCCTCTTTTAAGAAGATTTCAAAGCCTTTTGTTTTTTTTGGGTTTGAACAAACCCAAGAGATTAGGTAGACATTCTTGTAATGTCCTACCGATTCTTGTTTTGGGATATTTATTATGTGTGCTTTATAATTTTTGGTTTCGTTTGGCGTTTTTGTTTTTCCCTTCAACGCCAAAAAAGATCATAGGTAGACACTAATTCATTAGTGTTCTGTCTGATTCTTATTTGGGAACATTGTCCCATTGCAAGATTGTGATTTGAACCGATATATGGGTTGGTGGTGCATGCCTAAGGAAGAATGTCTTTAGACACAGACTCAAAAAAGAACATTGTCCCGTTGCAAGATTGTGAATTGTACCGATACANAGGAAGAATGTCTTTAGACACAGACTCAAAAAAGAACATTGTCCCGTTGCAAGATTGTGAATTGTACCGATACATGTGGGTTGGTGGTGCATGCCTAAGGAAGAATGTCTTTAGACAAAGACTCAAAAAGATCATAGGCAGACACTGATTTAAATCCGTTGCATATTGTGAATTGAAGTATCGGTTGGTGGTGCATGTCTAATGAAGAATGTCTTTAGAGAAAGATTCTGGGATGAAAACAGATTCCTACTTTTGATAACCACGGCTTTAAAAGTCTTAGGCAAAGACTATGAATTGAAACAAATTCCTCACTTTACAACACAAAGCCTAAAAGTCTCTAGACAAAGACATATTTTGGAATGGAGGATAACGAGGGATTCAGAAAGTCTCAAGGCAAAGACTATGAACTGAAACAGATTCCTTACTTCCAGTTACCACGGCTTACAAAAACTCTAAAGGCAAAGACAATAGGTCGGTGTCAGGCTTGTTGGATAGAGAAAACTCTTTTGACAAAGGAAATGGGTCAGTTTTATACATGCTGGATGGAAACAATGACCAGCGGCTTAGAAAACATTATTAGACAAAGACAATTGATCGGTTTTTGACTTGTAGGATGGAGAAGAAAAAAAACAACTAACGACTTAAAGAAGTCTTAAGACAAAGACTGAACTGAGAACTATGTCCCGTTGGGAACATTGTCCCGTTGCAAGATTGTGAATTGAACCAATATATGGGTTGGTAGTGCGTGTCTAAGGAAGAATGTCTTTAGACAAAGATTCTGGCTTGAAAAAAGATTAGACAATGTCTTTAGACAAAGACTCTGGTTTGAAAACAGATTTCTCACTTTAAGACCCAAGGCTTAAAAGTCTCTAGGCCAAGGCTATGAATTAAAAACAGATTCCTCACTTTACTACACACGGCTTAAAAGTCTCTAGACAAAGACTTCAGGGAAAGACGATGAAGTGGAAGATAACGAGGGATTAAGAAAGTCTTAAGGCATAAGACTCTAGATTGAAAACAGATTCCTCCCTTTAATACCCACGGCTTAAGAGTTCCTAGACAAGAACTCTGGATTGAAAACAGATTCCTCACTTTAATACCCACGGCTTAAAAGTCTCTAGAAAAAGACCTAAGGCAAAGACTGAACTGGAAGATAACAGGGTATTAAGCACGTATTAAGGCAAAGGCTTAATTGAAAACAGATTTCCCACTTTACTACACACGGCTTAAATACACACGGTTTAAAAGTCTCTAGACAAAGACTATGAATTTTAAACAGAGAACATGCTGGATGGAAAAAATGACCAAGCGGCTTTGAATATATTCTTAGACAAAGACTATGGGTCGGTTTTTGACTTGTGGGATGGAATAAGAACAACCAACGACATAAAGAAGTCTTAAGACAAAGACTGAACTGAGAATTATGTCTTCACGATAACCACAAGTCTTAAAAGTAGACAAAGACTATGAGTTGGATGGATAGAATGACCAGTGGCTGAAAGTCACCAATGGCGCTGAAAAGTCCTAAGATGGTTTATATTTGGTGGATGTAAAGAGTGAACAATTGTATGAAATCAATCTTAAGCAAAGACTGCAACGAAAACAAGTTATTTTATTACCACTCACGAGTTAAAAAACGACTAATGGCTTCAAGAAGATTTGTTGGATGGAAAAAAACGACCAACTGCTTAGGGAAGTCTTAAGACAAAGACTGAACCGAGAACTATGTGTGTGATAACCGCAAGGTTTAAAAGTAGACAAAGATTATGGGTTGGCTTTCAATTTGTTGGATGGATTTTTAGAACACCAATAGCTGAAAAAAAAGTCACCAACGGCTGAAAAATGCCTTAAGACAAAGACTATGAGTTGAATTGTAATTTGGTGGATGGAAAGAGTGACCAAATCAAGTCTTAAGATAGAGACTTTGGATCAATTTAGACTTGTTAGATGGTAAAAACAACTAACGATTTGTTGTATTGAAAAAAGAGCTACGGCTGAAAGAACTCATAAGGCAAAGATTCTTGACAAATATTATGAATCGAGAAAAGATTCTTACTTAACCACACGGCTTAGAAGTCTTTAGACAAAGATTATGGATCAGTTTAGACTTGTTAGATGGTGAAAAACAACTATCGATTTCTTGTAAATAAAAAAGACCTACGGCTTAAAGAAGTCATAAGCAAAGATTCTTGAAAATAAGTCTTTAGAGAAAGAAGACTATCTTTTGATTCGTTGGATGGAAAATACTACCAACAGCATCTACGACGTGAAGTTCGACTAACTAATTCTGTTTTTTTTCTTCAGGTATGTGTTTCAGAAGGTGTTCAAAATGTTATAGACTTTTTTCTTTGTTAAAGCAAAATGTTATAGACTCTGAGGAGATTTCAAGTATAACAGACTTTTGTGACATGTATGTGCTTTTAAAAACTTGCTTGTAATTAGTTTATGAAATTCACAAGTAGGATAAATATATGTGAAGACTAATTTTGATTTACACATGACATGTGTTTGAATAATCATCCAGAATCTTAGGTGATTTATAAGTGTTAGCATATTTCTGTAACAGCTTGAAGTATACAGACTAATGTTGATTTGCTCAGGTATGTTTTCTTGTCATAGACGCCAAATGGATTTCTAAGTGTCGCCAAATTTTGTGACCAGGTATATGCTTTTTAGCCTTTTCTTTGGTTCATTAATATTAGCACATATGAAAATCAAAAAATTAAATTAAGCTAGATATACATATTTTAAAAAACTAAAAATGCAGTTCTAAGTGTCATTTAGAAAGAAATATTAATTTCTTAAATAGCTGTCTTGACAATATCTAGTTGAAACGTATTGCTAATATACATTGATCAACGAGTAGAATTTACATTTGGTATTAGTACGTTGCATTTTTGTGTTTACAGTGTCAAGAATATTTTCTCTATATTTTCTCTTGATTAGAAAAAAATATTTATTTTTTTTATGTTTTGGTGCGTGTATGCATAATAAGATTTATGTAGATATATCTTGAAGTTTCTGTAGATATTTATTTTAAATGTAAAAGAGACTCTACCTAGATTAAAATTGATTAAATTAACAATCTAAAATAGGTTATTTGCTAAATTACTTCAAACATTGATTTTCATTATTAGGCATTCCTTATTTAAATTAGAAATTGTCAGATTAAGAACACTAGAGTCGTTTGGTCAATAATATTAGGCACCCTAATCTTCCCTATTTCAATATTAAGCAACCTAATTATATATAAAAATCTAATCAATATTTTTTCCTATACTAATTTTTTTTTTTAAATGTTAAATTTATTGACATAGGAGGCTATAACTTTCAAGCTAAAACAAGTTATCACTCATGTTTCAACAATTGAAAACAGAGCTTACAAAAATAAGAAAACAGAAACAAGTCCACCAATGGTTATGTGTGTCTTCTCCCATTCTTTCCTCATCCGCTTCTCCATAATGAGGTAATGTAGTATCACTAATGCAATCAAATAGAGCCTGACGATCAAGTAATCGGCCCAAAGACATATCCTTCTCATGACTTAGTCTGTCTCTACAACGTGAATGGTTTACTCTGTTTTTCTTAGTTGATCTTATGTTCTCACCTTTTTTTCGGAGTCAAATTTTTTCAAGCTCTTTTTCAAAAAAAAAATATATATTATTTTTTGTTTTGTGACTTCAACCAATCCTTCAAGCTCTTTTTGAAGGATATGTGACTTATACATATCCTTCAAGCTCTTTTTCAAAAAATCAAAAAAACAAAATTTCAAGTTTTATACTATTCAAAACAAATATATATATATATATATACTACAAAAAGTGTGTTTTATATCACTTATTTTATATATTTATTATTTATAATTAATGCAAACAAAATTTACATCACTTATAATATTCTAAAAGTGGTGATGCAAATAATTTACATCAGTTTATAAGCAAATGATATAAATATTTGTATTGATAATTGTAATCGATGTTAATTTGTATCGGTTGAAAAAAATGATGTTAATTTTTGCATCAATTAATATAAATGATGTTAATTTTTGTTACTTTTAATATAATTGATGTTAAATATTTTTATTATTTTTAATTGATATTTGATTATATGAGATGTTAAAATTATTACAAATGTTTATGAATATTTGTAATAATATTTTTATTCAGCCCACAAATAGATGTAACACATCAATAAGTTTTTAGTAAATAAAAAACCATAATTAATTTTACTGGTTAAAACCAATTAAAACGTAATTATATTGGTTAAAACCAAAAAATATATTAGTTTTATTGGTTAACACCAAAAAAAAAAATTATTTGCCAACAAATCTAAATATTAAGTACTTAAGTTCAATATTTATAGACATGTTTTGTCTTTTACTTTCTTATCAATTAGCGATGTGGGACAAAGTAAAAAGAAGTTAAAGAAGTTAGTTACATCACTTTTAACTGATATAAGTTTAATATCATTTTTCTAAATGGTGCTAACCAAAATAATTAATTACATCGATTGTTTAATTGATGTGAATTCCTAATTTGTATCAATTTTGTTAAAGTGATGCAAACTAATATATATGTGTATCAATTTTATTGAATTAATGTTAGAACACTTATTTTGTATCATTTATTAATAAATAATTTAAAACAATATCATTTCATTTTGTGATTCAATTTAATTGATGTAACCAACATTTTTTTGTAATATCATTGTACGATAATATCATTTCAGATAGAAGAAACAATAGTATGTATCATTGATGTAACCAACTCCTTTTTTGTAATATCATTGTACAAAATAATATCATTTCATTTTGTAATACAATTTAATAGAAGAAACAATTTAATACATACTATTGTTGCTTCTATTCAGATAAAAGTATGTTGTTAAATGATTCTACTATGAGAAGATAATACTATATGTCATGTACGACAGTTATCTTTTAATTTGAACTAGATTCTAGACCCGGGGCTTATTTTTTCAAAGATTAAACTATCTAATTTACAAAATGTGATATGAAAAATGAGTTTAAAATGTGTTCATTTTATGGCTATATGAATTATAGTTTGTTTTTATGTATCATGAGGATTGAAATTAAATTTTGTACGTGTGGGCTTAATATTTTAAAGATTAAATGATCTATTCTATAAAATATGATATGAGAAATGAGGTTTAAAATGTGTTCATTTGATGGTTATATTAATTATAGATTATTTTTATATGTTGTAATTGATTTTTTTTTCTTCTCCGTAATATAAGAAATGAGGTTTAAAATGTGTTCATTTTATAGTTATATGAATTATAGAATGTTATTTTGTGTTATGAAGATTGAAATTAAATTTTCTGCTTCGTCTAAGCTCTTTTGGAATACGCATACTATCTAAACTCCGCAAGATAAGGTCTAAACTCCTTCTCATGTTTATACCAGATGACCTTATCACAGTATATGTATAGTTTTTGTTTATTGCTTTTCTCATTGTATGGTTCAAAGCGATACATGTGGCTTCCTTTTTTGGGGTGCTTAGTGGTGTTGATGAAGCCACGTGTATGTCCTTTTAACTAATACAAATCGTTTGCCAAAAAAAAGTTCAGGCAAAAAAACCTTAGCCCGTTTCTGTGGGAAGAGGGAAAGAAAAATTTAGTTTGGTTTCTCCGACATCTGGTGTTTCCCGGAGCCGTGAGAAACTTGTAGGTATGAAGTCGATGGTGTCATAGTGGTGGCTAGGTTGACGGTGTGGATCTTTTCTGCGCAGCGGCGACTCGAGATTTGATGATTTTGCATTTGTGTTAGGAACGGCGTGGGTCTTCGGTGGGTCAGCGCGCAACACCAACCTTTGTTGGGATCATCCGCTTTCATATCGCTGGTTGGATCTAACGAGAGTATTTGAGGCTTTTTGCTTTTGAGTTTATTGATGGGTTAGGGTTTTGGTTTTGCTCTTGTTTATCTTAGGGAAGTGCTGGTAAAGTGGTGTTGTCTGGTTTAGGATAGTTTCGTTTATCGTCTTCTTTTAGGTCGTTGAATCGTCGAAGTTAGTATCCTTTCCACTGCCTTTAGTTTAGTTGAATAACAAGTCTTCTCATGTGGTCTTTTCCTTGACATGTTCTTGAAAAGGTAACCTCTTGTGAGGATGCATAATCCAAGATTTAGACTTTTTCGGAAGAAGATTAGGTGTGTAGGAGTTAGATTCTCGTCCTTTGTTCTTATTTTGTGGGGTTTAATCATTGCGGATTCCTCTATCTTCGATTCTCTTCAGTCTACGTTGCATTCTTTGACTTATTCAGTGTTCTCGAGAGTTTCACTTTTAGCCTTTGTATCCATCATGTGTTTTCCGTGTTTTTTTGCATTCTATTCGGGCAATAGTTTCGAGTTAATCGAGCTTTTGGTTTTAGGGATATATTTGTTATCTGTTGGCTTTTGATTCCGGAGAGATTTCTGTTCAGTGTCGGCTGTTGTATTATTTCTCTTTATGTTTTATCAATAAAACTTATTCAGTGAAAAAAAAAAAATTCAAGCAAAAATTAAACCCCGTGGAAGCCCCCTATCTATGGGTTGACCAAATGGTTAATTAATGCTTCTACACCAGGAGATATGAGGTTCAATTCCCATAGATTGCGATTAATTGCAGATTAATGGAGGCAAGGTTAGACCATCTTCAACCTATACCTCCATTTTTTACTCAAAAAAAGAGTAACTCCAAAATGGAGTTGAGTTTTGCTCCAATGTATAACTCCATTTTTTACTCCAAAAAAGAATATTCTAAATAGATTCTATTTCTATTTTATTACTAATACCTTTTATTTCTAAAATTTACAAATTAACTCCCATTTATTTAAAAACAAAAGCAAAATCAGTCTCTCTACTTTTGATAACGAAGTGAATTAAAAAGAGAGAAAAAGTAAACGAAGGGCGACAGAAATGGAGATCAAGATCTAGATCTTCATGGAGGCGTTGAAGGCCCAGATTTCATGGGTTTTTATATTATGCAATCTCCTTATCAAGCGGTTTGCTGGGGAGATTCTCCGAGAATCTATCCTTACGGGGATTTTACATTGGTTTAATTGGGGATCTGTAAGGGATTTTCGGATTTCGTTTACGGTAATACGGAGGAAGATTGGAAGGAATTTCTATGGTTCTCATATCCACAGAGATCTGCGGATCGGAATTTGGCAGGTACCGAGGTTTCGATATTGGATCTTCATTTATGGAGTTCGTAATATAGGATATTATTCATATCCCGGAATTTTTTGGGAGATCTGGAAACCAATGGAGATTATAATCAATATTGCTATTACAATTGAAATAGACGAGGATTCTGCTTGCGAGATGGGTTTTGAATATTTATTTCAAATCATTGGGGATGTCTTTTTTACGGAAATGTTACCTCATAAGGGGAATTATACGGATCCTATTGGTTTGATTATGGAAAATGGAATTGTTGCTGTGATTTGCAGATATGATCTCCAAGGGTTACGATTGATTAGGGTAAATCTTTTTACAGGAATAAAAAGAGGAAGACAGGGGACAAAGGAGTATCACCATTACGGATTTCATCATTCGCTCTATTTGCCTGGCGATTGTTAAGTTCTGCGCAGAGACAATGTCACAAAGTTTAGTAATCAAAATGGGTGAATCGGGGAAGAAGAAGGAAGCCACGGTTCATAGCTTGAAGATTCAAATCCCGAGATTTGATAATACGCAACTGATTGAGGGCTACGGGAAGACTCTGATTGGGAGGTGTATGAATCCTCCAAAGCAAGACATGAAGTTCCTGCTTAGTATGCTCCCTCACATCTGGAAAGTTGAAGATCGTGTGGTAGGGGCAGACTTGGGGCTCGGGCGTTTCCAGTTCGATTTCGACAGTGAAGAGGATATTACAGAAGTTCTCAAGATGGAACCATTCCATTTTGACTTTTGGATGCTCTCGGTGGTTCGATGGGAACCGATTGTTGATGCCAAGTATCCTTCGGCTATTATGTTTTGGGTTCGCGTTATGGGAATACCATTGCACTTCTGGGCTCCGCCTACGTTTATGGGCATTTGGGCGGCTTTGGGAGAGGTAAAGGAGGTAGACCTAGAAAATGGCAAGGTGAAAGTAGTTATTGATGGATTCAAACCTTTGGTGTTCAAGACAATTGTGGAGTTCCATAGCGGAGAAGAAACGGTGGTTCATCTGAGCTATGATAGGCTATTCGGGGTTTGTAAAATCTGTAGCAGTCTCTGTCATGACGAGAGTGTTTGTCCAGAACGTATGCATCAGGACGTGAAGGGCAGAGACAGAGAGACACAAACAAGCATGGACAGAAGGAATGTTGGAAAGGAGACAGAGAGTTTAAGCTACAGAGGGGCCTTGATGGGAGAAGAATCTCTGCGTAGTGGCAGTGATATCGAGGGATATTCACAGCCTTGGCAGTATCAACAAAAGGGTAAAGGGAAAAGACAAGAGCTGCGGGAAGATGGCGGAAGTGCTAAAGAGGATTCACGATATGGTAATACCAAACCAGAGAAACGGTATGGAGAGGGCTCATCAAGGTCATACAAAGTCTCGGGGTATAGAAACCCTGCAGAGATGCGGAGATTGGAGAGTGCACATCACCAGGGTCCATATTCTAACGTTAGACGGCAGGAACGTGGACCAACGGAACAGCGGTATCTGCCGGGGACTGAACTACATAACAAGAATGGTATGGAGAAGGAAAAGGCTACAAGCAAAGCTAAAAAAGGTATAGATTTTCAATCTGCTACAGCTGGGATGGATGAATCTGGAAACAGTAAGTGAGATTGTACTGTGGAAGACAGAGCTATTGATACTATCAATGAGGATCAAACGATGGACCACTTGGATTTGGCAAATCAGTTTCTAATCCAGACGGGTGAGGAAAATGAAGTGATGGATTTGGATGAGAAAGATTTGGAGAAGTTTGAAGGTTCAGTGGCTGAGGAAGATGTGCTTAAAGAGGTGGAGGCTGCGAATAATGTGGAGTTACATGTAGGTCTTAATATCACAGGAGCAGAAAGTGACAAGGAAGAGCAGGTAGGTCTGGTCGTCGAAGAAGCGGAGAATGGCGTTGGGTTTGCTGGGACCAAGCCACCAAGAGGTCCTAAAAAAGGGGAAAAAGGCAGGTGGTTCGTAAGAATCTGTTCAATGCACTTTCGGGTGTAGGAGGGAGAACAAGTAAGAAGCGTATGGTTCAAGCTCTTATTTCGCCAAGGAAGAAAGTGGGGGTTCGATAAGAGAACCGTAAGGAAGACGGCATCCAAGCGGCGGATGGTATGGGAGACCCAGACCCAGAGAACAAGTTGGGTACGTCGCATGATATTAATATATGAGGATTCTTAGTTGGAATTGCCAGGGATTAGGGAATCGGTTTACAATAAATTACCTTCGGGAGGTTTGGAAGAATTTTAAGCCCGAATTTATTTTTCTGTCAGAAACAAAGAACTGTTTTTCTTTTGTTCAACAATTTCAGTTGCATTTTGGTTATAATAAGTTGTACACGGTGGAACCGTGCGGATCAAGTGGTGGTTTGGCATTATTTTATAATGATTATTTTGATGTTAAAGTATTATATGCGAGTAAGCGTATTATTGATATTGAGGCAAATTATGAAGGGAAAACAATATATTTATCTTTTATTTATGGAGATTCAGTGCAAAAGTTAAGAAATCAATTATAGGAACGACTCACAAGAATGGGAATAAATAAAGCGGAACCATGGTTTTTAATTGGGGATTTTAATGAGTTAACGGGTAACCATGAAAAACAAGGTGGAAATGTGAGGTCCGCGACCACTTTTGTTGATTTCAACGGCATGATTAATAATTGTGGTTTATTAGAATTTCCAAGTAAAGGAAATAAATTATCGTGGTGGGGAAGAAAAAGTGGACAAATAATTCGTTGTAGATTAGATCGGACACTAGCCACCTCAGATTGGCACGATATGTTCCCACATTCCTTTGTAGAATATTTACGGATGATTGGGTCGGATCATCGATCAATAGTGGCAACTATTGAAAAAAGAATCCCTAAGCGACGAAAGGACTTTTGGTTTGACAAAAGATGGATTGGACAGAAGGGTCTAATGGAATCGATTACACATGGGTGGAATCAAACAAACGGAGGGGAAACAATTTCGGTGGTTGATAGAATTGGTAACTGTAGGCACAAAATTTCTAGATGGAGAATGTCAAACCGGCCGTATGGGAAAGATAAAATATCAGAACTTCAACGAATACTCGAAGACATACAAAATGATGATTCTCGGACCCAGGCAGAATTAAACGAGGCTACACGGAAGCTTAAGGAGGCTTATTTAGACGAAGAACAATTTTGGCAACAGAAAAGTCGAAATTTATGGAATAAATGTGGGGAACTAAATACAAAATTCTATCACGCTTCAACAAAACAACGTAGAATTATAAATCGGATGGTAGGACTGCATAATAAAGAAGGGATCTGGGTGGCAGGGGATAATAACGTGGAGAAAATAGCAGTTGCATACTTTGAAGAATTATTTACATCTTCAAACCCAACAGAATTTGACGAGGCATTAGGGGAGATCACGGAAAAGATAACAGAGATAGATAATGAGAACCTAACAAGATTGGCAACAGAGGAGGAAATAAAAAAATCTCTATTCATGATGCACCCGGGAAAAGCTCCTGGACCGGATGAGATGACAGCTTTATTTTTCCAGCGTTCCTGGCATACAATCAAGACGGAGGTGGTACAAATGGTAAATAATTTTTTAACAACGGGAGTTTTTGATGAAAGGCTTAATTTCACTAATATATGTCTCATCCCAAAAACAGAGAGACCGACCAAGATGACAGAATTACGGCCGATAAGTTTGTGTAATGTAGGTTACAAAATTATTTCGAAGGTCTTGTGTCAGCGACTAAGACAACTGCTTCCACGGCTTATATCAGAAACACAAACGGCTTTTGTACAGGGAAGACTTATTTCAGATAATATTCTGCTAGCTCAGGAAATGTTCCATGGTTTGCGCACTAACAAATCATGCAAAAGTGAGTTTATGGCGGTTAAAACGGATATGAGTAAAGCTTATGACCGCGTTGAATGGTCGTTCATTGAGCATCTATTACGAAAGATGGGTTTTGCGGAGACTTGGATTATGTGGATGATGAGGTGCATTACGACGGTTCAATATAAGGTTTTAATTAATGGTCAACCAAGGGGTTATATAAAACCGAAGCGTGGGTTACGACAAGGAGATCCATTATCTCCATATCTTTTTATTCTCTGCACGGAAGTACTTATAGCAAACATGGGGAAAACAGAGAGATTAAAACAGATTACAGGGTTAAAGATAGCAAGGGCAAGTCCAACAATATCACATAAGCTTTTTGCAGATGATAGTCTGTTCTTCTGTAAAGCAAATAAGGAGAACGCCCAAACTTTGCTTAAAATTTTGAAACAATATGAGTCAGTCTCAGGACAACAGATTACTTTGCGAAATCATCGATACAATTTGGACATACAGTGGACCCGACAGCCAAGGAAGAAGTTCATGGGACTTTGGGGATAATGAATATTGGTGGAATGGGGACGTACTTGGGGATTCCAGAGAGTATGGGAGGGGCAAAAACGAAGATTTTTAACTTTTTAATAGAACGACAGCAAAAGCGAGTAAATGGATGGACATCAAGACTATTATCCAAAGGGGGTAAAGAGGTATTAATAAAATCAGTGGCAACCGCAATGTCCACATATGTAATGTCGTGTTTCCGATTGCCAAAAGCGATAACAGGAAAGCTTACTAGCACGGTGGCACACTTTTGGTGGACCACCAATGGTCAAGCACGAGGTATGCACTGGATGGCATGGAAAAATTTATGTAAGCACAAGTCCGAGGGAGGAATGGGTTTTCGGGCTATAGAGGATTTCAACACGGCTTTACTAGCAAAGCAGCTCTGGCGACTTATAGATTATCCAGAGTCTCTCTTTGCAAAGGTGTTCAAAGGGCGGTATTTTAGGAATGGAGGGCCTTTGGACCCCATTCGATCCTACTCTCCATCTTATGGGTGGCGAAGTATAATCTCTGCTCGATCTCTGGTACAAAAAGGGTTTATCAAAAGAGTTGGTTCCGGTACTTCTATATCAGTATGGAATGATCCTTGGATACCGACATCTCGCCCGAGATCAGCAATCTGCAAAGGATATAATTTGTATCTGGAACTCACAGTTAATCAATTGATTGACCCTTCATCGTCAACGTGGAATTTACCACTAACTCACCAACTGATTGTGGCAGAGGATATACCGTTAATCATAGGTATTCCAACAACAAGGGAGTTAAGACCAAACTTCTCCAACTGGCACTATACAAGATCGGGAAGATATACGGTGAAATCTGGATACAAGCTCGAGCAGGAACGTTCCTCCAGTGGCGAAATACAAAAACCATGTGGACCTAATGTGAGTGGTCTACAAGGTCAAGCTTGGAAGATAAAATGTCCGCCTAAGATGAAGCATTTTTTATGGCAAATAATCTCCGGTTGTATTCCGGTTATGGATCGTTTGCGTAACAGAGGTATCAATTGTGATTCACAATGTGGAAGATGTGGTGCAGAACGTGAAACAATAAATCAAACGTTTTTTTGAATGCCCACCGGCTTTCCAAGTCTGGGCTCTATCGCCAATTCCTACACCGCAAAATGGGTTCCCAACAGATGCATTATTTTCAAATATGGCACATTTGTTTTGGCAATTACCACAAGACGATACAATGGCGATGTTCCCATGGATTCTATGGTATATCTGGAAATCACGAAATGATAAATTCTTCTCAAATATAGATCGGGACCCTCGGGAGATACTTAAGGTGGTACAGGCAGAGGCCATATCATGGGAATTGGCACAAGTAGATGACATTCAGCCAGACTATCAACAACGGTCAGAAGTATTGGTATCATTACAATACGATGGACTGACATGTAAAACAGACGGTTCTTGGAAGGATACGGCCACGAATGCGGATCTGGGATGGTTTTGTCAAGGTATTGGTACGGATGTAACATTAATGTGGGCAAAGAATGTAAGACGAAGCATTTCTCCATTACATACAGAATTGGAAGCATTAATATGGGCTATGCATTGCATGCTTGATGCAAGACGATTTGCGGTGGCTTTCGTCACGGACTGCTCTGAACTGATGAAGATGGTGTCTGAACCAGAGGAATGGCCGGCTTTCGCATTACACCTAGAGGAATACGAGAGAACAAGAAGGGAATTATCATTCTACTCTATCTCGTATATCCCACGCGCTCAAAATACAAAGGCAGACAAGTTAGCACGGAGTGCTCGAGACTACCTTTCTCATTTGGATTATGTAAACTCAACTCCACCGGTTTGGATTTCTGAACCGTTCTAAGAGTTGAGGCTGTCGACAAAAAAAAAAAAACCCCATTTATTTAATTTTTTACAAAATTTTTATAAATTATGAATTAAATAAAAAAAGTACATAATATCATAAAAAACATAGGAAATTTTTTATTTAAGCATCACCATTACTCAAAATTTTCCCACAAATGATCAATTAATGCATTTCGAAGTGAAAAATGAGCTTCTTTATCTTTACTTTCTCTAAATCAACCAAGAAACTCTTGAAACCGTATATTATCGTAGGTGAGCCACTACAACCTTCATATTGTCCAGCACAAGCGGCAGGACAATTTTTCACTTTGAGTGCATGCGATCTAAGCTACTAAGCATCCTTGGAAAACCCTGTTTTTCACCAATGTGAAGAAGTCTGTAAATGTCATTAGGTGTTGGTGATTGTAGGTAATTCTTTGAAAATATTTCCACTATGGCTCGACAAATTTTTTTCATGCTTTCGATTGTTGTTGATTGGCCTATCTTTACGTACTCGTCTGTGGCATATGCAGGTAGACCTGATATCTCTATATTTTACATCTTTTTAACATACATTTAGTATAGGTTTTGCTTTCTTTTATGCATTCATTCACTAGTTTTTGTCACATTTTCATTCATATTAGTTTTAGGATAGACATTGCATATTTTGCATGTTTCGAATGCTTGGCAGGTACTTTTGGAGCTTGTGGAGGTTCTATGGAGTTTGGGAGGAAAAACAATGAGCAGCCAAGGCAAGAAAGAGCAAAAGAGAAGACTTCTACTGCCACAATGGTCAGCCACAACGACCTCATCCCGATGTGAAGCAAGACGTCTGCTTTCACATCAATCAACTAAAACGGACTGGACAACCCGTTTTGTAAAGATCAGCTCGGACGAAGGGTTTCTATCTCGATTCAGCTTCTGATGTCTTCATAATATTTGTAAAGGATTGAGTTATCTTTCGTCTGGTGGAAGTAGCAAGTCATTATGATCGGCGGTTCAGAAGTTACTGCGGAAATAGTGAGCATCGGTCTGGCAAGCTCGGCTAGCTAGTGTACAACGGACAAGCACAACGGCTTGTGCCCGATGAAGCTTGTGCGGATGAAGACAAAAGATTTGGAGCCACAACGGGCTACCATAACTGTATCAAGCCGTTGCAGCTAGAGTCCAAAGAGTACAAATGTCCAAAGAAGTTTGCTTTTAGTATTGGATCCCTTTTATGTGGATAAGGGTTCACTAGGGTTTGGTGGCTCACCTATAAATATACTTAGACCCCAAGAAAACGAGACACCTTCTCTCTTAGCCTCCTTTAACTTGTTTTTATTTTTTATTTTAGTTTTCAAGAACCTTGTAAATACTTTTGATTTTTAATTTAGTTTTTGCACTTCCCTTTAATCTTTTATTCTTGTTATTTATTCTTCTTTAATCTTGCTTAGCCATATTTACTTTCTGGATTTCGTGGTTAAGCTTTGATTAAGGATTGTTAGTTTAGTTTTTGTATTTTTCTTATTTATTTTCTTCTTGTGTATTCATCTCTTATCATGTTTAGCTTTTATTTCCTTGTGAATCTAGAAGTTAGCCATATGATTATGGAGTAGTGATTTTGTGATTCTTAGGATGTGACAGATTTATGGTGATAGATCTTGATGCTTATACATTTAATGATCTTAATCTTCTCTACTCACCATAATTAATGCTTAACTTAAATTGATCACTTATGCTAAAGTTCATAGTCTTCCCTAACAAACATCATGTTAGATGAATGCTTGAACCGTTTGTAGAGGATCTACCCTTCCTAGCCTAAGACATTAGTTGTCTAGGGGGTATTTTGACTTTATAGGGTTGGATCTCCTTGCTTGCTATCCTCATGGATCACTACGCGGGAGCGAGGTTAGGTTGTGAGCTAGCAAAGTGACTTCTATCACGACAGTGGATTAGTCTTGATTAGAAACCCTATGCCTAAGGATTACCATCTAAGACCCATGGTCTAGATGTTGTTATAAGATATCATTTATCACCATGTTCATCATAGATCATTATTCTCATCCTAAGAACCTCTTTTGTCATTAGTTTATCTTAGTTCAAGCTTGTGTCTCGGTTTGTCTTGTCTAGCTTTCTTCTTTTATTAGTCTTTGTTTAGGTTGTGTTAGCTTTTGTTTTCTTTTTGCTTTTGGTAATCACTTATGATATGATCATGGATGCGCAGCTTGAACCAGCGGATGCTTTGCTTGTACCTGAAGGAACTATGACTCGTACAAGGCTTAAGAGGTTTAAAGAAGGCATTAGAGGATTACTCAGTCAGATGATCACTCAGAAAGGAGAAGAAGTTAAAACCCAATCAAAGGCCTGTGAGAGCATACCAGTGAGGAAACATTCTAATTTTTTCGTGAGGTCTAGTGAGCTTAAGAGATATTTGCTTTCTGAGCAACCCATTCTTTTGCTTATATACAAACAAACTCTTATGAGTTTAACTGACCACGAGCCGGAGCTGCCGAGCAAGATTGTTTCTGTTTTGCAAGACTTTGAAGATGTCTTTCCAGAAGACAACCCAAGAGGACTACCACCAATCCGTGGTATTGAACATCAGATTGATTTCGTGCCTGGAGCAGCCCTTCCAAACCGACCAGCCTACAGAACCAATCCTGTGGAAACTAAGGAGCTTCAGAAACAAATCAATGATCTAATGGGAAAGGGATACATCAGAGAGAGCATGAGCCCTTGTGCTGTGCCAGTCCTACTCGTACCAAAGAAGGACGGAAGCTGGAGGATGTGTGTCGATTGCAGAGCCATCAACAACATCACTGTAAAGTATCGCCATCCTATTCCTCGTTTAGATGACATGCTAGATGAATTGCATGGTTCTTGTGTCTTTTCAAAGATTGATCTCAAGAGTGGATATCACCAAATTCGAATGAAAGAGGGTGATGAATGGAAAACTGCTTTTAAAACCAAGCTAGGGTTGTATGAATGGTTAGTTATGCCTTTCGGTTTGACAAATGCACCTAGTACGTTTATGAGATTGATGAACCATGTTCTGCGAGCTTACATTGGAGTCTTTGTTGTGGTTTACTTTGATGACATCTTAGTATACAGCAAGAGTCTAGATGAGCATGTTAATCATCTGAAATTGGTTTTAAATGTTCTTAGAAAAGAAGCATTGTTTGCTAATCTGAAGAAATGCACTTTTTGTACAGATAACCTTGTGTTTTTAGGTTTTGTTGTAAGTGCAGAAGGCATCAAAGTCGATGAAGAAAAGGTCAAAGCTATTAGAGAATGGCCAAGTCCGAAAACAGTTGGAGAAGTGAGAAGCTTTCATGGTCTTGCTGGATTTTATAGACGCTTTGTGAAAGACTTTAGCACCATTGCAGCACCACTCACTGAAGTGATCAAGAAAGAAGTAGGATTCAAATGGGAAGAAGCTCAAGAGAATGCGTTTCAGCTTTTGAAAGGGAAGCTTACTAACGCACCTGTTCTTACTTTACCTGACTTCTTGAAAACTTTTGAGATTGAATGTGATGCTTCTGGTGTAGGAATTGGGGCAGTGCTGATGCAAGAGAAGAAGCCTATCGCTTACTTTAGTGAAAAGCTTGGAGGAGCTACTTTAAACTATCCAACTTATGACAAAGAGTTGTATGCCTTAGTTCGAGCACTTCAGACATGGCAGCATTACTTATGGCCGAAAGAGTTTGTGATTCACACTGATCACGAATCTTTGAAACACCTGAAAGGTCAACAGAAGCTAAACAAACGTCATGCGAGATGGGTTGAGTTCATAGAGACATTTCCTTATGTCATTCGATACAAGAAAGGTAAGGACAATATAGTTGCTGATGCACTATCTCGAAGGTATGTCTTGATCTCTACTCTGGATGCTAAGTTGTTAGGTTTTGAACAGCTTAAAGAAATGTATGACACCGATTCTGAGTTTAAAGAAGTATTTCAAGCCTGTGAAAAGTTTGCATTTGGGAAATACTTTAGACATGAAGGTTTTCTATTTTATGAGAATCGTTTATGTGTGCCTAATTGTTCCTTGAGAGACTTGTTTGTTAGGGAATCACATGGAGGTGGTCTAATGGGGCACTTTGGAGTTGCCAAAACTTTGAGTATTTTGCAGGATCACTTCTACTGGCCAC
Organism: Alliaria petiolata; assembly: GCA_020283515.1. NCBI lineage: Eukaryota > Viridiplantae > Streptophyta > Magnoliopsida > Brassicales > Brassicaceae > Alliaria > Alliaria petiolata. Next base: position 67,780,698 of record JAHZTW010000003.1, on the reverse strand, counting down.
ACATGAAGAGAGACGTAGAGAGAATTTGTGGACGATGTGCTACTTGCAAGCAATCCAAATCAAAAGCACAATCGCACGGTTTGTATAATCCTTTACCCATTCCTACTGAACCGTGGACTGATGTTTCAATGGATTTTGTACTTGGTTTGCCTAGGACTAGAAAGGGACGAGATTCAGTTTTTGTGGTTGTAGATCGGTTTTCTAAAATGGCACATTTCATACCTTGTCATAAAACTGATGATGCATCACTTGTGGCTGAATTGTTCTTTAGGGAAGTTGTTCGTTTGCATGGCATGCCTAGAACCATCGTTTCTGATAGGGATACAAAGTTCTTGAGTTACTTTTGGAAAACATTGTGGTCTAAGTTAGGGACTAAACTTCTGTTTTCAACTACTTGTCATCCACAAACTGATGGACAAACTGAAGTAGTTAATAGAACTTTATCCACTCTCTTACGTGCAATCATAAAGAAGAACATAAAAACGTGGGAAGATTGTTTGCCTCATGTGGAATTTGCTTATAACCATTCAGTTCATTCAGCTACTAAGTACTCACCTTTTCAAATTGTTTATGGTTTTAATCCTTTGACACCATTGGATTTAACTCCTTTACCTTTGAGTGAGCGTGTTAGTATGGATGGAAAGAAGAAAGCTGATCTTGTTAAGCAGATACATGAGAAGGCACGACTTAACATTGAGAAAAGGACGGAACAATATCGCAAGCAAGCTAACAAAGGAAGACGTGAGAAAGTCTTTGAGCCAGGAGAACTTGTTTGGATTCACTTGAGGAAAGAACGATTTCCAGCTGAGAGGAAGTCAAAGTTAATGCCAAGAATCGATGGACCATTCAAAGTCTTGAAACGGATCAATGACAATGCTTACAAAATTGATCTTCAAGGTAAGTATACTGTGAACTCAAGCTTTAACGTTTCTGACTTGGTTCCTTATGTTGCAGATGAGCCAGATTTGAGGTCAAATCCTTTTCAAGTGGAGGGGGATGATATGATCATGGATGCGCAGCTTGAACCAGAGGAAGGAGAGCTTGAACCAGCGGATGCTTTGCTTGTACCTGAAGGAACTATGACTCGTGCAAGGCTTAAGAGGTTTAAAGAAGGCATTGGAGGATTACTCAGTCAGATGATCACTCAGAAAGGAGAAGAAGTTAAAATCATTCTGGTTTTAATTACACATCAGACTTCTGCAATTACACATCAGACTTCTGAAAATACACGGCAGACTTGTGAATCAGCTATATAGTCAAGCTATATAGTCGACTACATATTCAAGCTACATAGTCAACGATATAGTCGAGCTACATAGGTCATCTACATAGTTCGTCTACATAGTCAAGATTCTGCCAAAGGAAAGAAAAGCAGTTGAAGCGTCTAGACGATCAGAAGGAGGGGGATCTGGACATTTTCAAAGGTCATTATGAGTCTAAGAGTCATTCAAACACATCTTTAATTCTAGTCTAAGTCTTCCTAGTTTTTAGCTAAGTCTTTATCGATTTTAGCTAGGTATTAAAAACATCTTTTCTTCTTTATATTCTTTGTAACTCATTTGAGAAACACAACCATCTTTTTTTTATCTTCTTTGAGAGTGATTCTCTGTTGTTCCTTGTGAACTTTTCGATCTTTGGTGCGTAATATCCAAACGATCAAACCGGTTTATCAAAGGTCATTCCGCAGACTTTTGTGTGGCCATTCATCTTCTTTGTTCGTAGTCTTCGTTTTAAGCGAGTTTTGGGCTTAGGGTTTCATATACCTTAACATCTTACTCCACGAGTTCTATCAACAACGAATCCACCGTCTAGTTTCATCTGAATCGTTGTAAGTTTTGGGCATAGGGTTTAATATACCTTATCATCTTGCTTCGCGAATCACTTGAAGTTAAGGATTATCCTTCTACCACACCTAGAGTGCATCCTTCTTGGGAAGAATCACATCAACTTAGGTTGTTAGATAACTTATTTTCCCATTTTGCTTAGCTTACCTAGTTTCATATAATCCTAGTGCGTCTATCTTGACTCTTTTGGATTTGGCAAAAAAAAACCCTAGCTATACTACAATTGGCTAAAAAGGTTTTTAATTGCAAAGAGCATAAAAAACCTCTTTTAAGACCATATGCTAGCTAGCATCCGAAACACGTCCATTACTTTTTGAAGGGAAGATAATCCAAGCCTACCCATTGTATCCTTTCGTTGAATGAAGTAGTTGTCATGTCTTTCAACTGCATCGATAATACGAAGGAATAGGGAACAAGACATATGATATCTCCTGCGAAATATAACTTTATTGTAAACCGGGACCTCTGAAAAATAATTGTTGAACAATCTATAGTGTGCACTTTCTCGATCGCGGTAGATGAAAGAACGTTCGGGAACTGAGCCACCATAGGTCATCTGATTTTCTTGTTGAGAGAGAAAGAATTGGATGACCGAATTTTTATTAGTAATAGCAAGATGTATCGCTTCTTCTTCATTCTCGAGATTATTGAAGAAGATGATGAAGAATGAAAATTTGGTAGATCTCTAGAATTGAAATTCATTTCGAGGGAGAAAAAAATAAGATGAGCAAAATGTAATAGAAATTTGTATTGGATTGTAATGACAAGTTAACATAGAATTGGAATGTGATGATATGTTTTTTATTAGAAAATATTCTAATTAATATAATAGGTAAGAAAATAAATTAAACTATAACTGTTGTGAATAAGAGAAGAAACAAGAGAAGAGATAGAAAGAATTGATGTTGATGTTATTCCAATGAATAAATGATCATTTATATAGGAGTACAAGAGAGGGTTTTACTTGGTGACAAAGTAAAACCTAATGGGCTTATGGGCTTATAATGGACATCACATAATAGTTCATAACACTCCCCCTTGATGTTCATTATACAAAAATATTTCCTAAAGCGCGTATGATGCTGCCTCGTTAAAAACCTTACTAGGAAAACCCAATGGGAAAAACCATAGCTAAGGGAAAAAGAGTGCAGCGCGCATTAACTCCCCCTCATGAGTACATCACTTGAGATCTTTGAGATGAGGCAATCCAATATGATGAAAATAGCTTCTTGAAAGTAACGCCTTGGTAAATCTATCTGTCGAATATTCACTTGAATGAATTTGAATAATTCTTACATCGCCATTCTTCTGCAGTGCATGAATCTTGCTAATGATTCGTCTTGATCATTCTCTTTGCTTCACTTGTTCTCATTAAAGTATTACAAATACTTTGGAAGGGTGATAGACTTTCATCTTTACATTTCCCTTTAGATGTCTATCATTTGCGTGTTCTTTGTTGCCTCGTTAAAACCTTTCATGGAAAAACCCAGTGGCATAAAAACCATGATAAAGAAAAAGAGTACAACCACGCACATCATTATATTTCTCCCCTTGGAATCATCTTCTTCAAGAGAAGCATTCCAATCATATACTATCTTTTGAGAATTGTTATAAGCATAAGCTTAATGAATAAAATCGTATGATTATCTTGTAATCTCTTAGATTACTGGACTTCTTGTGCATAACAACATTTTCACATAAAAGTTAATTTCTTAAGTCTATTTGGACTTCAAGCCAAATTTATATTTACATACAGTTTTTTTAAACATGTATTTACATACTTCTACATAACATTTTATTCATGCTCTTCTTTATTGTTTTAACTTTCTTTCTTGTTATACGAAATCACATCTTTCAATCATGACAGAAATCAATACATTACTTAACTAGCAGCATTTAAGTATGGTCCTTCGAGACCAAGTATATGCGAGCAATCATTATGTAATCCTGCAAGGATCTTTTGAGATAGTATCTCTATTACTTAGATATTCCAATTTGGAACACTTGAAAACAATGTTATATTTTCAAAATCTTTCAACTTATATTAACTCTTCAATAGTTTTGATTGTATTCAAATCTAGGATTTCATTGATCCATAATCTTTTGATAAACATACATGGGTATATTGGTTAACCTTATAATATTCACTTATACCTCATGAAACATATATGAAACTCTATTGAATATCTTACGTTCCCGGGAATATAATTTTGACATCATCAATCTTCCGGAGATTGTATCATTTTGACATCTTTAATCTTTCGGGTATTGTATCCTTCATGGATTATATCCCTCGGGGATTTTTACTTTAAGTATCATTTTTCAGTGGGTCGAATAAGTCAAGTTCTTCTCTTATTGCCAAACTGATAAGGAACTTGAAATTAGTTGCATCCACCACAGAAGAGTATGTCTCTTCATAATCAATTTCATATTCATCATAAAATCTCATTTATCTCCCACTGGTTTTACACTCTTAGGTGTATGGACAACTGGTCCAAATACTCATCTCTTTCCAAGAGATTTTAACTCTATGACTATTGCTTCTTTATAATTTGGCCAATCATTTCTTTGTGTACACTCTGCAATAGATTTCGTGATCCTCTTTCTCATTCATCATATCAACTGCTACATTGCATGCAAAAATATTATCGACGTCGATTTGCTTTTCGGTTCCATTTTAATCTACACATGACATAACTTGTTGAGATCGATCTCTTCATTATCTCAGGTACCTGAATTTCTTTCTTGTCATGTTTAATGTCTCTTCTTGAGATCATTCAAAAATCTTTGTTTCCTCGATCTGACCATTGTCAAATTCTGCTCCTTTTTATTTTCGAGGATTCTTTTATTTGGAACAAGTCTATCACGCTTCATGCGTTCTTTAGACTCACTAGCAGCTTGATATTGTCCTTCTGAGACATTAAATTTTCTTGGAGCATTTACAGCTGGTATGTGACTTTGTCACTTTATTTGGGTCTGTAAATACGTCTGGCAACTTGATTTACTAATCTTTGTAAATGAATTATCTTTTGGAATTTCAATTCACTTTCTTTAGTCAGAGGATCAATGATAATTCATTTGAGCTTATTTTCTTTTCCAGCTGTTTATTTTCTCCCCCCTATGTTGGAAAATTAAGTTGAACATATCCATCATGGATAGCTCTATATACTTAATTATCACTGGAGATTCATATCCAACATATTTACAGCCTCATTTGAGGATCTATCTTATACCGCTGTGGTGGAGCAATGTGGATGTATACTGCACATCCAAATATTATAGATGGAAAATATTTGGTCTGACCCAAAACCAATTTTGATGGGAGAACCTTTGATTACTCGTTGGCTTAATGCGAATTAATGCTTCTGGATTTTCAACATTTATCCTTATGCTTTTATCATCAAAGGCTTAAGATGTGAATTCACTAGCATTACCAAATACTCTTGCAAACTTCAAGTTGTAGATTTATAACAAGAATACACACAACCATCTTGTTAAATCCAAATCTAATTTGGCTAGTGATAATCATATTATCATATTTGCCTTTTGAGTACGTATTACATGAAACATCATTAGGAAGAATCTTTATGTTCTTCAATGAATGTCTACATAAATTACTTTTCGCATCATTCTTGAACCGTTATGATCTAACTGGCTCATGCCAAACAATGATATAAATTAAACTTCAGGTTAAATATTTATCTCCAAAATAATTTTACTGCCTTGGGTAATACTCGTGATTTGAAGGTACTAAACTTTTCTTTCTTTATTGTCTCAACTTGATTAACTTTGAAATCCATTGGAGTTACTTTATAAATGATTCATCAAGATCATTTTGAGTGTGAACATAATCTTCTAGATGTTCCACTTACTATGAATTTGTGAGATTCTTCGATTCTCCTTTGTAAGGTCATCTTGAGTGTGAACATAATCTTCTAGATATTCTACTTACTATTGATTGTGTGATTCATCGATTCTCCCCCTCGAGATGATGATACTTCAAGTTCATCTATCTCGAATTGAATCTTAGTCTAGAATAATTAACATATCCAACTTGGATCATGTATTATATCTTTGATTCTTTTAACCTTTGAGACAAATTTCAAATTGTATTTCCATAGGCAAATAAATTTGCTCTTCTAGAGCTTTCAATAATCTTTATATTACTAAATCTTGTACACACACAAGTTTCTTTCATCCTTAGATAAGATAAATATATCTTGTTTGGATCATCTTTATTTTCTCACTTCTTGTGAGAGTTTGAGTTTTTCAAGTAAACTCTTTGATTTTTAACCTCGATTATTTTATTTTCATATATGAGATATATCTTTTCTTTGTTACCATCTTTATTTTCTCACTTCTGATGAGAATTTGAGTTCTTGAAAGAAACTCTTTGATATTGACATTGACCTTAACCATATCTATATTCATATTCATATTTATATCACGTCTATGACCACATCTACAACCACTTACTTGGCCAAAGTTATTGGCATAGTTCTTTTTTTTTCACAATATAGGATATCACATTCACTCCAGAGAATGGATCATAACTAATTGGACGTGATTCCTGACTTTTCTCAAAATAATTCTTAAACTTCATTTCATAGTATTGTGTCTGCAGGACAACATTACCTGTCTAAAGAATAGAGTATGTCTTCTAGCATCTCTGCATCATTTATATCTCTTCACATAATCTTTAACATAACTAAAGATTATTTACAGACTTCAAGTCTTATAATCTTAGATTCAAAGACTCATAATGAGCTTTATGATTATTTACAGACTTCAAGTCTTGTAATCTTAGATTCAAAGACTCATAATGAGCTTTATGATTATTTACAGACTTCAAGTCTTGTAATCTTATATGTAAAGAACTTGTAGATCTTTTATAGTCAACTACAAGATATTCATATAGATGATGGTATGAAAATAAATATTATCAAACTACATATGTATAAATAAAAGCATAATTAAAATAATTAATATAAATGACATCTTTATTCTCACTTCAGGTGACACTTTGAGTTTTAAAAGAAGTTCAAAGAGATAAAGATATAAATAATTTCAAAATACTTCTCAAATATCTTTAGGTTATGGTGTCTGCAAGACAACAATATTTGCGTGATGTATTCTAACATCTTTGTATTAGTGATATTATCTTCAAGTAATATCAACTTGCAATTAAATATAACCAAGTTATATTCACGACTTCAAGTCATGTGGCCTTAGATGCAATAATCAATAATAAGTTAGGTCATATCACATTCTGGTGATCATGCATTTTCTTTAGATTGCGCTATGGTCAAGTATTTGATCTTAAGATAATCAAAGGTGATGACATATAAGTATAATAATAAAAGTATGATCAACACATAATATAAACAAATATAATAAGATCATATAAAATAACTCAATCAATCATCATCATTCATTATTTTAATTCTATCATGCCATAAAACTAGGTTCTCAATAAATCAACTCACAAAAATAGATCATACTGAAAAACATGTGCAAATTTCGTGATAAACATGTGCAAATTTCGTGATAAACATGTGCAAATTTCGTGATAAAGAGAACAGACAAGCATGATGCAATAGTTATGTGCAAAATCTGGGTTTCAAGATAAACGGTTCAGTGCAAAATTCGGGTTTAACAGTATTAAAGAGGGAAACCAGAGCATGCCTAAAACAGAAATCCAAGTTTATATGTTCAGTGCAAAATTCGGATCATAAACATGTCTGTGCAAAATCCGGGTTTAACAAAAACTAATGCAGATATAACCACATAAATTAAAGTGTAAACTATTCAGTGCAAAATTCGGATCATAATCATGTCTGTGCAAAAATCGCGGTTTTATATGAAAAACGAATTTCGTGCAAACTATGTGCATAAATATGAAATCGAATAAAAATAGTATAGATCTGATATTATAAATCTGTGCAAAGTTCGGATAATTTTTTTTTATTTTTTATTTTAATAATGAATTTAAAAATATTAAACATGACACAATTTCAATAAAGCAAGAAGATAATATAAAAATAAATTGTGATGTAAAATAATAAATATGTTATTTAAATCTCTGCTGGAGAATTTATCATAATATAAATCATAAAATAAATATGTTTATTGAATCTCTGCAGGAGAATTCATCATAATATATTGATTGTGTAAAAATAAATAACAATAAAAGAAATATATGATTTGAATCTCTGCAGGAGATTATCATAATACTGATAAGTAATCCATTCTTATGAACCATGAATTGATAATAAACATGATTCAAAGTTGGAATATTAAACACTAAAAAAAAATTTAGAATTGAATACCTCTTAGCTCAGACGGCTAGGGTTTCGTGCTGATAACGTGTTGTGAACAAGAGAAGAAAGAAAGAAATTTTGATGTGTATTATTCCAAAGAGTAAAGGATCCTTTATATAGGAGTACAAGAGACGGTTTTACTTGGTGACAAAGTAAAACCTAATGGGCTTATGGGCTTATAATGGACATCACATAATAGTTCATAACAATAACAGCTTTATTGTGGGGAAATAGGCCAATTCATACCTCAATACCGATCTGCGGTCCCGATCCGTACCTGCATTATTGACTTGTGCTAAAACATACTCCAACACATAATAAATTCAAATTGCATTTCCAAACTTTCAAATAACGGCTCATTCATACATTGACCGCGACTCCGTTAGTCAACCGTGAACGAAATATGACATGTCTGTTTACGGGTATGATGTGGCGGTGTACAGTCACGTTATGAGGCCAAAAACAAAAACGTCGTCGTTTTTAAAAAATTGGTTTTTTGAAAAAATTATCCATCTTCTTCTTCTTCGTTTTAGAAGGGTTTCTCGAAGGAAAAAAATTAGGATTTTGAGAGAGAGAAACAGAAAAATTGTGATTGACAGAGGGTTATGCGCGTGTGAATCTGGCGCAAAGTATAGCAATTAGGTAGAGAGAGAGAGAGACAAAATTATTCTCGACTCAAAGCTGTTTTTTGTCAACCGTGGAGAGTACATTTTCATCCGAAAATGAGGTGAGTATAATTCGAAATTCTAGTCTAATTGATTAAGATATACGGTTCTAGGTACAAGTTTGGTTGAAGACGGGTAGAATTGTAGCTTGTGGGTGTTTCTTTTTTGAAGTAGTTAGGAAGAATTTTTCATGCACACTATGTTTCGATAAAATGTCTGAGTGAACTTTTTGTTTTGATATTTATTGAATGGTTTTTTTTTTTGTGATCTCAGCGTTGACACTGACATTGAGTTTAATATCACCTACGACGGAAAATTTCAGACTAAAAATGGAGAAGTTGCGTATATTGGTGGAAAAACTCATGTGCTACAAACTTCAGCTCATACTATGTTTAGTGGTATAGTAGCAGCATATATAGTGGATGTTTATGGGCAAAGGGTTTGGTATAAGCTTCCTTATGAAGACTTAAAGGATCTGAAGCTTCTGTGTGATGGATCTTCCAACTTTGACAATATGTGTAAAGCTGCGCTATGGACAAGAGTTGTTGAGATTTATATGGAGAGTGAGGAAAAAGTAGAAGCTGAAAACACATTCCCTTATAATGTAGAAGTGAATGGTGTTAGTAATGAAGGAGCCAATGGTGCTAGTAATGTAGGAGATGATGATGATGCTATTCAACAGAATGCAAGGGTTGAAGAAATTGTGGCTGGATTTGTTGATGAGAAGGAGGAGAATGACATGGACCGAGATACACCTCCTGCATCTGACTGTGATGAAGAACATAATGACATAACAACAGAAAGATGGAGACGGAGAACAGGCGAGCTTAAGATAATGCAAGTGTTTGAGAGTGTTGCAGAGTTCAAGGAAGCTGTTTTAGAATACGCATTGAAAGGGGGATGGAATATCAAATACACAAGATGGAGAAATGTGAAATGTGAGGAAAAATGTGCAGTAAAAGGTGAAGTTACTTGTTATTGGAGAATATATTGTTCATTTGAAGAAGCGTTGGGGATGTGGATGGTTAAGACGTTTCAGGAAGAGCATAGTTGTACACCAGATGAGTATTGCAAGCTACTGACAGATCATGTGATTGCCCAGCTGGTCATAAACGAGATTAGAAATGATTTTGAGTTAATGCCAAAAGCCATTCAAGACCTGATTGAAGAGCAATACAATTTGACTGTAACGCATGATATTTGTAGAAAGGCCAGGAAGAGAGCATTGGACATGATATACCATGAATTTGTTGAACAATATGAAAGGATCAAAGACTACAGAGATCACATTATTCGGTAAGTGTTTAATTGAATTGCATTTTTAGATGATAATCTAATTATTTTGAGGCTAACATTTATGTGTACTTAACAGAAAAAATCCAGGTTCGATAGTGGTTTTACTAACAGCCACAAGAGATGATGGAGTTGAAGTATTTCAGAGCTTTTATGTGTGTTTTAAAGCACTCCGAAGTATATGGGTTAACCACTGTCGACCAATCTTTGGAATAGACGGATGCTTCTTGAAGTCTACAACGAAAGGACAACTACTTGCAGCAGTAGGAAGAGACACAAACAACCAGATATATCCTATTGCATGGGCCTTTGTTAAAGTAGAGGACACCGACAGGTTGCAATGGTTCCTTCAACAACTTAAAAACGATTTGGATCTTAAAGATGGTGATGGGTTTACACTCATTTCGGATAAACAGAAAGTAAGTGAAGATAACTTCTTTTTGGATCTTATAGATGGTGATGTATTAGACGAATTCAATACACTCATGAGTTGTTTCTCTATTTCCATTTCAGGGATTACTTAACGCAGTGGACACTGAACTACCAAAGGTGGAGCATAGAACATGTGCAAGACACGTATATGGTAACCTGAAGAAGATCCATCCAAAGAAGCCTCAGATGAAAAAGCTGTTTTGGGCCATCTCAGATAGTTTCAATGAGGCAGATTATCAAGTTGCTATGAACAAATTGATGGCATATGACGTCAATGTCTATGACAACTTGGTGAAGAGGAATCACAGTTTATCTAGCCGTGCATTCTTCAAGACCACATCTACGTGTGCAGATGCCCTCAAAAACTTCAATGAGTCCTACAACAGTGGATTAGAAAAAGCACGCGGTCTACCTTTGGTTGAGATGTTGGAGACTATGAGGAGACAAACGATGGTTCACATAGAGCTGAGGAAGAACAAATCAAATAAGCATAAGGGAAGATACAGTATCAAGGTTTCAAAAACACTCGCCTCAGAGAAAAAAGAGCTCAAATGGTGTAAAAGAATTCATGGACCTAATGGCTCCTCCGAAGTGTCTAAAAAAGGTACTTCATATGCAGTCAGCCTTAACAACAACACATGTAGCTGTAGGAAGTGGGATATGACAGGGATTCCATGTCGTCATGCCCTAAAAGTTTTGGTGGAGAAGAAGTATGATGCAAAAGATTATGTTGTGGATTGCTACTTGACTACTACTTGGCGGCAACAATATAGTGATTCAATCACTCCGGTGGATGGTTTTAAGTTTTGGAGGAATTCTGGTGCAAGCATACTTAAAGCACCACCAAGAGAGGTCAATAAAGGTCGAAATAAGAAGCCAGAGAAGCGGAAGAAGTCGATTAATGAGTCTCCAACTAAGGGAGAAAAACTGAGCAGACACTTGAAGATAGTTCATTGTTATCGATGCGGTTTTAGTGGGCATAACTCTGCCGGATATTCTATTGACGGAGTTCCTTATAAGCCTAGAAAAATTTACAACCGTAAGACTGCAGAGGATGTTGCAGAGTCGATTTCTCTTGAGGTTGGTGAAGGACCAAGTCAAAGTCAAAATTATCCAACACAAACATCATCTCCTACTTTTGATTAAGTTTCAGGTATATGGTTTAATTTGTGTTAGTCTTTTACTCTTGGTTTTTGACTTGTGTTGGTCTTTTAGGTCTTGGTTTTTGACTTGTTTCTTTTAGTCTTTCTTATGCGAAGGTATTTTGGTCTTGGTTATGTCTTGTGCAGGTTGCTTGTTGGAGGATGGTTTTTCTGATGCTGGTGGAGGATGGTTTTTTTGACGGATGATGGTTTTCGGCATTACTTGGAATGGTTTTGGTTGCTTTTGGGATGGTTTCTGGTACTCGGATATAGTTAAGAGTTGTTTAGTATTGTTCTGAAACTCATATGTTATGCCACTTTTGTGATGGCTTTTTCAATGCTTTTGGGATGAATTTGATCACACTCTTATGTTATGCCACTTTTGGTTTAATGAATGTGTTTCATTCTCCTTCTTTTGCATTGGTTTTTTAATTATTATGTTGCTTTGGTCAAAGTCTAAAGTTCATCATTCATTCCAACGACAGAAACTTAAGATTCTTACACAAACTCAACATTTAAACACAAACGCAACATCAGTACAAACTCAAGATTCTTACACAAACTCATCATCAGTACAACCCCAAACAATAGTACAACACAATGATTCCAAATCCACAAACAAGCATGTTCTTCAAATTTTTTAACTCACCAACACAATCCTTAACTTCTTTCTCACACCCACGTACCAAAGCTTTCATCTCCTGCATCTCTTTCTCAAATCTAGTAAGAGTGGCAGTAAACTCTTCAATCTTCTTCCCATACCTATCAACAACAGCTTCACAAGTCCTTGTTTCAAACGCTAAATTCTCCATATTTTCTTCAAACTCGCCTTTTATCCCACCTATCGATTTCTTCATTTCTTCAATCTCTTCTACAACGGATTCATCCGTCCATTTAAACAAATGTCTCTTATCCTACAACACCACATAAATAGCTACTTATCAATTACCTTCGATATAGAAAACAATTGGATAATAATTTGTTGAATTGGCCTTACGTTTTCTGATCCATATGGACAACAATGGAAAAGTCTTCCTGGGTTTTCGAAAGTCTTAAAAGTTCTTATCACAGAACCTTCTCCGCACCTACAAATCGTTGGAAAACCTCTCTCTCTTTGTCTCCAATTTCGAGTCGGTCCTGCGCCAATTGCAGGGTGATTGAAAAACCTCAATTCACTAATAATCTGAATTGATTGAAACAAACAAAAAAACTAACCTGAACCCGAAGAGTTAATGGGATTCGATGAAGAAGACATTCGAGCAACCTAACCAGAACCCTTATTTTTTACCGTCGGGAAACCCTTCTAAATTGAAGAAGAAGATGATGATTTCATCACAAAACGATGACGTTTTTATTTTTGGCCTTATAACGTGACTGTACACCGCCACATCATACTTGTAAACGGACATGTTAGATTCCGTTCACGGTTGACTAACAGAATCGCGGTCAATGTATGAATGAGCCGTTATTTGAAAGTTTGGAAATACAATTTGAATTTATTATGTGTTGGGGTATGTTTTAGCACAAGTCAATAATGCAGATACGGATTGGGACCGCGGATTGGTATTGAGGTATGAATTGGCCGACTTCCCGTTTATTGTGTTCCACCAATTTATTTGACATAAAAATATAATTAGAATACCAAGGTTGTGCATATTGGTTCATTTCTTTAGTCTAGGAATTAGTAGACGAGCTTTTTTCGTAACTACCACTAAACTTCATGCATGAGTCAAAAAAATGTCGGATGTCTCAAAAAATTTGGAAGTTCTAAATTGATATATATCTTTTCTTGAAAATTGCATGCATGAGTCAACAGACCAATTGTCATCCTACTAGAAAGTCGTACATGTATGAGTCATATCTATCACTATTTGGAATCCGTAAATGTAGTAAACGTCTATTTGACATAAAAATAGAATTAGAATATCTTTATTGTGTTCCACCAATTTATTTGACATTAATATAGAATTAGAATACCAAGGTTGTAGACATTGATTCATTTCTTTAATCTAGAAATTAGTAGACGAGTTTTTTTCATAACTGTAACGACCCGGGTCCGGTCCATTTGAATAAGTTTAAATGGATTGATTTGCCTATCTATGTCATCAAAGTGTACTTACCTTTTTCGGTCACTTACCCTAAGAGAACTCCAGAGTTAAGCGTGCTTATGCTGGAGTAAGAGTAGGATGGGTGACCTTCCGGGAAGTTCTCTGCGGAACCGTGTGAGTGAGGCTAAAACACGGAAAAAGGTCATGTGGTGATTGCAGGGACAAGTAAATCAGTCGGTCGGACCACTGAGAAAATAACGCACCGGCCGTCGGACAGGGGCGGGGGGCCCACAGCCCGTGACAGGTGTGGGGCCTCGCTGGTAGGGACGGTCGGGTGTTACAAGTGGTATCAGAGCCAAGGGAAGTCAAACTGGTTCTGTCCCAGGAGATTGTCTTGGAGTTTGGGGGTTAGGGTTCACACTGGCGGGATCAGAATTCGGGGACGAATTCTCCTTAAGTGGGGGAGAATTGTAACGTCCCGGGTCTGGCCAATTTGAATAAGTTTAAATGGATTGATTTGGCTACCTATGTCATCAAATTGCACTTACCTTTTCCGGTCACTTACCCTAAGAGAACTCCATAGTTAAGCGTGCTTATGCTAGAGTAGGAGTAGGATGGGTGATCTTCCGGGAAGTTCTCTACGGAACCGTGTGAGAGGCTAAAACACAAGAAAAGGTCACGTGCTGATTGCAGGGACAAGTAAATCAGTCGGTCGGCCCACCGTCGGATGTGACTTTCTTCCTTGTCGGTAGGACAACTGAACTGAAGATAAGAACTCTTGCGCGAGCTCCTTGTAAGTAGGTCGATCCATCTCCATGAAGGTCCCGAACCTTAGCTCGTCCAAATACCATGTAACATCTTCAGTGATGCCCAAGGCGTCTAAAGAGGAGTAATCGATCTTGAGGGTCGTCCTTATTTGCATTTTCTTCGTCTACTTTAAATAATCGATAGTCGGGTCTATCAGTACTCCGAAGTATCGGACTTTGCGCTTAGGAGGAGAAGGGCTAAGCTCTCTAGGTGGCTCTTGAGGTGGAGGTGAATCATCGCAACTTGTGCATGCTATCCGTGAATCGCAGAACCTGCTTTGTTGTTCCTCCATGTATCCTCTTAAGGTGGTGTCGAGACTTGGGTCTCCTAGCGCTGTCTCTCGTTCTTGCTGTCGCGAAGAACGTCTTGAAGAGCCTAGTTGCTCACTATTCTTAGAACGCACCTCGAAGTTTTGGTCATAACTCATTTTACCTTGCAAAATAAAACAAAAACTTCACCAATCATGTGAATTTGACTTGTCATAAGGATTCTCAAGTGCAGTGACACACAAGACATATATCAAGAGTTTCCAAGACTAATAACAATCGAGTGAACGCATAAATCTCAAGATCAACTTGGTACTCGAACTCTATTTTCGGATTTTTGGGTTTCCAGACCTAAAATTCTCCAAGAAATCGATTTTGTCAACCTATGTTCATTAAAATTTGGTTCTTAAGTCATACTTAGCATGAATCGAGTTTAGGCTAAGTAAATTTGTCTAAAATCACTTCCAAGATTCGTTTTTAAGAGTAAGTTCTAGTTTCAACTTTCCAATGATTTCAACTTTATCAATATTGGATTGCAAAAATCGAAATTTGAGCAACCTAATTCATCAATTCAAGGTTCTCTACCATTAGCCAAGCATCCAAGACATTGATCTAGTCAAGCAAGAGATATTTAAAAATCGAGTTCTCTAGGGAATTTTTAAATTAGAGACCATACCTTGTAGATGAGAATGAATGACCTTTAAAAGTTGAATCTCCCTTGAAATTAGATGAGTTTAGACCAAAATATTTTTTTGAAAACGGTTCAAATTTGAAAAAACCTAGAATCTCTCCAAAATCTCCAAGTCTCTTGGAAGAGAAGAAGAGAAGGGAGTTTGATTCTAAAAATTCTCCTTTTGTTTTAAAAAGGTGTTTTTTATCACCAAAGAACCTTTAATTTTCAAAAAATTTAAAACGAGGGAACTTACCTTGCGTGGCGGTTACGAATCAATAAAATTCGTTAATTTTCATTAACAGGATGATTTAGAGGTGCATGATTGTATCAAAACGCGGGAAGTACGGTTCGGGAGGAAAACATGAGTTTTCCGGGTGGGTCGTTTAGACGACCGCTGGCCGCGCCGTGGCCTGTCGCGGCCGCGGCCAGGGAGCTTCCCGCCGCACGGTCGTGGCTTGTCGCGCGGCCACGCCTCGTCTCGCCGCGGCACATGCCTGCTTCCGAGGCTCCTCTTCATATTTTTGGTATTTTCTTGGTTTTTCAATTTTTTGGTTTTTTTTTATGCCTAAGTACATGAAACTTGTGAAAACTAACTGTTTTTGATTTTCTTGGTTTTTCGATTTTTTGGTTTTTCTTTTCAAAGATTACCTGCTTGGTCTTCTCGACCGCCTTGGCCAACTCTTCTTCACTTAGCTCTCCTAACTCGGGAGGGATGAGAATTTCGATTCTCGAGAAAGGTCTTGAGTGGAGCTGATTTACTCTCGGTATCATTCCATTTTTATCCTTTTTACCCGCCTGGCTCCCCTTTTCCATTGGCGGAATGTTTAGCTCCTTCGGATAAAACCTCTTATGACTTACATACAGGAAGACTAAGAAGTTGCTTGCGTGGTCGATCTTTGCTCCTACCGTGGCCAAGAAGGGTCTTCCAAATATCAAAGGCTTGTCTTTGTCTTCTCCCATATCGAGTACGTGAAAGTCTACATGTACTATCTTGTTCTCGATAAGAAGCTGGAAGTTGTAGAAAACACCATTTGTCTTCTTCCGGGAAGAATCTCCGAACACTAACTACATAGGTGAAGGGAAATAGGTTGTTATTCCTAACCTTTCAGCGATCGCCATAGACATGACATTGACATTAGCTCCTGTGTCGCATAGGCAATCATCGAATCTAATTCGCGTGATCGAACATGGGAAGATGAATGCCCCATGATCCTTTTTCTTCTTTACTTTACTGAATGTGCAGTGCTTCAGAATTTCGAAAGGTGGTTTAGCGTTTTTTTCTTTATGGATGGGAAAAGTGGGACGAATTTTCATTTATCTTCTACAACGAGCTCTGATACCTTAGTTTCGTCGGTAATTGTGGAGATCACGTTACAGAATCATTTCGGGTTATTCTCTACCTTTCCGGGAAGGACTCCTGCTTGTATTTTAACGGCTTCCGCGGTTTGGGAAACTTGCGTGTTTACTTTCTTCATATGAGAGGTCAGAGATTTAAACTTGTTGTTCAAATCGTCGTACATGCAATCAACCTTGATGTTGAGATCTTTGATCGATTTCTGTTGAGACAACATCAGCTGTTGCATCAGTCCTTCGAGTTTGTCCTCTCGTGATGGATATGGTGCATTTGATGCAGCTTGTGGCGCTCCTTGTTGATTGCTATAGGGTGCGGGTTGAGAGATGTAGGATGGTTTCGGTTGATAGTTTTCGTTACTCCTATAGTTCACGTTTTGGAACTTGTTTTGGAAATGTCTTCTTTGAGATGGATAAACTTGGTCTCGCGGGTTCTCCACGTTAGGGTTTCGATAGGAGAGGATGTTGTTGTTCCTGAAGTTGTTGTTGAAGTTCCGGTTTGGGTACGAATTCTGGCCTCCTATAGATTTCACTTCTTCTTCTCGCGGGTAAGAGTCATCTCATTCGTCCCTTGGGTTGAAATCTTCTCTTTCTACCGTGGCTGCGCACGCATTGACACTGCGTTGCTGTCCTTTGAGTAGTTGGCTCATCATGTTCTTCAGCTCGGCCATCTGCTTGGAATCAGAATCTTCGGTTCGCGGATTTCTATCATAATCCGGACAGTTATTGTTGTTTCTTACAACGAGGTTCTCACTGAGCGCGCGTCCTTGTCGCTCCAGAGAAGGACTCCAGAGAAGCTTTGGTGGTGAAATCTCCATTGCTGGTCGTGTCGAGTGAAAATTGGTACTTAGCTTGCAGTCCACTGTAGAATGTGTTCAGCAGGCTGGCTCCAGAGAAGCCATGGTAAGGGCAATCGCGTTCGTAGTCTTTGAATCGCTCTCATGCTTCAAAGAATTACTCGACCGGTCCTTGTTGAAAACCTTGGATCTTGTTTCTCAGCAGATTGGATCCTGACTTCGTGTAGAAGTGATTGAGGAAGGCGGATTTGCATTCCACCCAGTTGGTTATCGATCCTGGTGGTAAAGTCTTCAACCATCTATGAGCCTTGTCGCTCAAAGAGAAAAGAAATAGCTTACACTTCAGATAGTCGGGAGGGATTCGGTTTGTCTTTGTAGTGCTGCAAATCTCTACAAAAAGTTCGATGTGTTCCATTGGATGCTTGTTGGACAGTCCGTGAAATTGGTTTTGTTTCACCAAAGAGATGATTTGCGGTTTGATGTCTAGTTCGTTCTCATGAGGAACGTTCACTTCAATCATAGCTCGGTTCTGAAAGTACTGATCAGAAGTGTCGTGATCAACTATGGTGCGGTTTCGCACTCCCCTCGGTTGGTTGGCGGGTAGAGCAGGTCGGTTGGCATCTCGGTTCTCCGGTGGAACGAAAGGATTTGCTTGGTTTGCACCATTTCTGATGATTAGATTTTGTCCTCCTTGCTGCAGGGCAGGATCGAGTTCATTTCCATCCGAGTCAGCCTCGGGAATTTTGTTAATCGGGTTCCCATTGTCGTCGAGCTACGGTTCTCCTTCTTGAAAAACGGGGGGTGCTCGGCCAGCATTGCGAACAACTTCTTCGTGGTTTCGTTGAACTCCAAGGGCGGCTTCGTTATCGGCCATGCTTATCTGTCTTCTTAACCTTCAGATTTCTTTTTCGTGCATGTCGATCTCGATGCAGCGGGGCAAAACGTTAGAAGTGTTCCTTCTAGTGGGCATACACCTGAAACATGAGAAGCAGATACAAGAGAATCGTGAGTAATGAACAGAAAAGCTTGAAATTCAACGCAGTTTAAAAGTGGAATTAGAAACTGGAAATTCGCAAAAGCACACAATCCCGGCAACGGCGCCAAAAACTGAAAATGCGTGGGGTTTTATACTCCAAGTTTTACCCCTAAGATAGTTGCAAGTGCACAACAATCACAGTTGTATATTAAGGGATCGAATCCACATATATTGTTGTTTCGCGAAAGTCCTAGGATTTCTAACTTCTTTAAACCAAAGAGGAAATGTTGGGGGTTTGTGTGTCACGGTTTGTAGTATCGTTTCGAGCAGAGAATGGGAATTAAACGGTTGTAAATCAATAGGTAAAAAGCGTTGGGCTCAAGGGTGTTCTCCGGGGTTCATGGATCAGATCTAGCAAGCAATAGATTAGGTTTTAAACGACTTAGTTATTTAGGTTCTTAAGCTGAAACGGTCGACTATGATTACCCCGCTTTCGCCGATCTAACCACCTATGTTTGCTTCGGGCCGCATATATGAGTTATTATCCCACGATGCGTGATTAAACCCCTTTGAAACCCTTTTAAACCCAACTAGACGACTACTCGTTCATAGGAACGAGAGACATCTTTCGGGATATGAGAAAGTGTGATTTGTATTGAATAAGAAACATGGTTCGAAAACTTCTCCAAAGGAAATCCAGTTAGAGAGATCTTCTCAAAGTATTCAAAAGCAAAGAACTAAGAACAATAGATGAAAGGAGAAGGAAGGAAAGGTGGCGGCTACTGAAGAAGTCTCTCTCGAGGTACTCGTCTCCGGGCGCCGTCGATCTCTCTCTCTCTCTCTCCCTCTCTCCGGCGGCTTGAAAAGTGTCTTTGGACGTGAAAGGCCACGTCCTTTGTGAAGCACTAGGGGTCTCCTTATATAAGCCTTCATGTCTTCATTAAGTGGGCTTTGCATTTTAACCTCGGGAAATGTCAAATAAACGCAAACGGGCTCGGGATGGGCCGAAGTGTCCTGGCCGCGCGAGCGACCAGGCGTGGCGCGGCCACTGGTCCTCTGAGTAAGTGGTGGCGCGGCCAGCGTGCTCTCTTCTGTGATTGACGGGTCTTCTTGCTTCACTTGTAACTAGAGATCCAACCGTGGGAGTGAACTCAAGCCACCTCGAGGTGGAAGACAACTGATAAGACTATCTTTTCCCCAAATATGAGATTGATCTTGTGGTGGGAAGGTCGTCATTTGATGTTGAACTTATGTCCCGAGCACTTGTCCTGAAAACACCTGTTTTGCTCCAAAATGTATGTTTTTTGTCCAATTTCCCTTAAATGACTCTTGAGACTAGAAAACATGTAAATCACTTTAAAACCTTTGATAACCTGGTTAAAACACTTGTAAAAGATCTTGAAATGACAGATTTTAGAGTAAAATATGAGTGTTATCAGTTGGGTTTTAATAGGTTCTTGAGATTTTTCATAAATTTTATCTTTTCCTAATTATTTAGGATCCATTATTTGATAGTAAATTATTTTTTTTATTTTTTTTATTTTATATTAAAATTCATCATTTTTTATTCTCTATAAATAGAGACTTTTTTCATTTGATTTGGATACAGAAAAAAACATTTTTTTCACAATAATTTTTCTATTAGCCTCCAAAAAAACTCTTGTTTAGAACTTTAAACATCTTTTGAGTGAAATGCATCTTAATAATAATCCTTTTAACACTAAAAATTCTTCTAATTATCTTGTTAACTATCCAAATTCTCACAATTATCAAATCCAAAATCAATCTTCCAACCATCTCCAAAATATACCAAATTATGGTTTTGCATCAAATTTTTTCATGGCAGCAGCTGTTCAAACTACCGTCCATATAATGGATCGGTGAGGCCATATTCATCTCAAGCACCCCCTAATTCTTCTACTCCAACGGCTAATGAAAATGTTTTGAATCTTGAAGTCTCGAAGCAACTAAATTTCCCAAATTTTCTACACAAATGGCTCTTGGTGGCATAAGCGGTGTTAATGAAGCCACTCCAAATGCAGAGGATTCAACTCGTGCTCGCCGGAGAAGCCCCAAATAGACCACTAATCAAAATTTGGAACTATTTAGTGGATAGATTAAATACGGAGCAAGCAGTGTTGTTGGCAGAAACCAAAAAAGTGAATCTTATTGGGGTAAATTTGCTAAGTACTGTAACGAACATTGCTCATTTGATCCTCCGCGTGATGGAGCTTCATGCAGAAATTATTACAACTACGTGAACAAAATATTGGGCAAATGGATTGGCGTTTACGATAACGCTAAGCGTATGCAACAAAGCGGGTGGTCAGAGAATGATGTATTGGCGAAAGCGAATGAACTATATTCAAGTGGTAAGAATGGTCATTTCAATTTAATGTCAGAATGACTCGCTCTCCGTGATTAACTACGTTATGGTAGTCAGGTAGGAAGAAATACTGACTTTGAAAGTAGTGGATCGAAGAGATCCCGCGAGAGTGATGCAAGTGACTCCAACTCTGTACGATCTAGTGCTTGTCCAATGGGAAGGGATGCAGCTAAAAAGACATAAAAAGAAAGGAAAGGGCGTAGCCTTAGAAGTGGTCAACGAAGAGTGAACTCAAGCTTCCTTGGGATATCTAAGAGCTAATTCTAGACTATATTTTCTCTTAAAAAAATTCAAACAATTCAAGGAGCAAGAGTTTGGACGATTGGAAAAAATAGCCAAGATGCAGGATGAGGCAAAAAAATTGATGAAAGAAAGGAAGCATGCTAAGAAATGAAGTTGGTTATGAAGCAAAATGCAAAGGAGCATTTCGATTACAAGAACAGACTATTTGAGAATTAATTCTTGTCAAGTGTCTTTTTGTATTTTTTTCACTTTATGCAAATAGTACTTGTCAAGTGTGTCTGTCTGTATTTTGTCTCTTTTTGCTTTGATAATGTTTGTCAACTGCCTCTATGTATTTTGTCCTTTTCTCCTTTAATAATGTAAGTCAAGTGTCTGTCAGTATTTTATGCAATGTAATCCGTGAACTTTTCACTAAGGTTTTAATGCATAAACACTAGATTTCGAGTATTTGTATGTTCAAGACTCCTTTGAGGTAAACTTAGCAAAAGACGCATATTTTGGAGCAAAACGGATATTTTCGGGATAAGTGCTCGAGGACATATGTTCAACACCATATGGAGATCTTCCCACTACGAGAACAAGCTCATTTTTGGAGACAAGATAGCCTTATATATTGTCTTTCACCTCGAAATGGTTTGAGTCCAATCGCACGGTTTGATCTCAAGTTACAAAGGAAGTAAGAAGGTCCGTCAAGCATCAAAAAAGCAAGGTGGCCGCGCCACGGTCCCTCGCTCGTGCGGACAGCCCACTCAACTATCCCGAGCCTATTTGAAGCCCAACTCAAATCCGAAGCCGTTAAATGCAAGACAATACATAAGTGACGCCCATAAGGACTTGAATACCTATATATACTCGAGGTTTAGGGTTTTTCTTAGTATCAACTCTTGTCACCAAATCACTTTGCAACTTTTACGTTTTAGTCAGAGGTACCTCTTGTGGCCGCATACATCTTTCTGTTCTTCAAGGGCGATAGATTCATCTCTTAAATCCTCTTTTAGACTCTAACAAGATGTGCTAGGCAAAATCTCTCTTTGACCTTCCCTTGTTAAAATAAAATAATAATAATAAAAAAAAGCTTGGTTTAAGAATGGCAGCTGGAGTTTTGAAAGAATGATGATAGCTCGTAGCATCACGAAAAACTTCTCCTAACAAAGAACAAAATAGTGAGCATTGCATTGGAAAAGTAAAATGACACCCTAGAAAAGTAGAGAGAAAACGACTAAGGGAAGAGAAAACAGGGGAGTTGCATTCGAAATTGTCTTTGTTCAAGTGTTTGGAAAAGAAGTGTATAAAGACTCTTTGATTGCTACTTCCTCGATATTGACCGTACGCCTAAATTAATAAAGGAGTCTACAAGAGAGAGCTCGAAATACTCTAAGGGACCATGAACCGTATTTGGGACAAAAGAAAAGCTCAAAGTAACTAGACTGAAACATTTTGAGTATAACTTCTGAGTTGTGTGGTTCAACAAGTCAATTGGTAAGACTTGACGAGTTCTCAAGTATTGGTTAGTTTCCACGTTTTCAAACCTCTTTTCCTTACTTAAATTTCTGTTTTGTTTGAGGACAAACAAAAGTTTAAGTCTGGGGAGTTGATAACATGCATATTTATTCCATTTTTACCATCATAAATGTACGCTTTAATAAGCATTTCACTAAGATTTTAATGCATAAACACTAGATTTTGAGTATTTGTATGTTCAAGATTCTTTTCAGGAAAGCTTAGCAAAAGACGCATATTTTGGAGCAAAACAGACATTTTCGGGATAAGTGCTCGAGTACATACGTTCAACATCAGATGGAGACCTTCCCACCATAAGATCAACTCATTTTTGGAGACAAGATAGCCTTATCTACTGTCTTTCACCTTGAACTGGTTTGAGTCCAATCCCACGGTTGGATCTCAAGTTACAAAGGAAGAAAGAAAGTCTGTCAAGTATCGAAAGGAGCAAGGTTGCCGCGCCACGACCAATCCAGAAGACTCATGGCCGCGCCACGGCCCCTTGCTCGCGCGGCCAGCCCACTCGAGGATCCCGAGCCCATTTGGAGCCCAACTCAAACCCGAAGCCGTCAAATGCAAGCCAACACCTAAGTGACACCCATAAGGACTTGAAGACCTATATATACTCGATGTTTAGGATTTTTCTTAGAATTAACTCTTGTCATGAAATCACTTTGCAACTTTTACGTTTTAGTTCAAGAAATCTTTTGTGGACGCGGACCTCTTTATTTCCTTCAATGGAGATAGATTCATCTCTTAAATCCTTTTTCTTTCATCGATTTATTCAAGCGATGCATTCACCAATCTCGATTTCTGCTTCTTCATCTATGTATGGATAGTTAACTTTCGCTGGGTGTTCTTTGAGAGGATCTATGGACAAAGGTGAACCCACTTTATAGCTTCGGTGGTCAGTTACACCGGGTAAAATTTTGAAATTCCTGAGTAATGTTTAGCAAAAACATTGAATGCACCCACTTAAATTTTTTGATTGCACCTGTGTAATTTTTCATTTTCACTAACTCTGGTACTTTAGTTTTTTTTCAGAAAATTTATATGACAACTACTTAATGTTGAGAGAAAAAACACAATATATTAAAATATTATATTTCCAAATTCTAATTATATATTTATGCCTTACTACGACACAATTTCTATTAAATGAATGACAAAACAATCCTTATTTACCTCATCTCTTTACTAACATGTATTTCTAATTTAATTTTGCTAAAAAAAAATATTTCTCACAATTTCTCAGACGATACCAACCGAGGAGGAAAAAAATTTATATCATTTTTACTTCTCTTTTTTTTTAACTCCTAGTCATCACATATATAAAGCATTATTTTCAAAAAAAATTGAGATCTTTCCACCGAACCTAACTTAACCGAGCGTGCGCTTCGTGAGATGCTAACGCATATTCATGAAGTGGCGTGAATATTTTACGAACCAGAACTGCTATTGCGTGTTTGTCTGCGACGTAGGAATACGAAAAAGGTCATCATTACAAAGTTTTCATATTATAGACGATCTTGCTTGATAGAGTTAGGTTATGATACCAGTGATTGTAGTTTGGAGAAACTCATCTAGTCTTGTTTGCCTTATTCGATGTTTGTTTGATTTCTAGTTAGAACCCCATAGATTTCTCGAGAAGATCCCCAACGTGTTCCAACCCCTACTTTTTAATCGAGATTTATGCACTTCCATACTTTACATTTTCTGCACTGCTTTCTTTGATTTTCTTTTTGCAATTTACTTTAAGTCTTTAAGTTAATTTTCATTTTTCCGTTTGCTATAGAGTTAGGCGAGAGCCAGCTCTATATAAACGTTGTCTGCCTCTCTTTCTTTTTATGCAAAACCGTGACACAAACCTCGAAACCTCCATTCTCTGCGTCAGATCATCTCTGTGGTTCGACATCCTAAGTACTATAACGCAAGCTGTGCACTTGCACCTTAGGAGCTTATAAATTTAAAGCTCAAGAAAGTCTCTAAGAAGCATCCACATTTTGGATAGCCAATTTATACCCCATCAGTAATCCGTTACTTTCGGCTTTCATTGAGAGAATCCAATCCTTATCTATTAATTTACTGCATTATATTATCTGCTTGAAGTCCATTGATTTCAACCACTCATTTTATTATAAATGGAGTCTCATTCTTCCATTGATGTACCAGTATCATAAATCTCATCTTACTAAAAAAATATCAATGAATTCATCATAATTTCTTTTTGATATCGAAGCTTACAAAACGCAGTCTGAGATCGAAGAGAGGTTTATTGTCAAACAGTTTAGGGAGCATCAAAACAAAATAGAAGAAGACTATGCACCCCGTAGCAAGAGAAAATATTACAAGACTGATCGACGACTACTTTGCCGATAAACCTACATATGACGATGCAATGTTTCGTCGACGATTATGGATGCGCAAACATGTTTTCTTTTGGATCGTTAGTGACATATCAAGCAGTGACAACTATTTCACCCAACGAGTTGACGCAGCCTATAAAGAAGGCATATCTCCATTAGCAAAATGTACCACGGCAATGCGAATGTTAGCATATGTTGGGCGGCTGACGCGGTCGATGAATACATCATAGTAGGAGATACTACAACATTGGAGTGTGTGCGTAGATTCTCTAAAAGAATCATACAATTGTATGAGAAAGTGTATCTCAGAGCTCCAACTCAAGATAACTTGCAAAGAATACTCCATGTTAGTGAAATGCGGGGGTTCCCAGGGATGATTGGGAGTATTGATTGCATGCACTGTAAATGGAAAAAAATGTCCTACATCATGGGAATGACAATTTACTCGGGGAGATAAGTGGTTTTCAAGGTAAACATTAGCTGGCATTGCATATTTTGGTTTTCACTATTTACTTGAGTAATAAAGCACTCCTTGTTTTGGTTTTCAAGGTAAACAATATTTGGTAGACATTATTCTACACAGTTTTAAACATTAGGTGGTTGTTGAAGATGCAATATTTCTTGTAACAGAAATTGCAAATGGTGATGGTGTTCATGATGATGTGGAAGCTGGAAAACAGAATACAAAGCAAAAAGGAAAACAATCAACGACGGTTAATTAAAACTTGTAAGCTAAAGGGAAAAAGGAAAAGCAACAAGAAAAGGAAATCACAAGATGATAAGAAAAAGGAAATTGTTCTTATCTTAGGATTAGGAAATTGTAAAAGTCATTGGGTCTATGGCTATAAATACTTGTCGATGACTGCTTTAGAAAATCAGAGATTAAGAGTTTGAGTTTTCTAATGGCAAATGGGTTTATTGGTTCTTCTTGTAAGATGAATCAATCGAGAGATTAGATTTTCTTTGAGAGAGAGATACTTGTAAGTTCTCTATCTTGGTTTCTTGTAAGTTACCATGAAAGATAAATATAATTGAGGAATTTATTTGAGAAATCTATGTGTTAAGTATTATCTCTATAGTTCTTGCGTTTTCAATTGGTATCAGAGCGGGACACCTAGTCGAGCGTTTTTTCTCTCGAAAACAGGTGTGATCCTGCATAAAAGATGGCGAGCTATATGACACTTATGGTCGTGAATCCTACTGCTTTGGACACAACTACTTACAGATGATGAAAATCAAAGATGACCGCAACGATCAAAAGTATTAATGAAGAAGCGTGGACTGCTGTTGAAGAAGGATGGTCACCACAAACCAAGGCAGACAAAGATGGTAACATAATCCCAAAACCAAACACTACAAGAAAACATCACGTTTTCCTACAGAAGATATCGTAGATAATTGGTAGGAAACGGCCATTTCCTATGATTTTCATACGAAAACATGCCGTAGGGTATCTCTCGTTGGGAATCCTTAGTGGTAGGAAAATCGAAGGACATTTCCTACGAAAAGGGTGCCGTAGGAAACGTCGTAGGACATATTAGTAGGAAATTGGATGCAATTTACTCACCGATTTCTTACCAAAAAAATCGGTAGAAAAGTTGTTTCCTACCAGTTACGTACCAATAATATTCAACGTTCTTCCTTTCATTTTTCCACGAAACTTATTCTACCGTTTTCCTACAAAAATGTTCCTACCAACTTCCTTCGAACTTTTCCCTTCCGTTTTCCTACGCTTTAATAAAAATTGAATTACAAATAATTTGAATCAAAATTATTTTCTGTAAATAAAAATTTGTATTAATTAATTAAAATTATTTATAAATTTTAAAACTAATATATAAGCCAAATATTTTAACAATACAAAACCCAAAATATATATAAACCCGAATATTCCAATAATTCCAAAAAATTATAATCTGATCTTGGAATCTAAGCAAAAAATTATAAAACATAAGATTATAAAAGAGATTCTGAAAGACCTAAGGTTGAGTCTCGGAATCGTCTTCGCTCGGAGTCGACGAAGGATAAGGGGGACAAAAACCTGGAAACTTCTCCAAGAAGAGCTTGTTGCATTGTATCAGATATTGAATCTGGGTGTTCTGAGCTTTTATTTGAGCATCTATATCCATTTCTTTCTTCTTCAATGTCTCAATCTCCTCTCGCAATTGCTCTTCATGTGTTGCATTCGTAGACTTACACGAAGAAAACATGTATCTGTTATCCAATAATGTGCCAAACCCTAAAGCGGCGTCCTTTAATCTTGGGGACTTCCTGAGAATTTGAAAACAAAATAATAACCTATAATGAAATTGTAAAACAATTTGTATACTTAACGATTTGTGTCAACCTTAATGAAAATTAAATTACTTCTCGTTAATTTCCGCTTGTGTCATGGGATCCTCTCCTTGAGTTTGCCGCTGAGAAGCAATGTCGTCGACCTTAGCCAGAACCTTCTCAACAATCCCTTGCGCCTTCTTGCACTTAACACCTGTCTTTATATTTATATGCATGACATCAATAAATGTCACCATATCAGGTTCCTCCCCGCCGCTTGCAGTTGTCTTTTATGCATTTGAAACAAAATCATAAGTAAATAAAAATGTAAGTGATCGATGACATCATAAGTATGCATGACATCAATAAATGATCGATGACATTAATAAACAAAATCATAAGTAAACAAACAAAATCATAAGTATGCATGACATCAATAAACAAAATCGTTTACTCATAAGTATGCATGACATCAATAAACACATAAATAAATTTGAAGCAAGAAATAAAAATATAAGTGATCGATGTTTTACCATTTCATCCCATCGGCGTTCTATTGTTTTCGCGCCGCCATTGTGTATTGCAATGACTAACCCACCTCTTTCTTTTTTGCGGTTTCTCGAGTTCTTGGCTGCGGTCTTTGCCACTTTAGCATCGCTCCACATTTTGATGTAACCATTAAAGAGAGATTTCTTGGCCTTCATCCACTCTGGTATGTCATCTGGAGCTTTCCTTTTCAATGTTCTCTTCCACTCACACAAGTTTGAACTGAAAGACGCAGTTGCTTGAATTTGGTAAGCAGTTCGGACGGTTTCGGTAATGATTGGGTCCCAATTAAACTCTTGCTCGAAATGAAAGTATTTGTAATTAGAAACCTAAGTAAAAAGAACCGTGATCTTAATTCAATATTAAAACATTAACTACATTTACCGCGAATGCTCTAAACCAACGATTATTGATCTCCATCGGCAGACTATCATACGTAGGCCACGGTTTTGGAAGGTCTGATTTAAGCATCTTCAACAATTGCTTTGTAATCCTTTCAGTTGGATCACGCCTTAACCTACAAAATAGTATGTTCCGAAAGCAATTTAATCTTCTTTGTAAGCATCAGAATATTTATAATCGGTAAAGGAAGTTTGTCAACATTACCAAACATCTTTTCCAATGCAATCATGATGTAGATTTTGCATGTTAGTCCGACCAGAAGCTTGCAAAATATCATCCACCGAACATAAGGTTTCAACAGGCGATTCTTCAGTATCGGGAACTTCAGAATTGGATGATCGAGAATCCCTACTACCGCGATTGTCATGGTTGTGTTGAGGTGGTGGTTAACATAACAACCGGGCTAAGTCATCAAGAGAGAAGTTTGGTGTACTGCTATCACACTGCCTCCTTTCTTGAGACATGAACTGGTCAAATTCTCCACGAGTAACGTCCCGCAAACCAAAAAATATTACGAGTTGCTTATATACTATGATTTAATTTAAGACTCGGACATGCATGTTTAATTGACATACAAACAAGGATCTACAAACAAACAAGCTTCTTAACTATTCGGTACAAACAAACAAGCCAGAAATAAACAAAATAGTAATATGAAGTTGATATTTCAGGAAACACTTAAACCCAAAAAAACAATCTCAAGCCTGTTCGAGACAAGAAACCAAAACCAATGTACAATTCGTGTCAGTTGTCTTTTAAAATTCATATTCTAGCATCGAAAATCATAAAACTCACCAAATCCACAAAACAAAGCAAAGGAGAGAAGTTGTTACTGTGAAATTGGGAGGAATGGGTGGAGAGAACTGCTGAGAGTTAGCAGGCCACGTTGAAGACATACTATTTCGCCTCAAACACGAATTCGGTGATGATTCACTCTCAGGCACAAACGAATCTTTGTTAATCGACATCTACATGTTGCCGATAAAGAAGAAGACGAAGTTAGCGGAGGAAAGTGAAAAGTCTTAAAGTTTAACGATAGGAAAATCAATAGATTTACTGATTTAGGTTAGAAAATCAGTATGGCCCTGTTCGTTTCATCATCTGCCATCTCCATCTAGATGGATCATTCAGATGGTCCATTCAGATGATCCATCCAGATGATCCATCCAGATGATGTTCGTTTCAGTTTTGGTCATTCATCTGAATGATTCATCTGGATGGAGATGTGTTTGTTTCATTAGTTGGTTTCAAATCTGAATGGACCATCTGAATGGTTTTAATAAAAAAAATGACTAAAATGCCCTTACTTTCATCTAAACATCAAAGCAATACAAAAGGGTAATATTTTTTTTATTTAAACCTTATTATTTTTGATCTTAACTATAACTAATCTTTAATCTAAAATATATTTACATCTAAATATTCAAATTATAATATTTAATATTTATTAATCACGTTTTCCCTCGATTTTGGCTGTTTTGGCGGGAAAACGTGAATTTGCGATTTTAACGGGAAAACGCTATTTTGCGGTTATGACCGAAAAACGCGATTTCGCTGTTTTGACGAAAAACGTGATTTCTGGGTTTTTGCGAAAAACGTGATTTTATGGTTTTGACGGAAAAACGTGATTTTGCGGTTATGACGGAAAAACGCGATTTTTCGGTTTTGACGAGAAAACGCGATTTTGCGGATTTGCCGGGTACACTCGGTTTTTTTTATTATTTCGGAAAAACGTAATTTTGGGTTTTGGTGGGAAAACGTGATTTTTTCATTTTGCGTATTTGGCGAGAAAACGTGATTTTGCGGTTTTGGCGGAAAAACATAAATTTTAGGTTTTGACGGGAAAACGTGATTTCGCGGTTTTGACAGAAAAACGCGAATTTTTGGTTTTGACGAGAAAACGTGATTTTGCGGATTTGGGGGGAAAACTCGATTTTTCGATTATTGCGGAAAAACGTAATTTTGGGTTTTGGCGGGAAAATGTGATTTTGTGGTTTTGATGGAAAAACACGATTTTCCGGAGTTGGCGGGAAAACACGATTTTCCGGTTTTGGCGGGAAAACACGATTTTCCTGATTTGGCGGGAAAACGTGTTTTTGCCGATTTGGCGGGAAAACTCGATTTTACGGTTTTGAAGAAAAAACTCAATTTTCGGTTATTGCGAAAAAACTCAATTTCAAGATTTTGGCGAGAAAACGCGTTTTTGCAGATTTGGCGGGAAAACGCATTTTTGCGGTTTTAATTGGAAAATTTGATTTCGCAGTTTTGTGATTTTGGCGAAAAAACACGATTTTTGGTTTTTTTAGATAATTATAAGTTTCATATGGATAAGGGTATTTTAGACATTTATTTGTTTGGAATGGATCATCTGGATGCAGATGATCCAATTTGGTCCATCCAGATAAGTTTAGAAAATTAGCCTAAATTTTATAAACTTATCGAGATGGATCATCTGGAAGGAGATGATCCCAATTTATTTTTGGTGTTGTTCGTTTCATCCTAAGTCATCTCCATCCGGATGGATTATCTGGATGGAGAAACGAACATGCCCTATGTTAATTTTGTTAGGCCGTAAGTTTGTTTCCGGTAAAATCTCAATATGGGTAAATTTTCGAGGCCCAATTCAATTGTAAAACCAAAACCATTAAGCCCAATATGACATACCGACCAAAAAGAAAGAACACGCACCGTACACGTGGAACGCTGATGAACAGCAACCGCTGATGAACGCTGATACACCATCGAATTTCAGCCAAGGTTAGCGTTAACAATCGTGACAAATCCACCCCAAATTCGGAAGAGAAGTCCAAATTCGCGTTCCCTTGTGATCATGTGATGCGATCTCGGGAGAGATGGAGAGAAAGAGAACGCGTTCGATGAGAGAATCTGAGAGTTAGGAAGATCGAGATCGGAAAACCGAAAGACAATCCGAAAGAGAGAGATAGAGATAAAGAGATCGAGAGAGAGAGAGAGAGAGAGAGAGAGAGAGAGAGAGAGAGAGAGAGAGAGAGAGAGAGAGAGAGAGAGAGAGAGAGAGAGAGAGAGAGAGATATCGAGATCGATGAGAGATGGTGATCGAGATAGATGAGAGAATCTGAGAGAGGGAGACACAGATCGATATTAAGGATCGAGATCGAGAAAGATGTGTAGATCCGACCAAAAAACTTGTTTTCCTGGGTTTAGTTGTATGGTTTAGTTTTGGTTTAGTAAAAAATAATAATAATTAAAATTATAGCGTAAAATTAAAATAAAAAAAACCGAGTAAAAAAGTTCAATATCATAAAATTAAAAATAATACGAAAATATTTGATACATAACACCTAGAACTGTCTAGAACTAAAAGAACATATTAGAAATGTTTAGAAATAAAAACAAAACTAATCATAATCAGAAGATGAATATTCCTCCGAAGAAGCATAATCAAATTCATCTTCAAACTCTCCAAGCTCTTCTTCTGAAATATTTATTAAATCGTCAGTCGCTTCTTCTCCTAAATGTACCAAACCCGTATCTTCCAAGGATTGATCAACGCTTCCTAAATACTCAATGTTGCTTTGTTGCAAAGGTACATGCTCTGTTGCTCCGTGTACTCTCCCTCTCGGGTTGATTTGTGTAACAGTAACCCAAGGGTCTCGTTTTCGTGTGACGCGTGGATAAGGAATGTAACACACTTGGTTCGCTTGCGATGCCAGAATGAAAGGATCATATTTATTGAGTTTTCTTGATGAGTTTACTGCTGTTAGTCCAAATTTGTCATGTCGAACTCCTCTCCCGACGAATGGATCATACCAATCGCACATAAATAAAACGCACTTTAAGTTAATAACGCCAGGGTACTCAACTTCCAAGATTTCTTTAAGCACACCATGATATACTATATAACCAGCTTGCGTAGAAATGCCGGAGTTCACCGTCTTCTTACTAGTTCCCTCGCGAAATATCTTAAACGCATATCCACGGATACAATACATCGGATAACTTAGTACAGGCGACAATGAACCACCAACCAACTCTTCTAACCAAGTGTCTAACGTTTGACCTCTCGTACGACATGAGTGCACCTGTTTCATTTTAATTAATTAGTAATTTTAAACTCACATATACAAAATTAATTTGTAAATGAAAAACTTACATAAAATCGCATCCAATGTGCAAACTCCTTTTGTTTCATACATCCTATTTCATCCTCAGCAAAATTGGGATAATGGGTTCCCAATTGATCCACATACATTCTGCAAAATTCAATGTAATTAATTAGAAACAAAATAAAATGTAAGAAAAATATAACATATATAAAAAACATATCAATTAGTATACCTCTCATATGGCAATAATTCCTCGCAGTTAAGAAGAATTTATGCATGCAAATGAGTTTGTTCTTCTTCTTTAAGCCAGCGTTTCTTGCGTTTTCCACTTAATCGCCCAACCTGTGCGAAGATATCTGGTACGTGGGTTAAATAATTTGGTTTCTCTCCTCCATCGTCGTTACGACATGGTATTCTGCTCTTGGTTTGTACACTTGGGGCAAAGTAGTACGCAGAAAAATTAGATGTCTCTTCATTAATGCTTTGAGCAATAATAGATTTTTCACCTTCTTCTTTAAATGGAACATAAATCTCTCGAACGGGTACATCCACCTGTATTGTACAGGGCCACCTAGTGTTGCTTCCCTAGGAAGATGAATTGGAAGATGCTCCATTACATCAAAAAAGGATGGTGGAAATATCCTTTCAAGATTACAAAGGATAACGGGTATGTTGTCAGACAATTGTTGAATCACATCAACTGTAAGTGACCGAGTGCATAAATCCCTAAAGAATGCACTTATTCCTGCATTTAAACATGTACTATTAGATTAATATACAATAATATCAGTAAATTAACTATAAAAAAAATTGCGCAGTTATGATTACCTGCAATAGCTTCATGCACGGTTTTTGGTAAAAGTTCGCCAAATGCGAATGATAGTAAACGTTGCATAAAAACATGACAATTATGACTCTTCATCCCAACTAATTTGCCTTCTTGCCTATCAACGCAGTTTCGTAGGTTGGAAGCATAACCGTCTAGGAATTTTATACTATGGACAATCCACTTGAAGAATTCATCATTTGCTTCTCTATCTAATCTAAAAATGGGGACGGGACCCTTTCCATTTGGTAAGACGTGTAGTGCATCGCGCGCGCACAAATGAGGCAAGTCTAATCTCAACTTCAAATTGTCTTTCGTCTTCCTTTGAACATTTAAAACGGTATTTATGATGTTGTCGAAGAAATTCTTTTCAATGTGCATAACATCGAGATTGTGTCTCAACAAATGATCTTTCCAATATGACAAATCCAAAAAATACTCTTTGTGTGCCAGTTGTGGTAGTCTCCATAACCATTCACCCGAAAATGCCCATTGCCACCGCACACATCTGTCCTCTCAGCACCCACATCTCGAAGCTCCTCTAATAGATCTAAACCATTTACCTCAGGCGGAGGAGTGTCATGAACAACTCTATTCTTCAAAAACCAGGTTTTTTTGCGTAAGGATGCGAGGTTGGCAAGAAGCGCCTATGACAATCAAACCAACACGACCTTCGTCCGTCTTTTAGCTGAAATGCATTTGTATTTTCGTGACAATAAGGACATGATAACCTTCCATGTGTTGTCCACCCAGACAACATTCCGTACACTGGAAAATCGCTAATTTTCCACATTAGCACTGCACGCATTACAAAATTTTGCTGGCATGAGACATCATAGGTTTGAACTCCATGCTCCCATAAGTCTTGCAAATCATGAATCAATGGCTGTAAGAACACATCAAGGGAGCGCTTTGGGTGTTCTGGGCCAGGAACAAGTATTGTGAGAAATAGAAACTCCCGTTTCATGCAGAAAGACGGAGGTAAGTTGTAAGGGGTGACAATGAATGGCCACAATGAATACTGTCTTCCATGCTTTCCAAATGGGTTGAAGCCATCCGTACAAAGTCCAAGGTATACATTCCTGCTCTCAGATGCAAAAAACGGATAAACTGTTTGAAAATGTTTTCATGCCTCTGCGTCTAACGGATGAGCAATTACACCTTCGTTTGAATGATCTTGATGCCATATCATAGCCCTTGCAGTTCGTTCAGACTGATATAACCTTTTCAACCTATCAGCTAACGGCAAATACCACATACGCTTAAACGGCACTCGAACTCTTCCTCCAGGATTCTGAAACCGAGGCTTTCCACAATATCGACAAGCCAAGTAGTCTGCGTCTGATTTCCAGTAAATCATACAATTATCGATGCAAACGTCGATTATCTGATATGGCAAACCAAGACCAGAAACGAGCTTCTCAATCGCAAGATGAAGCTGGTGCCAAATTGTCTTCAAGCAAAATATCTTTCAACAAATCAGCGAAAGCATCTATACAATCCTCAGACAAATTGTACTATGTCTTTATATTCATCAACCTTGTTGCAGTTGACAAGGGAGAATGTCATGCCTTACCACCTGCATATAGCGGTTGTTTCGCTGCGTCTAACATATCAAAAAATCTCCTCGCTTCCAAATTTGGTTGCTCTACACTATTTCCTTCTTCTAGAAACATATGAATATTTTCCATAAACGCATCACGAACCATCTGAACTTTACCAACGTTCTCTTCAGCCATTCTAGGTTCTTCTAACCTTTCTACCATTCTTGGTTCTTCTAGCCTATCTGCCACATATTCACTAGTACTACCCACATTCATGTAATCAGATTCCCCGTGACAATACCACACCTTATAATTTGGCATAAACCCTCGACTACTTAAGTGATTCCACAATTTATTAACACTGATAAATTTATTATTATCACATCTTGGACAAGGACAAAACATCATACCACTTTAAGAGATCGGTTGTAGTACTTAGGGATCGAATCCACAAAGAAGGGATAGTCACACAACGAACTTCTAATTTCGAATTAAGCTAAGTAGAAAGATGGAATTTAAAACACAGAAAGCAATTAAAAACGGTGTAAGNCCTAAACCTTATAATTCCAAATCTCTTTTCAAATTCTAACAACTCAAACAAGCATTAAAGTTCAGGTTCGATTGTTCACAAAATCCCTAAACCAAATCTCTTTGCGAATAGGTATTTTGCTCATCTAACATTAGTTCAGGAAATCAATAATACTCTTGCATCTATTAATTAACCTAAGATCAGATTCTAGGTCGCGAAGCTAGAATAAGCATTAAACACAAATGTAGATGAAGAACTCTAATGATTTTATCCTAACAATTTAATTCGACCTAACAATTCATCAATCACCTTTGAAAAACCCTAAACCAAACAAGCAAACTACTCAGACATGATCAATAAAGCAGAAATCATAATTTGAATAGAAAGCATAAGAGAAATCAATAGAATCAAAGGAGTTCCAAATCAGCTCTAAAGGAGTCTGATTTTTTCTCTCCAAAAACCCTAAATTTCTATGATTCTTAAAGTATGAGATTATGCCTAAACAATGGCTTTGACAACTATATTTATAGACCTAGGTTCGCATCTTCAATTTCTTGGAAGATTAGGAAAAGTCTTGGAGATTTTCTTTACTTCAAAAACTGGAAACTTCTTGCTTCTGAAATTTGGAAATCCTGGGGTCGATCGACACTCATCGTGTTTCTTCAATCCGACTTCATTTCACTAAGCTCCAAAATGTATCCAAATCTCCAATTTATCTCCAATTGTACCTGAACCTGTAAAGACTCTATATAGACTCGGAAATAGCCAAAAGACTCTATAAAAACACTTATATCATGGTCTAAAAATGGGTAAAAACCATGATATATCAACTCCCCCAGACTTAGCCTTTGCTTGCCCTCAAGCAAAACAGAAACTTAGAATGAAGTAGAAGTTTGAAAACAGAAACTTCCAGCTATCCTTTAGAACGCCACATTGATTAACACTTCTTGAATCCACATGCTATAGATCAACCTTAGGTAATATTTCAGTATACTTACCACAAACTTAGCAATCTCCCAGTTTGAATCCAAAAAATTTCGAACTCAAACAGTGGTATTGCCACAAAACTTTACAGATTCTTTTCTCTTCCTTAGCGCCTGAACAAGACATTCTCATACAGCTCCCCTATTTTCTCTTCCCTTAGTCAACTTCTGCCCAATTTCAGGGTGTTCTAAGATCTTTTCATTGACTCTTCTTATTCTTTTGAAATCTTGGGAAATAGTGCTACTCTCTACTTGTGTTCCTTGTGAGGAGACAGGTTCAAGAGCACTCACTAATATTGTTCCTTGTGAGGAGACATGCTCATGAGGTTCTGAACTCGCCTTGTTAGACTGTTTCCACTTTCAGCTTTCTACTTAATAAGACCTGCAGTCAACTACTATAGCAATGGTTCTTCAAGTGTCAACATTCTGAGGTTAGTCCCTAGAAAAACTGAAAGTTCCAACTGAATTTGACTCAATAAAACAATTTTTTTACTCTCAAAACAAAGCACAAAGTCAGTAATCACCTCCCCCAGACTTAAACAACACTGTCTTAAACATAAGTAATATTGGAAACAATCTCCAAGAGGAGATCATGAAATATGAAATATCAATCTTTTGAGAAAGATTCTCGAATCCGATGAATAGCTTACACAGGGCATTTCAAAATTCGAAAGGTAATCACGAATCTCAAATGCAATCAGAAAAATCCCAAAATTGGAATCCCAACATTTAAGTCCCAGTGTTATCAAGTCCGAAGTTGGTTAAAAGAAAGATTAGAAACAATATAAAAGACCAGATAGAAGACTTACCTTTGTCTGCGCATGGTGTCGATCGACATTGGTCTGAGTCGAGCCCAATGTCGTCTTTTTCAACTGACTAAAACTAGGACTTAGATAAAACCAAAAAAAAATATAAATAAAAACCGTACCTAACAGTGGGTTGCCTCCCACTCAGCGCTCGTTTTCAATCATTAGCTCGACTTTGTCATGGGTTCAGACGTCTGGTGGATCAGAGGGTGGCATTGAATGCTTCCCAGACGAATATATTCTCATCCATGGAGGTGTATAGGCATTAGGTGCATGAGAGCGACCAAGGAAATGAGGAACATCAGCAGGGTGGGCTTTGAGTTCGGGTGGGACACTTCGTTTTCTTACAGAATCATCAAAAGAAACACCAAGCCTTCTACGAGAATCTCGTGACTTGCATAAGTGTGAAGCAGCTTTTGAAACTTTGAAGTTCTTATTGACAAGATCAAGGGGTTTGGAATTGATTCCAGGAAATGCATACCTTTGCTTCCTTCGAGGTTTCTGGGATGTAGGATGTGGAGTCGTTTGTTTGACCAAAGATGATGGACTTGCAGCATTGGAAACAGCTTCTGGTATGATCCGCAAAGGGTGTCGATCGATCGACACCACATCCTCAGTTCGAATTTCTGCACTTTTTCTGCAATTCAGCTCTGCAATCCTTGCTTCCATGATGAAAACGTCTTCCTCCATCAACTTGGCATTGATTATAGCTTCATCCTTGTCCATAGTCCTGAAGATATGATTATTTCCACTCCAATCTTCAAGCTCCACAACTTTCTCAAAATTTCCATCCAATGCCTCTGGAACAGCCTCTTTATTCACTTGCTCTTTAGAATCCAGCTCTTCTCCAGCGATCACAGCAATGCAAGAGATGTGTTTGGATGTGCCAGTAGTAGGGATAGCTTTGTAGAAGACTCCTTTGTCAACATTAGAGAAGGATATTCTCTTATTCGGCATGTCTACAACTGCTCCAACTGTGGCCATGAATGGTCTTCCAAGAATAAAAGGCATGACAGAATTCTTGCTCACTTCTACCACCTGAAAATCAGTAGGTACTAGACAATTTCCCATTTTGATAAGCAAGTCTGGAATTGTACCATATGGGACTGTGGTGGAATAGTTGGCAAACTCGAGGGTCATGTTTGGAGGTTGAATGTCAGCAATTTCTAACCTCTCTGCAATGTCCTTTGACATGAGGTTAACACTAGCACCAGAATCGTAGATAGATTGTTGAAACTCAACTCCTCCAATGGAGCATGGAACTACAAACATTCCGGGATCTTCAACCTTAAGCAGCTGCTTCATTGGCGGTGGTGTACCCCTTGATTTGTTGAAGAGTTCTTCAATTTCTTCAAGATTCTCTCTGCAATCCTTAAAGAAAACCCACAAAGGATAACCTCCCAAGCTTCAGCAAATGAGATCGCATTGGAGATCCTTCTAATCTTCTTGTTGAAACCAGCCAGCTCTTTCGGACTAGAGGAGGAGTGTTCACTTCAATTGAGTTCAAAGAGTTTTGTGACAAAAACGGGATTAAGATACATATCACAGCACCATACACACCGCAACAAAACGGTCTTGTGGAGAGAAGGAATAGGACGCTGATGGAGATGACAAGGAGTATTCTCGAGGCTATGAAGGTACCAAATTACTTATGGGGGGGAAGGAGTGCGACACTCTACATATGTAATCAATAGGTGATAGGGCTCAGGTTTTACCCTAATAAAACTACTGCAAGTGCACAGCAAATACAATCGTAGTATAAGGGGTATCAAAATCCCAAGGAAAGTAGATGCTACACTAAGGTTTCTAAGTTCAGATTATGCTAGGTCAAATAGAATGAAAGTAAAGCAAAGCAGGAAATCAACGAGCAATCACGAATTAGGTTTCTTAAAATCAGGAGACGAAATGCTAGGTTCAGGGAAATTCTCAGGTGATCTAAATTGCAGGTCTAGACAGAATGTTAGGAAAATATTAAGATCCGTTCACGAACTCGAAACACTAATGTAAAATCAACCAACTCTCGCTGCGAAGATTATCTATG
>JAHZTW010000003.1:67716981-67739362 GCA_020283515.1 Alliaria petiolata | reverse complement strand
AGCAAACTACTCAGACATGATCAATGAAACAGAAATCATAACTTGAATAGAAAGCATAAAAGAAATCAATAGAATAAATAAAGGGAGTTCCAAATTTGCTCAAAGGAGACAAATTCTTCTCTCCAAAAACTCTCTATAAATCTCTCTCTAAAAATAATTGTGTAAGATAAAGTGTAGCCTAAACAATGGCTGAAAAACTATATTTATAGGCCTAGGTACGAGTCTTCAATTCTTTGGAAGATTAGGAAAAGTCTTGGAGATTTCCTTTTCTTCAAAATATAGAAACTTCTCGATTCTGGAAATTGGAAAACCTGGTGTCGATCGACACTCATCGTGTTGCAATTCGTGACTTCATTCCATTAAGCTCCAAAATGTATCCAAATCTCCAATTTGTCTCCAATTGTATCTGAACCTGTAAAGACTCTATATAGACTCGAAAATAGCCAAAAGACTCTATAAAAACACTTATATCATGGTCTAAAAATGGGTAAAAACCATGATATATCAGGAAACATATGAATATTTTCCATAAACGCATCACGAACCATCTGAACTGTACCAACGTTCTCTTCAGCCATTCTAGGTTCTTCTAACCTTTCTACCATTCTTGGTTCTTCTAGCATATCTGCCACATATTCACTAGTACTACCCACATTCATGTAATCAGATTCCCCGTGACAATACCACACCTTGTAATTTGGCCTAAACCCTCGACTACTTAAGTGATTCCACAATTTATTAACACTGATAAATTTATTATTATCACATCTTGGACAAGGACAAAACATCTTACCACTTTGTAAGCATATGTCCTGGTTTGTGGCGAATCGCATAAATTCGGTGAGTCCGGTCGCAAATTCTTGATTAAGACGGCCGGTACTTGAATCCCACCTATCGTTGTACATCCACTCCCGCAAAATATTATTATTTGTAAACATTTTTAAAGATTTTTGAGTTGGATTAGTTTTGTTCACATTTTAAGTACTTGAGAGCTTTATATAGACAAATTTGTTTTTACCAACGGTCATAACATGTCCCACCGATTTCCTACCACTTTCCTATCTCTGTCCAAAAATTTACAACGGTCATATTTTGTAACGGTCACCTTTCAAAAGTTTACAACGGAAATATTTTGTAACGGTCATTAAGTTTCCTACGAAAATTCTACGACTAACCAACACTTATATGTTCGTAGGAAACCGGAATGGCTTTTCTGACGATTTATCTACTCCTGATACGGTCAAAACTTGTCAACCGTCTTTCTACCAATTTCCCACCAGATTTCCTACGAATACTAGTTTCGTAGGAAACTGGTAAAAACTATCTGACTCTAATCTGACGACTTATATTCGTTGGAAATTTCCTACCAAATATTTACCGATGATATTTTTCGTCATAATTTTGAGAAAATTGGTAATAAATATTTTCTACCAAGGAAATTTGGTAGGAAAACGTGATGTTTTATTGTAGTGAAAGAATGAGTGGACATTATCGGATAAGTTACAAGCAAAGTGGAACTCAAAAGCTTTGTGTGAAATTTCAAATATGTGGAGGTGAAACAATTTGAGGTTATCCAAAACTGCAAATCTACAAAAGCTGCTTGGGAGGTTCTACAGAGTGTGTTTGAAGGAACATAGACGGTTAAAAGGAGTCTTCATTTGCTTGCCTCAAAATTTGAGAATCTGAGAATGAAAGAGGATGAGACAGTTCAAGAATTTAATGCTAAGATGTGTGCCATTGCGAATGAAGTGGATGTACTTGGGAAAAAATACAAGACAAGAAGCTGGTCAAGAAACTTATAAGATGTCTACCACCACGATTTGCAGCACAGAAGACGTCCATGAGAGTCTCTCTGAACACATATACTCTGAAGTTCGAAGAAGCAGTTGGGATGATTGAACCATATGAGATGGAATTAGTTGCTGAAAATCCTGAGAAATACACAGGAATTGCCCTTGATTTTACAAAAAAAAAAAGAAACAGAATGATTTAGAAGAAACAGTGGAGCTGTTGGTGAAGAAATTCACTCAAGGATTCAAGAAAGATCATGGAAGTAAGAGGTTCGTATCCAGCAGAAAATCAGCTAAATCAGAAAAGAGCAATAGAAAATCTGATTTTCAGTGCTATGAATGCAAAGGATATGGGCATTTAAAATCAGAATGTCCAACAGCTAAAAGAAAGGAAATCAAGTGTTTCAAGTGCAAAGGTTTTGTTCATACTGAGCTAGAGTGCATAAATGATCAGAAAACTAAAATAGGCTTGCAAGAAAGTGATTCTGAAGATGAAGCAAATGAAGAAAATCTGAGCAACCTTGTAGCTTTTATTGGTAAAAGTGATGTGCTTGCAAAAGAAGATGACGACGTTTTGAACTCTGAATCATTAGAATGGAGCAAGGAAATAAAATCGGAAATCAAGGAGAGTATAAGACAACTGATGACAAGAGTGAAGATGATCTAAAGAATGAATACATAGAAACCTGTGAAACTTTGATCAAAGTTACAAAGGAGAATACTGCACTAATCAGGGAAAAGGCTAACCTAAGAGTCTTAATAGAGAACTTGGAGGTTGAAGTAGGAAAAGAAAAGAGTAATTCGTTGCAATTACAGTCAGAATCAGATGACACACTCAGACAGATCAGAATGATGAATTCGGGGACAAAGGAGCTTGACAAGATTCTGACCACGGGAAGAATAGAAAAATCCTACAGAGGTTTAGGATATCAAGGAACGACTTTACAAGACAAAACTGTGTTTGTAAGTGGAGAAAAATTTGAAGATGAGAAGCGCTCTTTTGAGAAAAAAGATCATCATACTCAAATACAACAACAACCAAGAACATCAGGCTGCTTCTATTGTGGAAAGTATGGACATGTCAAAGCTCATTGCTACATGTTTCTTAACAAAACACACAATCTATGGAGACAGAGAAAATTTACCTGGAATGGGTGGACGAATCAAGTATGGATGAAGATAGAAGATCTTTATGATAAAGCTTTTCCTCAAAGACAAGAAAAGAAGCTTCTGTATAATCCATTCTCCATATGCAACCGAACGAACAGTTTTAAAGATAAATCAGAAGAGCAAATAACAGTCCAAACTAAAGTTCAAATTGAAGCAAGTGATATAGACATTGCAACTGTTAAAAAAACTGCAATAAAAAATTCAGAACTGCAGAAA
Organism: Alliaria petiolata; assembly: GCA_020283515.1. NCBI lineage: Eukaryota > Viridiplantae > Streptophyta > Magnoliopsida > Brassicales > Brassicaceae > Alliaria > Alliaria petiolata. Next base: position 67,736,186 of record JAHZTW010000003.1, on the reverse strand, counting down.
GAACTTCATAAGATTTTGGTCAGAAAAGATAATGGTGAAATGGGCTACCAATTTCGGTTTGCCGAGCAAAGACGATCTTTCAATTATATTTTGGCGGCTCTGTGCAACATGGTCTAAGTAATGCAATCTAAATGATGAGAAGAAGGATTGAAAATTAAGCGGATTGTGTTGGCATTCAATTACAGAATTGAAGGATGAGCCGTACAACAAAACTCAAACTGAAGAGTATGCAATCTTTGCCAAGATTGAAGAAACAATGGTGGAAACTAGAGGTACGAAGATTGAAAAATTTACCTTACGAGATTCGGATTCCTATGTGGAGATTGTTCCTCCTGATAATGTGAATGAAGAAGAAGCTGCAGCTGCAAGATTCAAGTGACAACAAGTACTCTGTTTCGGCAAAAAACAGAGCCCATCTGGTGTTTCTATGACAAATTCTGGTCTTCAAGCTTCATCTGGAGAAGTCCAATCCAAAGATCTCGATCAATTTGAATCCAGTTTTTTTTTCTTAAAGAAAATTCTGGGTTGTGTTGTGTTTGTCGTGATACGAGAAGAAGTAATTGGGGAAGAAGAATCACGTGGGCTTGCTAGGCTTCATTCATTGGATATAAGTTTAGCCTATCAAGGATAAACAAAGTCTTGGGCTTGCTGGTTTTGATAAAGAAGAGCCCATGAATGATGTCTTAAATTTAGATAAGACACGCTCAGATTATCAAGCTGATCGAAGAAGTCTTGGCATTAAGAAAAGTTTTTAACTCATTTGTGCTTCCAAGCAGGGGGAGAATTGGCAGTTTCAGGGGGAGTTTCTGGCCTAAGAGGGAGTGCACATGTGTGTTTTTCACAGCACTTGTGTTTTGGTGGATTTATTTTGCGGATGTCTTTGAGATTTGATCATGATGACTTTTGGGCCATAGCTGTGTGATAGACTATCGAATTAAACAATTTGTATATGAATCAAACACACTTTATTAGCTTAAGAAACTAACTCAAAATTTAAGCTTTTCAATGTCTCAAGCTCATAAGTTATGCTACAACTTAGCATCTCCTTATATAATAAAGATTTAGACAATTCCTAATCCTAATAGGAATTACATTCTAGTTTAGATAACTCCTAAACTTTAGCTAATCTATTAACTTCCATATCTCGGATAGATTAGTATCTCCATGTTCTTTACGCTTTCTTCAAGCTTACTCCAACATTCTCCCCTTTAAGCTTGAAGACTTCTTTTGATACTTCTTGGATCCCAATGAGGTCTCTCATCTCTTTAAACTTAATCCTTGCGAGAGCCTTTGTCAAGATGTCAGCCTTCTGCTCGATCCCGGGAACATGCTCTACTTCCAACTGCTCATTCTCAACACACTCTCTTATGAAATGGTCCTTTCTGTTTATATTCTTGCTGCGACTATGGAACACCGGATTCTTAGTAAGTGCGATTGCGGAGTTGTTGTCAACTCGAATTGTCACCTTCTCACAATATCTTCCAACCACTTCAGCAAGGAGCTCTTGAAGCCTGATTGCTTGTTTTGCTGCTTCGGTGGCTGCCATGAACTTTGCCTCACAAGATGATAATGCAACAATCTCTTGCTTCTGCGAACACCAAGTAATGGGACAGTCATTCAAATATAAAATGTGGCCCGTTGTACTCTTACCATCATCCAAATCCACGTTATGGTTACTGTCACTGTAACCCAATAATGATGACTTGTTTACTCGTTTGAAGACTAGTCCGTGTGAAGTCGTTCCTTTCAAGTATCTGCTTCAGAGCCGCTCCATGAGACTCCTTCGGTTCACTCATAAATCTGCTCAATACCCCAACACAAAAATATAAATCATGTCGGGTGTGAAGCAGATACCTAAGACACCCAATCATTCTCCGATACTCTTTCTCCTAAATGTTCCTTTCTTCACTTGCTTTAGAAAGCTTTAATCCCGAGTCCATTGGTATATGTACTACATTACACTCTTCCATTCTAGCTTCTTTCAGAATCTTATTCGCATATCTCACTTGGTTCAGCATGATACCGCCATTGTATTGAAACACTTCAATGCTGAGGTAATAAGTCAGTCTTCCTAGACCACTCATCTCGAACTTGCCAGACATTCCCCGTTTAAACTCAACTATTAAGTCTAAACTTGACCCTGTAACAAGTAAGTCATCCACATACACAACAACAACAAGAAGATTCTCCTTCTCATGTTTCCGATACAGCGATGGTTCCTCTGAACACTTCTCGAACTTTAGCCCCTTTATAATCTCATTTAGCTTATTGTTCCATGCCCTCGGAGCCTGCCTTAGTCCATAAAGTGCTTTGTGGAGTGTATAGACTTTGATCTCACTCCCTTCGACCTTATATCCTTCGGGCTGTGAAACATAAACCTCTTCCTTTAATTCCCCATGTAAGAAAGCGGTTTTAACATCAAGATGATGAACTTCCCACCCACTTGAAGCTGCTAAGGCGATGATGAACCGAACGGTTTCAATTCTTGCTACTGGAGCAAACACCTCATCAAAATCTATCACGTACCTCTGCACATAACCTTTGGCAACAAGTCTCGCCTTATACTTGTTTATGCTTCCATCTGAATTACTTTAGCTCCTATAGGAAGATCAACTAAGCTCCATGTTTTATTCCTTTCGATTGACGCAAATTCTTTTCCACATGTGTCTCTCCATTCTTTCATCCCTATAGCTTCTTTGAAATCCCAAGGTTCGTCATTCACCATCACCAAAAGACGTTCTCTTTCAAGCTCGGCTAGCATCAGAAAGTCGCTTAAGTATAGCTCATAGCCCTTCAGACATCATGGTACTGTTCTCTCTCTTGTGGACCTCCTTAGTAGTCAATTTGTTCAGAGGCGGATCAACGTCATTCCTCTCCTGTGTTTCAGTCTTCCTATACTCGATGTATGGAAAAGTTTCCTTCTGTGCAGCAACTTCCTCCTCTTCGCCATACTCTCCATTATCCTCTGCTTCTTCAGATGGATGATACGGATTCATGACATGAATTACTCCATTGTCATCTTCTCCTTCTGTTGTATTCCATTTTTCCCAGCTTTCAACTTCATTAAAGATCACATCCCTGCCTACCACGATTTTCCGACTCAATGGCTCCAACAAAAAGTATACTTTTGATCCTGGTTCTGTTCTGAGATGTACCAGTTCCTGCGATCTATCATCCAATTTCTTCAGGTGAGGAGTTGTTATTTTTGCATAACCAATGCACCAAAAAAATCGCACGTGTTTGACGTTTGGCTTCTTCCCCTTGAAGGCTTCATATGGTGTCTGCGACGCTAGAGTTCTTGTTGCCACTCTATTTATGAGGTATGTTGCATGTCGCACTACTTCTTCCCATAGATAATTTTGTACATTCTTATGTTTTAACATACTCCTAGTCATCTCCATCAATGTTCTGTTTCGTTGTTCGACTATCCCGTTTTGTTGTGGAGAATAAGGTACTGTGAGGTGTTGTCTTATGCCAGAGCTTTCACCAAATTCATTGAATTAGTGTGACACGAATTCTCCCCCTTTATCTGTTTGAAAAGTTTTAATACTCACTCATGTTTCTTGCTCAACCAGCGTTTTAAAATTCTTGAACTTCCTTTTAGGAGTAAAAACCACATGTAGCGCGAGTGATCATCAATTAGCACGAAGATGTACTTGTTTTGTGCAGCCGTAGGAGGTGAGATCGGTCCACATAGGTCTCCATGTACCAACTCAAGTATTTGAGTGGCCCGATACGAAGTTGCTTGAGGAAAAGCTTGCCTTGCTTGCTTTCCAAACAAACAAGAGGAGCACGTTTCTTTGTCGACTGTTATGCTTGGTAGGCCAGTAACTAGCTCCCTCTGTAACATTGTTTTCAAGGACTCAAAACAAATGTGTCCTAACCTTGCATGCCATCTTGAAGATTCACTTAATATCATTACCTGAAGACACTTGCTGCTTTCGGCTTTCATGATTACCTTGTACAAGCGATTTTTAGACCTACACGCCTTTGTCAATAGGTTACCATTCTGATCATGTAGTGTTAGATAGTTGTCCCTCATCCTCACGTCACATCCAGCCTCCGTTGCTTGTCCGAGGCTTATGATGTTACTTCTTATGTTTGGTATGTAGTAAACGTCTGCTAGGATCTTCCGCTCTTCGTCCTTGCTTACAAAGAGTATGGATCCTTTTCCTTTTATGTCTATTCTGGAATCGTCTCCGAACCTTACTTTTCCCGTGACAGTTGTGTCAAACTTGGAGAAGTATTCTCGATTTCCAGACATATGGTTGCTCGCACCGTTGTCGCCTTGTGTCTCGAAAGTTGTGTCAATCTTTGGGAAGTATTCTCGATTTCCAGACATATGGTTGCTCGCACCGTTGTCGCCTTGTGTCTCGAACTCACTTGGTTTGACATTCTTCTCATTCAGATACACCACTTCGTGCATCATCAAGTTATCGGCTTCTTGAGTGTCATCATCTTCGTTTTCTTGCGTTTCTTGGAGTTTAAGCAATATGTCCGGACAATTAGATGCGTAATGGCATGTCTTATCGCATCGGAAACGCACAATTTTGGATAAATCCTTTTCTTGTCGATTTCCGTATCTCCCTCGACCTCGTCCTCTTCCTCGTCCAGAGGAACGTCCACCTTGACCTCTGTTCCTCTCTTCTGTGTCTATGTCTTGATAGGACTGTGAGTCAGAGTTAGAGTACATGAGTTTTCCTTGGTATTCTTCCTGACATTCTTCCTCACTGATTCGTTCCTCATAAACCTTTAACCTTCCCACAATGTCCTTTAACTTTCCCACAATGTCTTCAAAGCTTGTTATGTTAAGGTTACAGACTTGTTCCAGCGCTGCAATAATATGTATGTACTTCTTTCTTGGCAGACTGTTAAGAAATTTCTTGACATGTTTAGGTTCTTCAACTGTTTCTCCTAACGCCGTGGATTTCGATGAAAGTTCAGCTAACTTTCCCGCAAAATCATCGATTTTGTCTGTTTCTTTCATCTCCATCCTGTCGAACTCAGCCACCAGCATTTGCAGTCTTGCTTCTTTCACTCTATCAGCTCCTACATGTCTCGACTTGATTGCATCCCAGACTGACTTTGAGGTTTCAAGATCTCCGACATGAAGAATCAGTGATTCCGGTATCGATTGGAAGAGAAGTGCCTTAGCCATGTAATTCTTGTCACCATCATCTACTCTGGTCTCGATGGTTTCCCAGACTTTGTGCACTTTAAGTGCTACCTTCATCCTCATGGCCCAAACTGTATAGTTTGTGACATTAAGCATCGGACATTGGATGGACGAAGGTCCACTCTCCTTCGGTTTGGTTGCGTTGATTGCTGGAATTATATCGCCCATGTCTTGACTTCACCAAGCGACTTCTCACGATTAGTGTTATCTTCTTCTGCGATATGATGTAGCTTCGATTCCTTAACAAAGTGCGAGAGGTTTCACCGCTTGTTTAAATTCAATATTGCTCTGATACCAAATATCGAATTAAACACTTTATATATGAACCAAACACACTTTATTAGCTTAAGAAACTAACTCAAAAATTAAGCTTCTCAATCTCTCAAGCTCATAAGTTATGCTACAACTTAGCATCTCCTTATATAAGAAAGATTTAGACAATTCCTAATCCTAATAGGAATTACATTCTAGTTTAGATATCTCCTAAACTTTAGCTTCTTATCCTAATCTATTAACTTCCATATCTCGGATAGATTAGGATCTCCATGTTCTTTACGCTTTCTTCAAGCTTACTCCAACATAGACATTATTCTAAATTTGGCTAAGCTTAGTTCAGATCATTCTATGGTAATAATTCAAAACAGGTTTTTGAAGAAGGCTTGGAAGAATCAAAATGAGTTAAAAAAGGGGAGACTGAAGATGCAATATTTCTTGTAACAGAAATTGCAAATGGTGATGGTCTTCGTGATGATGTAGAAGCTGGAAAACAGAACACAAAGAAAAAATAAAAACAATCAACGACGATTAATGAAAACTTGTTAGCTAAAGGGAAAAAGGAAAAGAAACAAGAAAACGAAATCACAAGATGATAACAAAAAAGAAATTGTTCTTATCTTAGGATTAGGAAATTGTAAAACTTATTGGGTCTATGGCTATTAATTGTTGTCGATGACTGCTTTAGAAAATTAGAGATTAAGAGTTTGAATTTTCTAAAGGCAAAAAGGTTTATTGGTTCTTCCTTTAAGATGAATCAATTGAGAGATTAGATTTTTTTTAGAGAGATACTTGTAAGTTCTTTATCTTGGTTTCTTGTAAGTTATCATGGAAGATAAATCTAATTGAGAAATTTGTTTGAGAAATCTCTGTGTTAAGTATTATCTCTATAGTTCTTCCGTTTTCAGTTGTCACGTTTAGGAAGTTAATTTGTAAATATCAAATTTGTTTCTTTAATTTGGAAATTCATAAACAAACTAATTTTTTGTTTTATCTTGTGTAGCAGATTTCAGAAATTTTAATCTCGTATCATTGTAAAATTGAGTTCATAGACGCTTTTGTTATTCTTCAGTTAAGTTCTTTGGTTAGAATAAATTGATATTGTTAATCGAATATTTTTCGTAGTGTATGTTTTTGGTTTCGTTGATAATTGTTTCATTTTTAATTTGTTTTAGCGTCTGTATATTTCTTTAATTTGATCTAATCTGTTTTTAATTGTACAAACATGGTTTATAGTTTGTAGACCTAGTTTATTGTGTGTTTTTAATCTACCAATAGATAGGAATCGAGGGGAAGAAAAGAATCCTTGAGAGGAAAGTGGGAAGGTTGTGGATAACTGTATAAATGATCTTATCTTCGTATTCTACAGCGACCATGGTGGTCCTGGAGTTTTTGGTGAGTTCAGTAAAACCCAGAAAATATATGGTTTTGACCAAAATATATTATTGATGGTACTTCATCGTTTTTTTGCAGGGATTCCGACCTTTCCATACTTATATGCAAATGATTTGAATGATGTCTTGAACCTTGCTTTTGGTAAATCACTGACGTTCTTCTTAGATGTTTATGTTGTTGGTACTGCCTATGCGTAAAAAAAAAAAAAAAGCAAACATGCGAGTCTTTTGACATGAACCTTGTGAATTTTGATGGGCTTCTTCAAGAGGGTTTAAACACATATATGCCACAACTCATCAAATGCAGAAGAAATCAGATTGGGCATCTTTTGGCTGCTCGCTTTGATGTCTATATATGGTTGTAAAATTTTGACAATCTTTTGCTTTGTAGGTGTTTAAAGTGTGTGTTTAGTCTATTCAAATCTATCCATTAAGGTTCAAGTGGATTGCACGGTTCTAATTAAATTTTGTCTTATTAAAGTAAATGGATTTTGTATTTTCTCTCTTACTCTTTATATTTTCAGAGTCTTCAAGTGTGTGTTTAGTCTATTTTTGTGTTTTCTCTCTTACAATGGACCGAATCTATTTGCATGAGTCGTCTAATGTCCACCAACTCAACTCGGACGTTGGATACTTCTTTTATTTAATTATCATATTCTTCCAAATATTTTGTGTTTCGTTATATTCTTTCATTTGATACAGTATTTGTATAATTTCAAAAGCATACAACATACTTATCAACCTCATATACGGGGAGAGTTGGAAATGAATTTTGACGGAGATCAAGATGCTGAGGTAAGATATATGCTTTAAGATTTTTTTGATATGTTTAATGTTTTCTATTATTGTATGTATTTCAATATAATGGCACAGATGAATGAGACGGATAAAAGTCGATGGGAAATCAACGTGACGGATACAACTATAGAACCAATTGAAGGGTTTAGAAGAATAAGTATAAAAGAATGACTTTTTTTTATTAACTTTAGAAACTTACTCAAAACTAAAGCTTTCTTAATCTCTCTCAAAAACTCTTAAGTTATGCCACAACTTGGCATCTCTTTATATAGAGGAAGATTAAGACTAACTCCTAATAAGAATAGGAAAACTTACATATGTTTAGATATAGATAACTCCTAATCTAGACTTTTCATAATCTTCTCAATTTCCATATCTCGGTAGGTGATTCAAGCTTTCTTCAAGCTTATCTCAACATTCTTCCCCTTAAGCTTGAAGTCTTCGTTTGACACATCTTGAATCCCAATGAGATCTCTCATCTCCTTGAATTTGATCCTCCCAAATGCCTTTGTCAAAATGTCAGCCTTTTGTGCATTTCCGGGAACATGCTCTACCTCCACTTGTTCGTTTTCAACACATTCACGTATAAAGTGATACCTCCGATGTATATGTTTGCTTCGTCCATGGAAAATTGGGTTCTTGGTGAGTGCTATTGCAGACTTGTTATTAACAACACGAACCGTTACTCTTTCACACGTTTTTCCAACTACTTCGGCGAGAAGTTCTTGAAGCCAAATCGCTTGTTTGGCCGCTTCGGTGGCTGCCATAAATTCCGCTTCACAAGACGATAAGGCTACAGTTTCTTGCTTCTGTGAACACCAGGTGATTGGACAATCATTGAGATAAAAAACGTGGCCAGTCGTACTTTTTCCATTGTCCATGTCCACATTATGGCTGATGTCACTATAGCCCACCAACTCCGTTTTATCTCTCCGCTTAAACGTGAGACCATGTGACAGAGTTCCTTTCACGTATCTGAGTACTTGCTTCCAAGCCGCTCCATGTGATTCCTTCGGATCCTGCATGTATCTACTTAACACACCAACACAATAAGAAAGATTCGGTCGCGTATGAAGCAAGTATCTAAGACATCCGATGTTTCTCCTGTACTCCTTCTCGTCAATGCTCTTCTCATCATTTTCTTTGGATAATTTTAAACCAGAATCCATTGGTATATGTACTGTATTGCATTCTTCCATCCCAGTCTCTCTCAGAATTTTGGATGCGTACCTTTCTTGTTTCAACGTGATACCATCTTTGTGCTGGAGAACTTCAATTCCGAGATAGTAGGTTAGTTTTCCGAGATCGCTCATCTCAAACTTTGCTGACATTCCTCGCTTGAACTCAAGAATCATCTTCAAGCTTGATCTGGTGACAAGTAGATCACCTACGTACACGGGCCACCAAGAGAAGATGCTCCTTCTCGTGCTTTCGATACAATGATGGTTCCTTTGAGCACTTGACAAAGTTCAGCTCATGAAGGATCTCATTCAGCTTGTTGTTCCATGCCCTTGGCGCCTGTCTCAATCCATAGAGTGCCTTATTTAACTTATAGATTTTGCCTTCACTCCCTTCAGTAACAAATCCTTCAGGCTGTGTAACATAGACTGTTTCCTTCAGTTCCCCATGCAAGAATGTTGTTTTTACATCAAGGTGATGCATCTCCCAACCATTTTATGCCGCTAACGCAATAATGAATCGAACTGTTTCAATACGATCTACCGGAGCGAACACTTCATCAAAGTCTATGCCAAATCGTTGTACATAGCCCTTTGCAACGAGTTTTGCTTTGTACTTTTTTATGCTCCCATCGGAATTGCGCTTGAGTTTAAAAACACACTTTAGACCTATTGCTTTAGCTCCTACTGGAAGATCAACTAAACTCCATGTCTTGTTCCTTTCTATCGATGAGATTTCTTCTCTGCAAGCATCGCTCCACTCTTTCGGTCTTACTGCCTAATAAGCAGTTTCTTTTGGGTATTTCTACTTAATCAATGACCCACTACTTATAACCGAATGTAGTATAGGTTATCGGTCTTATCAATCCGATGGGAAGGCTCAAGCTACTGCATTTATGAGATTCTTTTACAAGCTAAGAAAGATTTAACGGTTTAAGAGGAGATGGTCTACTACCCTACTGTCACAACGATAGAAGACTCAATCAGTAGAACTAGATCTAGCAAAGGAAAGAAAGAAACAGAAACTAAAGAAGCAAACTTTGCAAGATGAAATGAGGATCGGTTCAAGGGACAAGGAATTTTAGAGGCAAATAAGATAAAGGCATTTCTTTGATGCAAATGTTAACTTCCTATGAGGCTAATCCTTCAGCATAGAGTTCAAGATCTAGACAAATCCACCATCGTGGTAAAAATCACTTTGCTAGCTCATAACCTAACCTCGCTGTCGCGTAGTGATCCATGAGACTAGCAAGCACGATTAAACAACTCTACTATTGCCAAAACGCTCCATATACATCTAATCCCTTAGGCTAGGATGATCGAATCTCTTATGAGATTGGTCCTTGCAAACATTCAAACATGGCGTTTGTTTGAAGAAGCTAGATGGCAGAAATCAAATAGCGAAGATGACTAAGCATTAAAAGTGTCAAATAAGAAAGGATTAAGTTGGTTTAAGCATAAACATGCATCAAAGTTCGGACCTTTAATCCGTTTACCCTCATCCCCAAACCGATATGAACTACTCACACGCCATTTGAGAAACCTCTAGATCCATAAGGATGAGAAGGTGACTCATAGGCTGTAAGATTGTCGAAAACAAGGAAAGAATGAAGCTTTTACAAGAAAATGCTATGAAACAATACTTGTAAACTTCAAAATATCATAAAAGATCAGAGCTTTGAAAACAAGCTTTAATGGTGGAAAAACTAAGAGTTCTTGACAACAAGAAAGACAGAAAAACTAAATCTGGAACGAGTCATAGAGAGATAGGCGTGAGGGACAAAGTATTTATACATGAAAGAGGAAAAACCTAAAACGTTGGGACCACTTTCCTGAAATGGTACTCTTTTGGGCTGTAGCGTTTCGGGCTTAAGTCGTGATGAGCAAGCCGATATGCCATTTCCTCATGATTCTTCGAGCAGTCTTCATATCGGGCAAGTGCTTCGCGATCATGTCGTGATGTCTCGTCTTCCTTTCCACTTGGATCGGGGACTTCTCGTTGCCTTGCTCCGATATCTGTCTTCATTGAATCCTCTTGCTGGATCTTCGCTCCGGGGTGCCTCTTTCGGGACCAAGTCGCTGCTACTCGTCGAGGTTCATCATGCGCTTGTCCATATCGGCTGAAGGGTCGTGATCCATTCTCGATATCATCTGTCCACCTTCCTTTTGGGATCCCCCTTCTTGATTTCTTCTTTGGACCATCTTCATTCTCAAAGCACCTGAGAAAACACTCCAAAACATGCAAGAATATGCGAAGACCTATCCTAATGCATCTAGACTTAGCATGAGTGAATATGTGATGAAAACTAAGATGAAAGTGCATGAATGGGGTCCTAACTAGCATGAAATGTATGCTAAAAACATGTAATTTACAGAGATATCAACACCCCCAAACTTGCCTTTTTGTTTGTCCTTAAGCAAAAGCCAACCGGAGGGGTGAGGTTTTAAAAGAAGAGGTGTAAGTTTGAATCCAAAACACCATTTAAAAGAAATCAATTCAATGTCTAAGTTCAGGTTTCTAGGATGCAGGTTGAACTCTACCTAACCAAAAAGCCTTAGCCACGTTCATCTCAACATCAAGCAAAATCAATCTCAACTTAGATGCACATTCAAATTCCCAATTCCCTTTCACATTTATTAGAAAATTTAAAGCGTGGATCTCATTCATGCCTATCAATCAACTCACTTGGGTCAGGGTAAGGTCACGAGCTAAATATGAACTCGTAGTGCGAACGGGTTAAGTGTTTAAATGGGATCACTCATAAAAGGAATCTTCTTAATGCAAAATGCTAAGGGTAAAAACCAATGGATGCATACAAGGATAGATTCCCATCTACCCAAGTACCTATTTCGTTTTCTACCTTAGTCTAATTTCTCCCTTCCTAAGCTACCCTTTGCTTTGGCATTTCGCCTTATACCCGTTATTACTCCTCGATATTACCTTTCCTGGTCATTTTCGGGGGACTTCTTCTTTGTTGGAGATCGGTTTCGGTTTTCTGGCTCCTTGTGTGCGTTCCTTGTGATTCACCTTTGGTGTTATTGGCCGGATTTGGACTTTGTTGTTTGGCTTTCTTTTGCTTCTTTTTGGAATCGCCTTTTCTTCTTTTGGTTTCGAGCCTTCTTGTTGCCGCCATCTCCCTTATACATGTCCCCGTCTAACTCAGTGGTTTTCTTCTTTTCCCTTTTCTGTCAATTTATCAGCAATCGGAACCCAACCCCCCTTCCTAATCTAACCAGCAATATCGGCCTCAAATTTCGGTATCAAGCCGTTTTAGCACCTATACCACCTAACCTAGTGTTGACTCGAGTTGTGAGCCAACGTCTACATGGAAATCCAACCTTGTCGGCCTAAACCCAACACTTTTTGCCTAAGAAGATTCGAAAATGGTGCAAAGGCCTCACATGTTCTCACAAAAGTGTTTATGGTTTAAAACGAAGGTTTAGGTTTTGGGTATGGTCTGGTACTTGGACTAGCAGAAGAGTGGTCAAAAGGGAAAGAGAGTCCAAGTGAAATCTATGAGTTAATCGACAAACATGAACAAGATAATTAAATTTTTCAGTTTAATGGTTCAAGTTCATTAGGGAATTGGTTCAAATCACAATGCATCAAGCTAAGACCGAATTTCACAAGACAAATTCCAAACGTGGTGCTGCCTTAAGCTCAGTCTAATCCAAAATGAATCAAACAAACAAGAACTAAGACATTGAATTCATGACTTAAAAATTGCTATTTACAAGGATTTATCATACTTAACACCTTATGCGAATGCTCATGAATCCTAAATGAATGTATCTAGACTCAATCCTAGTATGGAAATGCAACTATATGAATCTTTTTGTGGGATAAATTTTCAAAATTTTTTAATTTTTTTTTGTGTTTTTCTATGAAAATTTGATGAATGCATGATGTCTAATCTATGTGAACGCATGTACTACGTACTCCCCCAAACTTAAATCACACAGTCCATGTGTGATAGAAGAGAGGAAGAATACGGTCCTAGAAAAATGCAAAATTTCAAGCAAAAAGTAAAAAGAAAAATGCTTGTGTACAATGGTTTAGGAGTGGTACCTTTGGTCTCGTCGGTCTCTGACCGTTGGAGGAGTCCGGTGTCGCGTAGTTCAGTAAGTTGCGGACGGACGCGACTGTATCCGGATGATCATTACGGGGTGTATCCGTTTGTACCAGCCAGGTCATGTTTCTATAACGGCTTTAGACCATGATCCCGACCCGATATCTGAGGGTACATCGTTCACATTGGCCGGTACGTGGATTTCACGCCTGTAATGACCAATTCTTCCAGTCTTCTTCCCGTTATGGCTCCCCGGTATCCCACGTCCTGATATCTAAATCATCGATTCCACTTATAATTATTCTTGAGAATGTAAAGTAAAGAGAGAAAAACAACAAAATAAGGTAAAATGATAAGCTTGGGGTGCCTCCCAAGAGCGCTTCGTTTAAAGTCTCTTAGCTTGACTTTTTCTAGCCGTTTAAGCTGTGTTGGGGTCTAGGAGACAAACCGCGGTTGCCTCCCAAATTTGGTATTTCTCACTTCCCAGGTATGGCTTGAGTCTATGCCCGTTTACTGTGTAATCCTCTCCTTCTTTGCCCACAAGTGTTACAGCTCCGTATGGCAAGACTTCCTTGATCGTGAATGGACCAGACCATCTTGATTTCAGCTTTCCGGGGAATAGCCTCAGTCTTGAATTGTATAGCAGCACCTGATCCCCTGGTGCGAACTCCTTGGGCTTGATCTTCTTGTCGTGGAGAGCCTTTGTTTTCTCCTTGTAGATCCGAGAGCTCTCGAATGCTTCCAACCGAGTTTCTTCCAGTTCGTGAAGGTTCATCAGCCTCTTCTCTTGAGCCGTCTTGATGTCAAAGTTCAAGAGTTTGATGGCCCATAGAGCTTTGTACTCGAGTTCCACGGGTAAGTGATACGCCTTACCATAGAGGAGGGCGTAAGGGGATCTTCCTATGGGTGTTTTGAAAGCAGTTCGGTATGCCCACAGAGCGTCGTTCAACTTTGCTGACCAGTCTTTCCTTGTTGCTCCGACCGTCTTTTCCATTATCGCCTTGATCTCGCGATTGGATATCTCGACTTGCCCGTTTGTCTGTGGATGGTACGGTGTGGCCACCTTGTGTTTGACCCCGTGCTTCTTTAGGAGGTTTTCGAACAACTTGTTGATAAAATGACTACCACCGTCGCTTATCACCACTCTTGGGATCCCATACCTTGGAAAGATAGTTGACTTAAATAGCTTTAGTACCACCTTTGCATCGTTGGTGGGGCTGGCAACGGCTTCGACCCACTTTGAGACATAATCAACAGCAACCAGTATGTATTTGTTGCCGTAAGAGGAGGGAAATGGTCCCATGAAGTCTATTCCCCAAACGTCAAAGATATCGACTTTCAATATCGGGTTCTGTGGCATCTCGTCCCGCTTGCTGATGTTCCCTTTTCTTTGGCACGCCTCACAAGAGGAGACATACTCGTTCGTGAGTGTCCTTAAATAAACTCGGCCACCAGAATCCTGCAAGTAGGATTTTCGTTGCAGTCTTGAACGTGGAAAAGTGGCCACCATAGGCTGAACTGTGGCAATGGAACAGGATCCCTTTCGCTTCTCCCTTAGACACACATCTTCTGTAGATCCCATCTAACCTTCTTTTGAAGAGACACGGCTCGTCGTAGAAAAAATAGTTAATGTCCTTGAAGAACTTCTTCCTTCGGTAAGCATCGAGGTCGTTTGGAATGTCCCCACTCACCAAGTAGTTTATGTAGTCTGCATACCAAGGAATGGTGTTCTCTTCCATGCTGGCTACGGTTTCCAAACTCTTATTCACTTGGTACATTCCTCCGAGGAAATTTATTATCATGAGTTGTTCTTCTGGTAGGGTGTCGTTGATAGGAATCAAATCTTCTATCTTCATCCGGGATAAGTGATCAGCTACACCGTTCTCTACTCCCTTCTTGTCCAAGATCCCCATGTCAAATTCTTGGAGCAGGAGAATCCATCTTAGCAACCTCGCTTTGGTGTCTTTTTCGCATAGATGTACCTTAGTGCAGCATGATCCGTATAAACAATCACTTTTGATCCCACCAAGTAGCTTCTGAATTTCTCAAAGGCAAACCCAACTGCCAATAACTCTTTCTCGGTCGTGGCGTACTTCACTTGGGTATCGTCTAGCGTCCGGCTTGCATAGTAGATCACGTGTAATTTCTTGTCCTTTCTTTGTCCGAGAACAGCGCCCACGACATAGTCGCTTGCATCACACATAATCTCGAATGGTAGATCCCAGTCAGGGGCTTGGACTATGGGAGCACTCACAAGAGTGTCCTTGATCGTGGTGAACGCTTGAAGGCAATCCTCATCGAAGACAAACTCGGCTTCCTTGCACAAGAGCCTAGTGAGTGGTCTAGTAATCTTGGAGAAATCACGGATGAACCTCCTATAGAAGCTTGCATGCCCAAGGAAGCTACGAATTTCCTTCACTGTGGTGGGTGGCTTCAAATGTATCATGACCTCTATCTTGGCCTTATCGACCTCGATACCTCTCTCCGATATCTTGTGACCAAGCACTATCCCTTCTCTGACCATGAAATGGCATTTCTCCCAATTTAGTACTAAGTTTGTATCTTCACATCGCTTGAGAACCATGCACAAATTCGACAAACAAACACCAAAAGAGCAACCATACATAGAAAAATCGTCCATGAACACCTCTACCATTTCCTCTATAAGGTCAGAGAAAATAGACATCATACATCTTTGGAAGGTTGCTGGTGCATTACATAACCCAAATGGCATCTTTCGATATGCAAAGGTACCATACGGGCATGTGAATGTGGTTTTCTCTTGGTCGTTTGGATGAACCGGTATCTGGAAGAAGCCGCTATAGCCATCCAGAAAACAGTAGTATGGATGGTTAGCTAGCCTCTCCAGCATTTGGTCGATGAAATGGAGGGGGAAGTGGTTGATATATCTTGGTTTTTACCCGTTTTTGGATCATGATATAAGTCTTTTTATAGAGTCTTTTGGTATTTTTAGAGTCCTATTAGAGTCTTTGCAGGTTAGACTACGTTTGGAGCAAAGTTGGAGATTCTGGAACTTTTTGGAGCATTATGGAAGAAGCTACGAAGTGATGAAGTCAGAAGACGGAACTCCTTTGTTTCTATTGATTTTTTTTATGCAATCTTCTTTATTCATGATGTTTTCTTCATTCACCATGTCTGAGTAGTTTGCTAGTTAGGTTTAGGGTTTTTTAAAGGTGATTGATGAATTGTTAGGTCGAATTAAATTGTTAGGATAAACTCATTAGAGTTCTTCATCTGGATTTGTGTTTAATGCTTATTCTAGCTTCGCAACCTAGAATCTGATCTTAGGTTAATTAATAGATGCGAGAGTATTATTGATTGCATGAACTAATGTTAGATGAGCAAAATATATATTAGCAAAGAGATTTGGTTTAGGATTTTGTGAACAATCGAACCTGAACTTTAATGCTTGTTTGAATTGTTAGAATTTGCAAAGAGATTTGGAATTCTAGGGTTTGGGCATAGATAATCTTCGCAGCGAGAGTTGGTTGATTTTACATTAGTGTTTCGAGTTCGTGAACGAATCTTCATTTTTCCTAACATTCTGTCTAGACCTGCAATTTAGATCATCTGAGAATTTTCCTGAACCTAGCGTTTCGTCTCTTGATTTTAAGAACATATTTTGTGATACTCGTTTATTTCTTGCTTTGTTTTACCTTCATTCTATTCGACCTAGCATAATTCGAACTTAGAAACCTTAGTGTAGCATCTACTTCCCTTGGGATTTCGATACCCCTTATACTACGACTCCATTGTTTTGCACTTGCAGTAGTTGATTATTTGGGTAAAACATGAGCCCTATCAAGCTTTTGGCACCATTGCCGGGGAAGTAATAGCTGCCTACGAAATCTAGTATTAGGATTTTGACTAGGTTTTGTTTTATTTTTATTTTTGTTACTGATTTAGTTTCTTAATTTTTTGTTTCAGGTGCATGCCCAATACCAGAAGCAACAAGAACAAGGAACTAATCGCGTTAAACCAAGAACTAGGTCGTCTCGAACGCAAGAACCGAGCATCTACCCGAGTGTCGATCGACACTAATAGCATCGATCGACACCCTTCGCAAGAAAAGATGGCTGATCTTATGGTTCTAATCCGAGACTCTGAAGGCAACTTGGTTGATGCAGAAGGACGCAGAAGGAACAACCAAGGACAGAGACTTGATGAAGCTGGGGCTGTCATCATTGAGGCACCACTACGAGCCGCACATGCAGAAGCTGGATGTGGAAGAACACTTGGCGAGTACAACCGCCCATACCAGTTCTATGCCAATAGAGCTGCGATCCGTCCTCCTGCATTTCAGAGGAACGACTTCGAGCTGAAGCCTGCTTACTTCACACTAGTGGCTCAGCATCCCTTCCATGGTCTTCCTAATGAGGACCTTATGGACCATATTGAGCGATTCGAGGACTTGGCATCCATCATTAAGGCTAATGGAGTGACTTATGATTATCTTTTCTGCAAGCTTTTTCCTTACTCGCTTGCTGGAGATGCATCATATTGGCTGAAGCAGCTTGATCCGGGATCCTTGACTACTTGGGAAGAAACAAATAATGCATTCTTATGCAATTTCTTTGATGATGCGAGATCAGAAGAGCTGAGGACGAAGATCACTGCATTCTCCCAAGGACCTACTGAAGCATTCAAGGCTTCCTGGGTGCGATTCAAAGCTTACCAAAGGGACTGCCCACATCATGGTTTCAGCAAATCGCAGCTTATCGGTATCTTTTACCGAGGGATCAATTGGCGATACCAAATGGCTTTAGACGCTGCAAGCAATGGCAACTTCAACACCAGATATCCATATGACGCGATGGTGCTTATAGAGAATTTGGCCTCTTGTAACATCACCAAGAATGCAGACTTCGAGAGAAGACAACATGCTGGAGTGAATGGAGGAAGTCAAATAGCTGAAGTCAACAGGAAGCTGGACAGCGTACACAATCTCTTGGTGGGCAAAAAGCAAGTTCACTTTGCTAATGAGGTGGAGACATTTGAGCCTGAGGAAGAAGAGGTTAACTATGTCAATGGTGCTGGTTTTCAAGGACAAAGGTTCAACAATCAGCAAGGTTATGGCTCTTCTTGCCAGAAGCCTTTTCAGAACAACAACTTCCAGAGAAACAACAACTTCCAGAGAACTTATGGTTCTTCTTCTTACCAGAATCCTCCTGCACAAGACAATAAGATGAAGTCTATGCTAGAGCAAATTCTGGAAGGTCAACAGAAGATGACTGTGCGCTTTAATGGGAAGATTGATGCCATGTACATTGATTTGAATGGGAAAATTAAGTTTCTGGGTACTCATGTCAAGCAATTAGATGTTCAAGTTACCCAAACTGCTGGAGCTTTGAAGAGACAAGAGGGGTTTCTACCTGGAAAGACTGATACAAACCCCAGACATCATGTCAATGCCATCATTGGAGGAAGTGCAGAAAAATTCGCGGATCTTGAGAAGTTCGAGGAGCTTGAAGAAGAAGATGCTGCAGTTGCAGAGTTAGCGTCGATCGACACCACGGATGAGTGTCGATCGACACCACTAGAAAAGCCCGACGGTTCGAGCTCTAACGAAGCGAAATCGAGCAGGATCGACATTGAAACGTCGACACAAAACACTAGTGTCGATCGACACCAGCTGGGTATCGATCGACACCCTTCCCAGACTTCGCCAAGCACGCCTGAAGCTTCAACAAATGTAGAGGAAAGAGTGTACAAGCCTAAAATACCCTATCCCATACCTCCTAGAAAGTCTAAACAGGAGATGATGGATAAGCTGATGGTTGAGCTACCCCTAGTTGATACAGTCAGACTTTCACCTGCATTAAGAAGATATGTCAAGAGAATGGTTGTCAATGGTGTGAGTCATGAGGAAGGAGCATTGCTAACCAGAGACATGAATGCAATTCTCTTGAACATAGTTCCAAGGAAGAAGAAGAAGGTGTGGGTTTCAGAATAAGTCAATGCTGTGATTCAGAGGAGGATTCCAGAGAAGTTAACCGATCCAGGGAACTTTGTGCTAGATTGCTCAATCTCAACAGGAAGGTTTCCTTGTTCTCTCTGCGATCTAGGATCAAGTATCAACTTGATACCATACTCTGTTGCTGTTCGACTTGGAATGACTTATTTCAAGCCAATCAGAATCGCCCTTGTCCTAGCTGATCGATCTAAGAGAATCCCAGAAGGTGTTCTAGAAGATGTTCCCTTGAAGATTGAAGGTTGCATGATTCCCACAGACTTTGTGGTGTTGAAATATGATGAAGAACCTACAGATCCTCTTATTTTGGGAAGATCATTCTTG
>JAHZTW010000003.1:67681663-67706895 GCA_020283515.1 Alliaria petiolata | reverse complement strand
TCTCCACACTCCTTTGTCAGCGCCACTAGTAGATGATCTTCTTGACCCAATTCCTCTAGCAATTCATCAGCTAAAAGATCCATAGCCTCTATGTAGAAGACTTGTCCATCGATTGTCGGTTTCTTAAAAACCTCATTAATATCGAAGTTGAGCTTCACGTCCTTGCCCAAGTGCAATGAAATTTTGCCATTCTTGACGTCAATTATAGCTCCAGCAGTCGCCAAAAACGGTCTTCCAAGGATTAGGGGATCCTTAGGTTCTTCATCCATTTCGAGAACAACAAAGTCCGTGGGGACACTCACATTGCTTATCCTCACCGGTAAGTCTTCAAGCATTCCTACCGGCAGCCTTACACTTCGGTCGGCCAAGATCAGCGAGATTTTTCACTCCTTAAACTTGGTGAAGCCTAGCTTCTTTGCAATGGAGTGCGGCATGAGGTTTATGCTCTCGCCTAAGTCACACAAGCAATTGTTGAACTTTAATGGCCCCAGCGCACAAGGTATGGTGAATGAGCCTGGATCTCCTAGTTTCTTCGGCGCAATCTCTCTGTGGATGATTGCACTGCATTCTTGGCTCAACACCATGACTTCTTGGCACCCTTTAGCTGTTTTGGCGAGTGTATCCTTCAGAAACTTGGCGTACTTCGGCACCATGGCTAAACAATCGAGTAGTGGCAATTTCAGCTCCACGTTTCTCAAATGTTTTTCAAACAAGGCTCTATGCTTCTCCACCAGCTGCTTCTTGAAGCGTCCAGGAAAGGGGAGCTTTGGTTTGTAAGGTGGAGGTATGAAAATATCTTTGTCTTTGCTCGTTTCTGCCACTTGTTTTTCCAAAACTTTTTCCTTGCCTTTCTTTGCCCTTTCGATGTAGACATTGTCGAAGGTGATCTCTTGATCATCTGGAAAATCACTCTCCCCCCTCTGAACCACAATGTCCTCATTGTCTTTTGCTTTAGCCGTTGGGGCGACTTCCTTGCCACTCCTTAGCGTGATCACATTCGCATACTCTTTTGGATTTGTTTCGCATTGTCCGGGTAAAGTACCTTGGCTGCTTGTACTAGCTTTTCCTTTCTCCAGGTGACGAATTTTGTTGTTGATGTTGGTGAGCTGTGTAGAGACGTCATGAAAGGAGGAGTCCATGCGTTTGTTGATATCAACGTATTTCTGATCATTGGTCGCTTGGCCTTCTATAATTTGATTGAGCATTGCTTGTAGCGATTCTAGAGTTGGCCCTTGATTTTGTTGTTGCTGAGGCATGAAACCAGGAGGGTACGGCTTGTTCCCTTGCTGTTGTTGGCCTTGGTAGGGTGCTTGTCTTTGCCCTTGATACCCACCGTTTTGTTGGAAACCACCTTTGTTGTATGGTATAAACGGTTTGCCTTGATTTGGTTGTTGTGGAGGGTACACTTGATCTTTTGGATTTTCCACATTGGTGCTTCTATAAGACAAGTTGTTGTTGTTTTCTTGGTACCTTGAGGCGTATCCCTGTGGCTTAGGATAGTCTTGTCCTCCAACCCAATTTGCTTCCTCAAATTCTTCTCCACTTCTTCCTTGAGACATGTCCGTGGCTTCACCGACGAAGTGGACATGTTTTGTGTTGACAAGCATCATCTTGTTAATTTTTTCATGGAGTGACTTCAACTCCTTTTTGTGTGCCTCCAGTTCATGTCCTCTTGGTGCTCTGTCATAGTCCTCAGAATAATTCCCATCACTCAAAGCGAGGTTGACAATGAGCTCCATTCCATCGTGGACATCTTGACCGAGAAAGTTCCCTCGGCTTGCCGTGTCTAAAATAATAAGAAAAACTATTTCTAAAATTCAAACAATTACCAAATCAACAACAGGTAATAATACAAGACTCTAAGCAATTCCTAAAAATAATAGAATGATAAAAACACAATTTTACAAATTTTTAAAACTATATTGCATAATTAAACTATTTAATGGAAATTTAATCAAGATAAATAAACACAAACTAGAGGAAAATGGTTTTTGGTTTTTAAAATACTAAAAACAGATTTAAGGTTGAGAATCATTCTTAAGAAGGTTGAAAATTCGATCTTGGGGTTTGAAAACATATTTTTACTCTTTTTAGTTAATTCTCTAAACCTTAAGAAACCAAAATAGAATTATCCATGATGTGTGGTATAATTCCTTTCTTCACCCTTTCCTCCTAACCCATGATGTTTGGTGGAAAGAAAAGGTGAAGAACATTAAGAATGGATCTTAAAAGAAATGGTTTAACTAGCTCCCTAAGCATCCATGATGTGTGGGAAAGGATGAGCTAGTCTCTTGGATTTGGTTTTAAGGGATTTCCTAAGTCTTGTTAGGATAAGGAAATCCCTAGATTAAAGAGATTTCCAAGGAGAATCTCTAGACCTTAAAATCCTCAAATCCAAGAAGAGATTTAAAATAAAGCACAAGTTGGAGATTCTGGAACTTTTTGGAGCATTCTGGAAGAAGCTACGAAGTGTTGAAGTCAGAAGACGGATTTTACGAAGAGTGTCGATCGACACTACATTGGTGTCGATCGACACCAAGTCAGCCGACCAAGTTTTGCGGACTTCAACCAGGAAAAGGAAATCACAAGAAGTTTCAAGTATTTACAAGTTTGCCCCTGACGCGAGTTTGCCTATAAATATAGATTTTCAAGGCATTGTTTAGCGACCAAATATTATTCTTATTTTCTATTTTGAGACTTAGAGAGAGATTTTTAGAGAGATTTTGGAGAGAAGAATTAGGCTCCTTCAGAGCAGATTTGGAACTCCTTTGTTTCTATTGATTTTTTTTATGCAATCTTCTTTATTCATGATGTTTTCTTCATTCACCATGTCTGAGTAGTTTGCTAGTTAGGTTTAGGGTTTTTTATAGGTGATTGATGAATTGTTAGGTCGAATTAAATTGTTAGGATAAAATTATTAGAGTTCTTCATCTGGATTTGTGTTTAATGCTTATTCTAACTTCGCGACCTAGAATCTGATCTTAGGTTAATTAATAGATGCGAGAGTATTATTGATTGTCTGAACTAATGTTAGAAGAGCAAAATATCTATTCGCAAAGAGATTTGGTTTAGGATTTTGTGAACAATCGAACCTGAACTTTAATGCTTGTTTGAATTGTTAGAATTTGCAAAGAGATTTGGAATTCTAGGGTTTAGGCATAGATAATCTTTGCAGCGAGAATTGGTTGATTTTACATTAGTGTTTCGAGTTCGTGAACGGATCTTCATTTTTCCTAACATTCTGTCTAGACCTGCAATTTAGATCATCTGAGAATTTCCCTGAACCTAGCGTTTCGTCTCCTGATTTTAAGAACATATTTCGTGATACTCGTTTATTTCCTGCTTTGTTTTATCTTCATTCTATTCGACCTAGCATAATTCGAACTTAGAAACCTTAGTGTAGCATCTACTTCCCTTGGGATTTTGATACCCCTTATACTACGACTGCATTGTTGTGAACTTGCAGTAGTTGATTATTTGGGTAAAACCTGAGCCCTATCAGTGGTCTTTTCTAGTGGTTGAATTAAGTTTTCTATAGTCAATGCACATCCTATGCCCGGTTATGATCCTAGTAGGGATTAACTCTTCTTTTTCATTCTTTACGACAGTGATACCCCCTTTCTTAAATACTACATGGACAGGAGATACCCAAGTGCTATCACTGATGGGATATATCACGTCGGCCTGCAAAAGTTTTATAATTTCTTTCTTGACCACTTCCTTTAAATTTGGATTTAGACGTCGTTGGTGTTCAATGGAAGACGTGTTTTCATCGTCTAAGTGAATCCTATGAGTGCAAAGTGTTGGTGAAAGACCCTTGATGTCACTTAGTGAGTACCCAAGGGCTTTTCTATACTTTCTGAATTCCTTAAGGAGTGAACTTAGATCTTCATTTACAATAACTGGGTAAGTGGAGTTGAGTCCCAAGAAAGCGTACCTTAGCCCATCTGGTAATGGTTTGAGCTCGAGTTTTGGAGCATCAAGTTCGCTCCAATCCCCGCGTATGCACTGCTCGCCCGAGCTCGGTGCATCCTTATCGGCTTGATCCCGATATGCTCCTTTTTTTGTTCCCCAAACGATCTTATGCCTTCCGTGCTCGAGGTCCTCGGGGAATTCATTATCTTCAACGGCTCTTCTTGCATCCAGATGCATGACATAGACTTCACTTTCTTGCTCTATATGTCCATGCCGCTTTTTCTCCTTTGTCAAAGCAACTAGCAGCGGGTCCTTTAAGGAAGTTCTTCAAAAAGCTCATCGTTTAGCTTATCCAATGTGTCCACCCAGAAGACTTTTCCTCCTATGGTAGGCTTCTTCATTACTTCCCTTATATCAAACTTGAGAATGATATCCTTTCCGAGATTCAGCTCGATCTTTCCTTTCTTTACATCGATCACTGCCCTTGTCGTAACCAAGAAAGGTCTGCCAAGGATAAGAGAATCTCTTGGTTCTTCATCCATTTCGAGCACCACAAAATCGGTTGGTACCTCGATATCACCAATCCGGATGGGAACGTCTTCGAGTAGTCCCTTGGGTAGCCTCACAGATCGGTCTGCTAGTATCAGAGATATTCGGCTTGGCTTGTAGGATGTAAATTCGAGCCTCTTAGCTATTGACAGTGGCATAAGGCTTACACTTGCCCCAAGATCACAAAGGCAGTTGTTGAATGTGAGGGGACCAATTGAACTTGGAAGAGTGAAACTTCCAGGATCTTCCAACTTGTTTGGCACTACCTTCTTCTGAATAATGGCGCTGCACTCATGTGTCATTACCACCATCCCTTGGAGTTCTTTTGTCCTTGCAAGAATTGCATCTTTTATGAATTGTTGGTATGGTGGTACCAAGGCCAAAGCGTCCATGAGAGGCATGGTGAGTTCTACTTTCCTCAAATGTTCTTCAAATTGTGCCTTGTATTTCTCGAGGAGTTCTTTCTTGAATCTTCCCGGGAAAGGGTAAGGAGGCTTATATGCAGGAGGAACAAATCGTGGCTCTTTGGGTTTCGCACAACGGACAGCAGGTTTCGGCTTGATCCCGATATTATGTTCCCTGAGTTTGGTGAAGATCTGATCTTCAACACTCTCTTGAACTTCTTCTACCTCGTTGTCAACTTCTGATTTGTCAAAACTGCCCCCCCCCCCCAACTTGTATCGCAGCGTCCTCGCTAAGTGGCGGTTCTTGAACTTTTGGTGGTAAGACTTTTCCACTTCGTAGGGTTACGGCTTGGACATAGGCTAGTTGTGGAGTAGCTTCATAGTGGATTGGTTGTTGGATTAGCCGTATATTTGCTTCCTTCTTGTCCAACCTTGAATTGATCAATTTAATCTCCGGGTTGTTACTGCAGTGGCTTTGGACGAGCTGAGTGAGCAGGTTCTTAATGTCCGATTCTTGTGGTTGTTGTGGATAGTAACCATAATGTCCATAAGGAGGTGGGGCATATGGTGGAGGATATAGCTGTTGTTGATGGTAATATTGAGGAGTAGGAGTGTAAGCTTGCTGAGTATAAGCATTGGCATTGTACGGCGGAGCTAGCTGAGGATGTATAGCCGAAATTGTAGGGTCCCCATATTGTCTTTGTTTGTTGATGGAGTTTGGTTCCCCCATATTGGCTAGTTTCCGTTGGGATGACTCCGATACTTGCTATCTTAGCATCTTGGACGTGTTGTCCTTTTAGCAAAGCATCCAAACGGGCTTGTAATTGCATTACCTCGCTTTCCCTCGGCTTGTTCAGATCTGTTGTTTCGTTGTCAATGTCATCCCCGTAATTGCTATCACTTGTGTCCATATTCTCGACTAGGTTCATCCCAGCATCCACGTCTTGGCCAAGGAAGATTCTGTTGCTTGCGGTATCCAGCTGATCTCTATATTTCTTTGACACGCCTCTATATAGGATACTGAGTAGAGAAGAGCTTGAGTAGCCGTGATGAGGGCATTTGAGTGTATACCCTTTCAAACGGTCCCAACCTTCACTGAATCGCTCATCTTCGAGTTGTGTAAACGTGGAGATGTCAAGTCTCAGTTTTGCTGTTCTTGACGGTGAGAAGAATTTCTTGAGGAAGGCTCGTTTACATTAATCCCAAGTTGTTATAGATCCCGGTTTGAGTGTCTTTTCCCATTGGTGAGCTCTTCCTCCAAGTGAAAATGGGAAAAGTCATAACTTGAATCCATCTTCCAAAATTCTTTCTTGTTTTGTCAAAGAAAAAATCTTCTCAAAATCATCAAGGTGGTCTAAGGGGTCTTCCACGGCATCACCCTGATATTTGTTGTTCCGAACCATTGCAAGCATACTACTCTTTATCTCGTATCCAGCATCACCCAAGGGTGGGATAATACCGATTATTGGTCTGTAGTTGCTTGGTGAGTCACATTCTCCGATGAGGCGGTGTTGACGCTGTATATCGGCTTGATCCCGTTGTACCTCATTTGGCTCGGCTTGAGCATCTTGAACGTTGTCCATTTGATGTTGTTGGTATAAGTACATGCGAAATAGTCTCAAGAAGTGTAATCTCCCAACCATTTTATGCCGCTAACGCAATAATGAATAGAACTGTTTCAATACGATCTACCGGAGCGAACACTTCATCAAAGTCTATGCCAAATCGTTGTACATAGCCCTTTGCAACGAGTCTTGCTTTGTACTTGTTTATGCTCCCATCGGAATTGCGCTTGAGTTTAAAACCCCACTTTACACCTATTGCTTTAGCTCCTACTAGAAGATCAACTAAACTTCATGTCTTGTTCCTTTCTATCGATGAGATTTCTTCTCTGCAAGCATCCCTCCACTCTTTCGGTCTTACTGCCTGATAAGCAGTTTCTTTTGGGTATTTCTACTTAATCAATGACCCACTACTTATAACCGAATGTAGTATAGGTTATCGGTCTTATCAATCCGATGGGAAGGCTCAAGCTACTGCATTTATGAGATTCTTTTACAAGCTAAGAAAGATTTAACGGTTTAAGAGGAGATGGTCTACTACCTTACTGTCACAACGATAGAAGACTCAATCAGTAGAACTAGATCTAGCAAAGGAAAGAAAGAAACAGAAACTAAAGAAACAAACTTTGCAAGATGAAATGAGGATCGGTTCAAGGGACAAGGGATTTTAGAGGCAAATAAGATAAAGGCATTTCTTTGATGCAAATGTTAACTTCCTATGAAGCTAATCCTTCAGCATAGAGTTCAAGATCTAGACAAATCCACTGTCGTGGTAAAAATCACTTTGCTAGCTCATAACCTAACCTCG
The DNA here is from genome assembly GCA_020283515.1 of Alliaria petiolata. Lineage (NCBI taxonomy): Eukaryota > Viridiplantae > Streptophyta > Magnoliopsida > Brassicales > Brassicaceae > Alliaria > Alliaria petiolata. The sequence goes on along the minus strand of JAHZTW010000003.1, from coordinate 67,699,657 downwards.
CTGTCGCGTAGTGATCCATGAGACTAGCAAGCACGATTAAACAACTCTACTATTGCCAAAACGCTCCCTAGGCATCTAATCCCTTAGGCTAGGATGATTGGATCTCTTATGAGATTGGTCCTTGCAAACATTCAAACATGGCGTTTGTTTGAAGAAGCTAGATGGCAGAAATGAAATAGTGAAGATGACTAAGCATTAAAAGTGTCAAATAAGAAAGGATTAAGTTGGTTTAAGCATAGACATGCATCAAAGTTCGGACCTTTAATCCGTTTACCCTAACCTCATCCCCAAACCGATATGCACTACTCACACGCCATTTGAGAAACCTCTAGATCCATAAGGATGAGAAGGTGACTCATAAGCTGTAAGATAGTCGAAAACAAGGAAAGAATGAAGCTTTTACAAGAAAATGCTATGAAACAATACTTGTAAACTTCAAAATATCATAAAAGATCAAAGCTTTGAAAACAAACTTTAATGGTGGAAAAACTAAGAGTTCTTGACAACAAGAAAGACAGAAAAACTAAATCTAGAACGAGTGATAGAGAGATAGGTGTGGGGGACAAAGTATTTATACTTGAAAGTGGAAAAACCTAAAACACTGGGACCACTTTCCCGAAATGGTACTCTTTTGGATTGTAGCGTTATGGGCTCAAGTCGTGATGAGCAAGCCGATATGCCATTTCCTCATGATTCTTCGAGCAGTCTTCATATCGGGCAAGTGCTTCGGGATTATGTCGTGATGACTCGTCTTCCTTTCCACTTGGATCGGGGACTTCTCATTGTCTTGCTCCGATATCTGTCTTCATTGAATCCTCTTGCTGGATCTTCGCTCCGGGGTGCCTCTTTCGGGACCAAGTCGCTGCTACTCGTCGAGGTTCATCATGCGCTTGTCCATATCGGCTAAAGGGTCGTGATCCATTCTCGATATCATCTGTCCACCTTCCTTTTGGGATCTCCCTTCTTGATTTCTTCTTCGGACCATCTTCATTCTCAAAGCACCTGAGAAAACACTCCAAAACATGCAAGAATATGCGAAGACCTATCCTAATGCATCTAGACTTAGCGTGAGTGAATATGTGATGAAAACTAAGATGAAAGTGCATGAATGGGGTCGTAACTAGCATGAAATGTATGATAAAAACATGTAATTTACAGAGATATCACTGCCTCATCGAAATCCCATATATGGCTCTTCGTTCAACATCATCAAGAGACGTTCCCCTTCGAGTTCAGCTAGTAGGATGCAATCACTTAGGTACATAACGTAATCATTCAAGTAGGCCGGCATTGTTCTCTCTCTTGTGGATCTTCTCGGTGGAGACTGATGCTGATTAGGGCTTACCATCTTGTTTTCATCATACGTGACTAGCGTATCCTCTTCTTGACTATCTTCACCATCTTCTTCCTCTCCATTCTCCTCTGTTTCTCCAGCAGCATTATTCTCGTCTAACTCTTGATCTCCTTCTTCACCAAATTTGTATTGAAACGTCCCAGAGTCATCTCCTCTCTCCACAAGGTTCCATCTCCAGCTCTTGCTTTCATCAAAGATCACATCCCGGCTTACCACTATCTTACGTCCTGTCGGCTCTAATAAGCGATAAGCTTTTGATCCTGGTTCTGTTCCCAGATGAACCAGCACTCGTGTTCTATCATCCAGCTTCTTCAAGTGTGGAGTTGTTACCTTAGCATAACCGATGCATCCAAACACACGTAGATGCTCGACGTTAGGCCTTCTTTTCTTAAAGACTTCATACGGCGTTTGAGATGATAGAGTTCTCGTTACTACTCTGTTTATGAGGTAAGTTGAGTGCCTTACTGCTTCTCCACACGGATAATTTGGCACACTCATATGTTTCATGATGCTCCTGGTCATCTCCATCAATGTCCAGTTTCGTCTCTCAACTATCCCATTTTGCTGAGGAGAATAAGGTGCGGTTAGATGTCTGTTGATGCCAATGTCCTCGCAGAACTTGTTAAACTCATGTGATACAAATTCTCCCCCTCTATCGGTTTGAAAGGTCTTGATCTTCTCTCCCGTCTCTTGCTCGACTAGAGCTTTAAACCTTTTGAACTTTCCAAAAGCTTTGGCTTTTTCCTTCAAGAGAATTGACCACATGTAGCGTGAATGGTCATCAATTAGTACAAATACGTACTTGTTTTGTGCAGCCGTGGGAGGTGTAATAGGCCCACAAAGGTCTCCATGTACCACCTCGAGTACTCGTGTTGCACGATAGGAAGTTGCTTTAGGAAAGGCTCTTCGCACTTGCTTTCCAAGCAAGCATGACAGACACGTTTCCTTCTCAATCGAGATTTTTGGTATGCCAATGACTAACTCCTCTTTCAGCATTGTCTTCATATTCTCAAAGCCGATATGTCCTAGCCTCGCATGCCACATTGTTGAATCGCTTGTTCCCATGAGTTGTAAACATCTGTTATTTTCGGCTTCCATGACAACTTTGTATAGTCGATTTTTTGATCTGCTTGCTCTTGTTAACAGATTTCCATAGCGATCATGTAACGTTAGGTAATCATCTTTCATCCTCACGTCACATCCTGATTTTGTCGCCTGTCTGAGACTTATGTTGTTGCTCTTCAGATCCGGTATGAAGTAGACATCGGCCAAGATCTTTGGTTCTCCATTCTTACTCACAAAAAGAATTGACCCTTTCCCTTTTATATCTATACGAGAATCATCTCCGAACCTTACTTTTCCCGTGATTGTAGTATCGATCTTAGAAAGGTAGTCTCGATTTCCAGACATATGATTACTCGCACCGTTGTCTAAGTACCAGATGTTATCTCCATGGGTCTCAAACTCGCTTGGTTTAACATTCCTCTCGTTAAGATACACTACCTCATGCGTTAACAAGTTATCAGCCTCTTGAGTATCATTGTTATCGTCCTGTTGTACTTCTTGCAGTTTGAGTAGCCTATCCGGACATACTGATGCGTAGTGACCTAGCTTGTCACAACGGAAACACATCACCTTTGATGTATCTCTTCTGTCATTCGATCGTCCACGTCCTCTTCCTCTGTTTCGTCCTCCTCGACCTCCTCTACCTATGTAGTCTCCATCATCTCCATAAGCTGATTGTGATTCCATATTGGCGTACATGAGTTTGCTATGATCTTCATGAACATCTTTCTCCTCAGAGATACGTTCCTCATAAGCTTTCATGCGACCGATGATGTCCTCGAATCTAGTAGTGTTAAGATCCAACACTTGTTCAAGAGACGCCACTATGTGAATATATTTTTCTCGTGGAAGGCTCGTGAGGAACTTCTTGACAAGCTTCGGTTCATCGATGCTTGTACCTACGGCAGCTGATTTCGAGGAGATTTCAGACAACTTTCCCGCGAAGTCGTCAATATTCTCGGAGTCTTTCATCTTAAGCCGATCGAACTCGGCCATTAGCGTTTGCAACCTTGCTTCCTTCACTCTTTTGGCTCCCACATGTCTCGTCTTGATGGCTTCCCATACCTCTTTTGCTGTGGCGAGTGAACAATGCCGGCCTACTTGAATGATTACGTTCTGTACCTAAGTGATTGCATCCTACTAGCTGAACTCGAAGGGGAACGTCTCTTGTGGATCTTCTCGGTGGAGACTGATGCTGATTAGGGCTTACCATCTCGTTTTCATCATACGTGACTAGCGTATCCTCTTCTTGACTTTCTTCACCATCTTCTTCCTCTCAATTCTCCTCTGTTTCTCCAACTTGAAGGATAATCGTCTCGGGTATTGATTGGAACAATAGGGCTATAGCCATATTGTTCTTCTCTCCATCGGGTTCTGCCTCCGTCTCGATAACCTCCCAGACCTTATGAACTTTGAGCATGACCTTCATCCTCATGGCCCATACTGTATAGTTGGTGGTATTCAGCATAGGACATGTGATCGAAGAAGGTCCTCCTCCCTCTTTAGGTCTTGTTGCCGCGACGACGACTTCCGCCATGATTTCCTTACGGTTTCACAAACGATTTTTTTTTTATCTTCTTTTGCTCTGATACCAAATATAAAAAAGGGTTTAGAAGAATAAGTATAAAAGAATGACTCTCTTTTATTAGCTTTAGAAACTTACTCAAAACTAAAGCTTTCTTAATCTCTCTCAAAAACTCTTAAGTTATGCCACAACTTGGCATCTCTTTATATAGAGGAAGATTAAGACTAACTCCTAATAAAAATAGGAAAACTTACATATGTCTAGATATAGATAACTCCTAATCTAGACTTTTCCTAATCTTCTCAATTTCTATATCTCGGTAGCTTGTGATTCAAGCTTTCTTCAAGCTTATCTCAACAACAACAACAAAGATAATCGAGACAAAAGAGGTTGATTCTTTATTTTAATTGTGCTGATTTAAGTTTGTGTTTTTTAACCAAAATGCGTTGGATCATTAGGTTTTGTTGTGGGTTGTTTGGATGTTTAATTGGCTGCTCTTTTGGTCAAAGTAAAAACGAATTCAAATTTTAAATCAGCCAACTAAGACATTTTTCTAGATATGAAGAGTACAACGACGAAAGGCATTAGTAAATTTTTTTTTTTTGGTGTAATCGTTTTTCTATTATTTCAAAAAAAAAAATTTAACTTAAAACAAAATAAAAATAGATAGCAGTAGACGAGTAATCATTATCTATATTGCATGGAAACGAAAACGGATACGTGAAAACGAAATGTTTGAAAACGTGGAAACGCCATTTTTAAAAAATATATAAAGGGAAAGTTTTGGAAACGTATATATATATATATATATATATATATATATATATATATATATATATATATATATTAAGCATTAAACAACTAAATTATATTATAAGTAGAATACTTAAATCAACAAAATCTAATATAGAATTTTTACATAATTATTAAGAAATAAAATTTAAAATATGTAAAGTCCAAAATTTAAAAGATTTTTTTCATTATCAATTTCATTAGTTCCATTAACCAAAATTATCTCCAATTCTAATTTATCGAGAGAACGATTTTCAAACTTAATAATACCAAAATTATTCTTCTTTATCAAATCAGAATAAATTTTTAGCAAATTAATTATTAACTTACTATAAAGAATTAAATTGATCACTTAATCTCATTTTTTTAGTTATTTGTTTGTTCCAAAAAAACAAAAAATTAGTTTTTTTATCTTGTTTCCATTTTAGAAACACGTGTTTCTAAAATGGAAACACGTTTTGAAAGTGTTTCCAAACTGGAATTTTTAGAAAACGCGATTTTTTCGTATTACCGACGAGTTTTCGAGAGTTTCGGTTTCAATACAACACAACTCGGACGGAGTTTCCATACAACCTAAATCATTATATATACTGATATATATACTAGGCCTGCGACTTCGGATAGTTCGGATCCATTCGGTTCGGGTATTCGGATTTCGGGTAGTTCGGATTTTTTAAATTTGGTCGAATTTACCCAAATTGCATAAAAGATCGGTTCGGTTCGGTTGTCGGTTACTTTGGTTAATTTTTTTTGGCCGAAAATACCCGAACTTATGAAGATTTGTATGAAATATCCAAACTTCTAATGAAAATTCGGATAATTTCGGTTAATTGATTCTAAATTCGGGTAATTCGGATAATTCGGATAGGTTCTATTATGCTTAATCATGAGTTTTATGAACTCATCATTTCTTAATGTGAATCATTATTTCTTATTAAAAATGAATCATTGTTTGCTATTTTGTATAAACAAAGAAAATGAATCAACAAACATCAAATATTCTTATTCCTTACTCCTTAGTACTTAATTTTGAACATAAGCTAAAGCTACAAAGTACAAACAATATTCAATCCATAAGAAAACCATACAAAATACAAGAAGTACAAGTCATTAAGTCAATGTCATTAAGACATCAACTCATTATGTTCGATTACAACTACAACTACAACTGAGGCAACACAATTAAAACAAATTACAAGCATAAAAAGTAAACAAAGATGATTCCTTGACAAGAGTGGTCGTGTGGAATTGAAGATTGCTGCATCAAAAGACTCTTCTTACAATCTACAATCTGCAATATTGTTTCAGACAATAAGAATACAAGAAGTTAGTATTCAACCAATTAACTTACTAAAATTTTAATAAGAAAACAGAAAGATAGTGATCAAACAACTTAAATACTACACAAGATTCACCCATATAGAAAGAAGCCACAATAAAATATTCAAGCAACTTGAATCTTGCACAAGATTCAGCCAAATAGATTCAGCAAACAAACATAAACATTCAGCCACAATAAATGAAAAGAAATACCAATTTCTGAGGCTCTACACAAGGAAGCAACTAAGTGACTGCAACTCAATGAGCTCCTTCAAGTGATTTTCGAGGTTCTACACACACAAAAAACAAAGATGGTTAGATATTAATATCAAGTGAGAGCCAAAAATCACAATTACAAATGTATTAAACATTACCAAGTGACTCATGAAAAGCAAGCTTTTCGGCTTGAATGGTATTCCTCAACCATTGTTGTAAGCAAACCAATGCTTCGACCATATAAGGTGTCAAACAACTTCGAAAAAGATCCAAAATCCGACCACTTTTACTGAAAGCCGACTCTAAAGCTATTGAAGACACTTGAAAGGCAAGGATGTCTCTAGCTAGCTCGGATAAGATTGGATACTTAGGACTATTACGCTTCCACCATCACCGAACATCATAATCTAATCCCAAGTTGTTTTTACTTCGTGGCACAACTTTCTTCATCAAATATATGTCCAACTCACTACTAGCTTCATCATTTGCATCTTCATTAACCATCTCTGTGTACAAAGGGTCCATCCTCTCATAACCATCATCATCAGATAAATCAAATAAATTGTTTACTTGATCTGAATCTCCATTATCACTTTTCGTTCAAGCAGCCTCACCTTGAGATGGCTTACTCAGCATCAACACATACTCTTCATATAAATGTTTCATGACACTCCTAATCGATGTTCTAAGATGATCACTTTCAATTGAATCTTTACCATATAGCTTGTCGAAGCAAAGGGAAGCAAACTGCATTTTGTTCCTTGGATCAAGCACACTTGCAATGATCATATTTGAAATTCCATCCCAATACTTCTCAAACTTTACCCTCATACTACTTGCTTCTCTTCTTAACTGTTCGTCACTGTTGGTGCTCAACGAAATCAGATTTCTTTCCACTGTGACGATCTCATTGTAACATAATGAGGATGTTACGGTTTTAGATGCTGAAAAAGCTAAGGTGCAGTTGAAAAAGATTTTAAGAAACCTGACCAACCTTTGAACTTCATCCCAACTTGTAGAAATGGAAGGCCCTTCACGTTTCTGTCCATTCTCATCCAATTCAAGGAAGTATTCATTATACAATTTGTCTTCATCCAACAACTTCTCAAACGCAACCCTAAGCTTGAGTGCAGCAGTGAGCATAAGATCGGTGGAGTTCCACCGAATAAGACAATCCAGTGCCAAACTACCTCGAGAAACCTTTCCTGTCTCTACACGCAATTCAAAAGATTTCAGCCTTGTAAAAGATGACCTCGCATACTTCACCGCATTTCGAATAGCATCAACGCTATCATTCACATGTGCTAAACCATCTGTGACAATCAAATTTATGATATGAGCACAGCAACGCATATGAAGATATGCACCATCTTTAATTAGTGCATTAGCTCCCTTCATCCTCATAGCATCCTTGAACAGCCTTAGAGCTTTTTCATTACCTTTAACATTATCAACCGTCATTGTGAAGACATTCTCAGTTTCCCATTCTTCTAATCATTGAATGAGGTGTGATGCAATGGTGTCTCCTTTGTGATCGGTGACTGGTTTAAAGCTTATGATCTTTTTCTGCAAAGTCCAATTCACATGAATCGAGTGAGCTGTTACCACTATGTAACTATATGAGGTCGTGGGAGCTACCCATATATCTGTTGTCAGAGAGACTCGCTTCTTATCAGAACCAAACAAATGCTTCAAAGTAGCTTTCTCTCTCAAAAACATTGCAAAAATGTCCTCAGTGGCTGTTTTTCTGCAATGAACCTTGTACATGGGCAGTAAGTTATGACAGAATCTCCTAAACCCCTCTGATTCAACAAACGAAAAATGGCAGCTCATTGAGGACAATCATCTCAGCCACAGATCTTCTAAAAAGACCCTTATCATACAGAACAATCGTCATTGCACCGCTACTATCACTAGCCAACACTTTCTGACTCCCACTCGCTAGAGAAGCCATGTACAACTTGCAACTTTGGATGTGCTTCCTCATAGGACTTGTGCCAGTTGTCTTCGAGTCACAACCAATGTCTGCACCACAATACCGACAGCTGCATCTACCTGGATCATCTTCCCTTTGAATGAAGAATTGCCACACGTCTGCTCTATGAGGAATTTTTTTCCTCGGTTACGGAGGCAGATCAGAACTTGATCTCTCAGTTTTTGTTCTTTTCTTACCAACATCATCAGCTGTTCTCTGAACTTCTTCTCCATCAACCTCTTCTTCATACATTTCTTCATTGTTGTTTTCACAAAACATCTGCAAAGTTTTAAAATCTAGCATTGGACAAGTGCATTCCACATTCATATATTTATTTGACCGGTAAATTACTCGGTAAAGGGTAACAGAGAGTCTGTTGTTTGTAGTTTGGAATTGTATATTGATGTTTTCTCCAAAAGGAAGATAAACTAAAATTACACAGAATGCTGTAAATAGTTCGGCATGCAGATAGATCACTAACACCAGTGAGATCGTCCAAACAGAAATACATCCCAACACAAAACTTACATGTTGGATATAACAACAAAGCAGATGAACCTAACCAACAACATGAAGCTACATGACATGATTAGCCAAAATCAAATTTCAGAAGAAGTCTAAGTTTGGACGGCATGAGTTGACCGCATGCCATCATTGACGAAGAAAACAATCGCACAACTCAAAACAACTAACGAGGAATCTTGCAAGCTAGATGTAAACAAAACTAACAGTATTTTTGGTCAACAACAACTTTTGTTGAGAAAACCAGAAAACAAACGATTCATTGACCATGAATGCTAATTTCATCAAAATCGATTGAGAGATGGTGGGAGAAAGTAAATATCAGTGGAAGACGAGATGAACAACTATAATCATACACGTTTTCAATGTATAAATAAGAGCAACCGAAATGGGGGATAAACACACAAATAAATCAATCAAACAATGAAAATATGCGAGGAAACCCATCAATTGTGAATCGCAGTCAGTTGTGAAGAACAAATAAGAGTTTAATTTCTAAAACTAACCGTTGCTTTTTTGGAGAAAACTAGGTTGAGCTTCGGAGACTGGCCAGAGCTTCGAGAGGAGTAGATTAGGGTCGACACGAGCTGATTGAGCTTGGAGAAAACAAGAATTGGTCGGAATAATTCTAATTGATGGCTGGAAAATTTCTATCTGAAAAGGTGAAAAATCGTGAAGAGACGGACGAATATTGGTGAGAAAAGAGAAGAGATGAAATTGAAATTTCTAAAGTTTAGGTTCTTTAGGTTTAGTTTTCGGTTATCCGTTCGGTTATTGAGAACCAAACCGAAATAACCAAAATCCGATTGAAATTTATTAAGTGACCGATCGAATAATTGCTTAGAACCGAACACGAACCGAAATAACCAAAACTCGGTTCGGGTACTATTCCCAGGCCTAGATTATATACCAATTAGTAATTTTTAAAGATACTCTGATTTCAATTATATGTCCACGCGCCCGAACAGCTAGTAATATAATATAATATCAAAAACGGCGCAAAAAAGAAAAGAAAAATTAAACCCCAAATTCGGAACTGAACCGTTCAATCAAACCTCAAATTAATAATATTGAACCAAAAAAGCCCTAAAATTGCCAAACGACCCGGAAACACGACGAAGCTCAATGAGAAGGTGCTGCTCGGAATCGAAAGAAAATTCAGAGCAACGTTGATGATGTGTTCGTAGTCGAAAAGGAGAACCATTTTTTTGCAAAATTGTAAACTAAGAGACTCTGCGAACAGCTCGAATCAGTGCAATTTAGTCTCTGAAGAGAGACAGAGAGAGAGAGAGAGGAAGGGATGAGAGGAGTCGGGGGACCGTTGCTGTCAATCGGAGATCTTCTCGCCGATCTCGTTGAAGAAACTGTTGAGTCACCACCGGCAAACGTTTCGAATCCTGATAGTTCTTCAAAATTAGACCCTGATGCCATCTCTGGACCGTTGGATCTAACCCGACTCTTTCAGGTCACTCTTCTAATCGTGTTTTTCTTCTTTCTTTTTCTCTTCTCCGGCAGATTTACGAATATCATTTGGATTCAATGTACTTTGTTCTGTTCTGTACCAAGAATCTCTATCATCGTTCATTCATCACAATGAATTGCATCTTCATTGAGTTGTGTAACTCATATCAACATATTGTTACATTGTTAGTTCGAATTTAATGCATCATTCTGTTTAACTTTGGATTTGACTTGGATGGACAATGAATCGTAGTAAGAGGATATTTGAAAATTGTGTGTACCGGATCTCATTAGAGAAATGTGGAAATGTTCTTGTGGAAGAGCTCTACTGTACAAATGTTCTTAATCCATATAATTGATGCATTCTTGAAATTTTGCCGACTTGTTTTGTTCTTCTTATCAACGTTGTTTCTATGATTACTAATTTAGTATAATTATTTGGTTTTCACCTAGTTCTTTGTCAAGATTAAGCCTATTTTGGATTCAATGGACTTCGTTTGGTTCTGAACCAAAAATCTCTATCATTGTTCATTCATCATATATGAATTGAGTTATGCGATTTATATCAGTACATTGTTTCCTTTATAGTTCGAATTTTATGCACCATTTCTGCTTAATTTGGGGTTTTCCTATACTTAGTTCGGTTTGACTTGGACAATCCAATCGTAGTTAGCGGTTATTTGGAACGCTGTGAGTCCGAACCAGGGTGGATTTGAAAACTGTGTGTATCAGATATATTCTTGTGGAAGAAGTGTACTGTAAATATTCATTCTTGAAATCCATATAAGTGATTCATCATTCTTGAAATTATACCAACTTGATTTGTTTTTTTTTTATCGATATCGTTTCAGGACAACTATGATAAACTAAACACTGCGTTTGCTGGTTCTGATCACTCATGGACTTCTCTCACATTGGAGGTAATTTGTAAGCTTCTTTTTTGGTACTTGCAATCAACAAGTTAAATTATGTGATAAATTTGATCATCATTTCTTTTTATAGGGCAATACCCTTATCAGATCGCCCCTTAAATCTTCTCGATTTGACAAGTTTATCTTGTTATGGTTTGTATTTGAAAGGGCTTGATGTGATGGGCACGTATATAATATCTTTTTGTCTAGTTGTCTGTTTCTTTCAATGGAAGTCTTTTCGGGATTTCGTCTTTGACATTGGTTCTACACTCCTTTAACTAAATGAGTAAATGATCGGTGATGCCAATATCTCAAGCATATACTTTATGAGATTCTGTAGAACATGTTTGTTCTAAGAAGAGACAAATGCAAATGAAATGTTTTCGTTTTTGTCAAAAAACATATACTAATCTCTTGCTTGCCCATCAATTTCAGCTTTGCACTTCCCTAGAAACTGCAAACAAGTTGGTCCATGCCACGACTACAAATGCTAGATTGTTGTCAGAGAAGGTGGAAGAACTCGAGAAAATAGTGAAGAGAGGAGACTCTGCAGTGGCAGCTGCAAGAACAGTTCATGCTACAGTTAGCCAGAAAGGATAGGACATATAACAATAATAATTAATACTTTACCAAGGTACAAATCAACGTATTGGGTTTTATTAAGTCTTTGCAAAAGGGCTCGATGACTTTGTTTAACGAGTCTAGATGTAATCCTGAATGATTGAGGATATAAATATATAATCTTCTGGAAAACTATGGAAGAGCAAGCATATATTCAATTGGTTTATTGGAGTGTAGGATTTGGTTCTTACAATATGATAATGTCTAATTATATATTTTATGTGAAATTTGATTGAGGGAGAAGTGTTAAGTTGTGACCACCTGATTTGAGCTGGAATACAACTTCTAAACTAATTAAATTGCATCACTGCTTCTGTCACTTGTTTTAAAACAAAAATCCTGTCATAGAGGTTAGGCAGATAAGTTCTGTTGTCTGTTTAGTCTACAGTTAAGACTAATCAAAGTGGTCTGGAAACTTGTGAAGGACAATTCGTAGTTTTAATTAATTATTTTACTAGATAATAATCTTCGCATAAAAATTGTACTATTTATTTAATTTGGTATAATTTTAAAATTATATGAAAATAATATAATTGATTTTATATGAGTTTTATATAACATTATGTTATAACATTGAAAATTTAGTATATTTTTATAAATTTTATGAAACATAGTGTAATTTGATTGTTAAGTAAATTAATTTAAAAATTAAACATCATACAATATTATTAAATATTAATAGTTGGACCTTGGTCATGATATATGAGATGATTTAACATTGATATTTTCTATTAATTGGTTACTAAACTATAATATTAATTACATCGAAAATTTAATGCTAAATTGATTTGAATAAGAATAAATTATTTGTATAGTTAGGTCCTATTTTTATTACCTAAAATAAGAATAAATTCATAATTAATTCCTAAATTTTTTACTTAATATAGAAATAATTAAAAATCATAATTAAATATTAATTAGCTAATTGTGGTATTATATACTTCTACTTCTTTGTTAAAAACATTAAATTAAAATATTGGAATGACTTATATAAAGGAAATTGATGGATAGACATATGAAATATTATGCTGCCTTTTATATTTTAAGTTCGACACCGCAAAGTAGAACTAATTTTTTTAAATTTGTGCAGGCAATTATCTGTATTTATAGAATGATTATGAACATATTTTTTGGTAGCTCTTTTAAAAAAACTATTGTGTAATAATATATTTTCATAAATATCATAAATAGTTTATAAATATAATGGATTTATATTATTTTGTGTAATATTATTTCTTTTGATTTATACCAGAAAATGAATAATAACATATGTTTGAAAAAATAGATAATAACATATAATGTAATAGTGACACTTCACCAAAATGGCATCACTGTAAATATTTTTAAAAATAATGGTACTCTCTTAAATTGTATTCTAACTAATATATTGGAGATTTGATGTTGATGTTTCTTGAATGATTTGATTAGTTGCTTTAAATTATAGAACCTGACTCAAATCTCAACAATATCTTGTGTTTTTCTGTTTGGTTCACAAGGTTTTTGCTCAGCAAATGTGAAGATATGCATCTTCATAATATAAATATTGTCCGTGCATTTTTATTTTATTTTATACTGTCAACATATAATTAGGTTTGATTGGAGGTTCATGATTTGTTTTATAAACATTGATTAGTATTAAAGTTATTTGGCAAACTACCACTTTTTAAAAACTTCATTTGTAAACTAACATGAATAAACATTTTTCTCTGAAAAAATGACCAATTTACCTAGAATTATTGGACATATATCGGATTTTGTATACTAATACACTTTCATGATATTGCATACTGACACACATTCACAGATATAAGGATAAATGTTACTTTCTTAATTACTTAAAAAGTTAAAAGTGTAATGTGCGCAAAACACAAAGTGCTAATTTGCGAGATAAAAAAAACGTTTTAGTATTATTGGGCTAACAAATTTCTCCCTTGATTTCTTTATTTGCACAACTTGATAACAGTGGTCCTGCTACTTCTTCCATGGACCACAAGGTCGTTCGTTCTCCTGAAAGGGGACCATGTAATTAGATTTGACTTCAAAGATTTCCTCCAAAATATAAAACCCATATTGTCTTGGCCTTACACTCTCTATATAACTCTACATTGACTATTTCTTCTTTTTTACATCCCACCATGAATTATCCCTACGATGACTTCCTCGATCTCTTCTTCTCTAGCAACACTGCCACAGCCGCAAGCACTTCGTCCTGTGTGGAACATAATGAGGGATCTCTTGACATGGATTGGGACAGTGACTTCCGCGATCTCATTGAATCCATGATGAGTGATGAAGGAGCCGCGGCCGAATTTCCTCCAATGCTGCCTTATCACCATGGCCAGGAGGGAATTTGTAACTCCACGTCCACGGGTTTGTTCGTGGCTGATGGGGTTGATGATGTAGAGGAGCCTAACCATGATGAATCAAAGGGCTTGAGGTTGGTTCATTTACTGGTGGCTGCTGCAGAGGCATCAACCGGTGCCCACAAAACCCGGGAGCTAACTCGGGTTATACTTGCAAGGCTAAAGGACTTGGTTTCTACCAATGACCGAACCAATATGGAGAGATTAGCTGCTCACTTCACCAACGGCCTTACAAAGTTGCTCGAACGAGCTAATGATCAGCGGCAGTGCGGTCCCCACCAACAACGTGATATTTATGATCAAGCGGATGTGATTTCAGCGTTCGAAATGCTGCAGAACATGTCTCCGTACGTGAACTTCGGTTACCTTACCGCTACACAGGCTATTCTTGAAGCTGTAAAGTATGAACGGCGAATTCATATTGTGGACTACGATATCACAGAAGGTGTTCAATGGGCCTCATTGATGCAGGCCTTGGTGTCTAGAAATACAGTCCCATCAGCCCAACATCTTAGGATCACGGCTTTGTCACGAGCCACCAACGGTAAAAAATCTGTTGCTGCTGTCCAAGAGGCTGGACGAAGGCTAACCTCATTCGCGGAGTCCATTGGCCAGCCTTTTTCGTACCAACACTGTAAACTTGACACCTATGCATTCAGCGCTTCGTCGCTAAAACTTGTGAGAGGAGAAGCAATGGTTATTAATTGTATGTTGCATCTCCCTCGGTTTAACCATCAAGCACCCATTTCTCTCATTTCCTTTTTAGCGGAAGCTAAAACCCTAAACCCGAAACTTATAACGCTCGTTCACGAGGAAGTTGGTCTGATGGGAAACCAAGGTTTCCTTTATAGATTTATGGACTTGCTACATCAGTTCTCGGCCATATTCGACTCTCTAGAGGCAGGTCCGGCCCGCGGCTTTGTTGAACGTGTTTTCATTGGGCCGTGGGTTTCGGGTTGGCTAACGCGTATCGCTATCACTGTTGATGATGCCGAAGTCGAGAGTTTCGCCTCTTGGCCACGATGGTTAGAGGCTAATGGGTTCAAACCGGTGGACGTGAGCTTCCCCAACCGTTGTCAAGCAAAGCTTCTTTTGAGCTTGTATAACGATGGGTATATAGTAGAAGAGTTGGGCCAAAATGGGCTTGTATTGGGATGGAAATCTCGGCGTCTTGTGTCAGCATCTTTTTGGGCCTCGCGTGAGTCGAACCAGTAAAATTATATAGCTTTGCATTCTCTAGATACACCATAAGATAATGGCTTATGAAAACATCAATTATGTAAATATCGGACATCTAAATAAGGCAAACCGACATTGTTTATTTTTGGGTTTTCTGCAAATAAACACTCGAAGTAGTTTTGTTTTGCAAGTTTATCCTCGATTCTAAAAAAACGCAGATCTTCCCTACCTGTCTTGATCAATCCGCAATATAACCTCGGTAATAAACGTTATATCGATGATGGAAATCAAAACTCACCGTTTTGAATATAAAAACTCACCTGTATGCAGAGCCGTACCTATCCCAACATAGATCGACATAGATGGCAACCAAAAATGGCAACCAAAAAAATGTTCAAATTTATATGAAACAAAATGTGTTTACGATAATACCTTTTAAAGATTTTGTTGTTGTTAAAGATTTCTTTTTTTAGTTAGCTATTTATTTATTTTTTATTTAAAAAATTTGCAGTAATATTGGATAATAAATTGGAATTTTTCATTAAAAAATAGTTGACTGCCTATAAACCTTCCTAAAATCTAAGTTCCGCCTCTTTCCCCCAAAACTCCGAAACTCCTTACAAATAGAGACATCGAGAGTGACAAGACAAAGAGACATCGAGAGATTGTGACAGGATAATCACGAAGTTGTCTTGGTTTTCTCTGTTTCGACTTATTTTATTTTATCCGGTTTAGTACACAATATATGTAAGGCATTTGGCAATTTCAGAACAATCAATCGAACACAAATTTATCTTCTTCTTTTATTCTCTATGTCGTCATCATTCATCACCTTCATCATCATATGGATTCAGTATCTTCAATATGATCTCTCTTCCTCTTTAGATAATAGGTATCGTGTAACACCCCACTCCTAGAACCTCTGGAACGGCGGCATTTTGTACTCTTGGTTCCAACCCTAAAACGTTTAAAAAAAAAAAATCAACAACCTTAGCCTTGAACCGAAATTTCTCACCTACTAACCTGCAAAAGAGAGGAAAAAAGGGAAAATGGGGAAAAAGGGGAAAAAGAGGGAGAGGCATGAGAAATTTGAATTACCTATGAGAATGATGTGGTTTTATCTAAAATATTTCCGATGATACCTGATATGATCCTGGATAGCATAAGGAGCTTGAACCTGATGGAAACGAGCTTGTAGCTGAGGAGGAGCTTATAGCTGAGGAGGCATCTCGTGCTGGAATTAAATGTGAGCCAAACTGGAGAAGACACGATCATAAACCTCCCTGGTTTTTGATCCAAATATCAACAAACGGACAAGTGATTCATTTGCGCTCTTTTTCCCTTACCTTTGGTTTTGTCCCAATGGGTTTTCCAAGGAAAGTTTTTAATGAGGCTTGTGAATCACTTTCACATCATCCATTTGTTGATCAAGACCCCAAAATTCGACCCAATAGATCAGTTATCAAGTCCAGTGCATTTTATGCCAATTACAGGCCCAAGAAGAGCCTAAAACAACTGTCTAATTTGCTGGCCAAAAGAAGTGACGAAAATACAAGTGCAAGGGTCATTTTTCAAGTTAGAGTTATTAGTTTGCATGTAGACTTGTCTTTTCTATTTAAGTTCTTTGTTTCCCTCATTGTAAAACTATCTATCTTTTTATCAAAAAACTTTTTAAGTTAGATCATTGTTGGTGTGTAATATCCACCAAGCAATTTCGTTTTCTTTGTGTGTAATATCAGAGAATTCGATCTAGGTATATGATAAACAGGTTTTTCACCAATTTGATAATCAAAACCTAAAGGTCTTTTTGCAGTTGTAGTACTTTAGGTGTCAATCCAACCTTGGGGTGAAAGCTACTAAGATTACAAGAGATTTATGAAGCTAAGCAAAATTCGGGTTAAATGGAGAAGAATTCTAAAACAATTACTTACGGTTAATAAACAGACATGAAAACAATTTTAAAATCCCTACAGAGATGTTATACAACTATTAGAAGACTCCTAAACAATAAAACAACCGATCTACTAATTTAATAAATTCAAAATATAAAATCGGATTAACTAGACAATTTGATGGTGAGGAGCAAGATATTTTAAATTCTTGTTATAAAAATTAAACGACTACAAACTCAACTCCACAAACTCAACTCCAGACAGTAAAATAAGACTCTAAGTAATTTCTAAAATATTAAAAAGAGCAAGAACACAATTTTACAGATTTATGAAATTATATTGCATAAATAAACTATTTAATAAGGAATTTAAATAAACACAAAACTAGAGGAAAATGGTTTTTGGTTTTTAAAATACTAAAAACAGATTTAAGGCTGGGAATCATTCTTAGGGAGGTTGAAGATTCGAACTTGGGGTTTAAAAACATAATTTTTACTCTTTTAGTAATTTCTCTAAACCTTAAGAAACCAATTTAGATTTATCCATGATGTGTGGTATAAATCCTTTCCTCACCCTTTCCTCATAACCCATGATGTTTGGTGGAAAGATAAGATGAAGAGCATTAGGCTTGGATCTTAAAAAAAATGGTTTAACTAGCTCCCTAAGCATCCATGATGTGTGGGAAAGGATGAGCTAGTCTCTTGGATTTGGTTTTAAGGGATTTCCTAAGTCTTGTTAGGATAAGGAAATCCCTAGATTAAAGAGATCTCCATAGAGAATCTCTAGACCTTAAAACCC
>JAHZTW010000003.1:67633479-67680803 GCA_020283515.1 Alliaria petiolata | reverse complement strand
TCCTGCCAACTCTTATGTTCTTCTTTCATCTTCTTGTTAATGCTCAACATCCATCACAGCTCCAAGTACTCAAAACAGCCTGAAAAAGATGCAAATATGCAAGAAACCATGCAAATGCTAATGCAAAGTGTTCTAGGACTTAAAATGGTACAAATGATGCAAAATAGTCTATTATGAATGATGTATGCATGAAAAACCTATTCTAAATGCAAGCTAAATATGCGAAATATATGAGTATATCAACTTCTCCAAACTTGTCTTTTGCTTGCCCTCAAGCAAACAAAATCCAAGCTAGGAAGAGATGATCAAAAATGGGGGCTCAAATCCAAAAAGTGTTTTGCAAATGTATCAATTCAAAGGTCCTTGTCCTCAGTTCTAGGATGCAGTAAACAAGCATTTACTCAAAAGGACTTAGCCATAATCATCACAAATTGAAATTCAAATCATGACTTGTTTATTCCAAGCAATCCAAGAATCAAAACTTTTAATATTCATTAAGAGCTCCAAATCGTGAATCACACTTGTTCCTTTTAAAACCGAATACATTTGGCAAGGGTTAAGGTTATGAGATAAAAATGATCTCATTTAAATGGGTACTCTAAGCTTTGGTTTCTCTCGAAAAGGTTTGAACTTATGCATAATGCTAAAGGTAAAAGGCAATGCATGGATACATGACTAGACTCACATCTACCCAAGTATACTAACAATGATCCTAATCCCTTTTTCATTCATTTTTTTGATTTCCAATCTCACTCACCCTCTAGAGACTACCCAAATCAACAAGGCTAGAACACCAAGCATAAACCCACAAGAACTCCATTTTAAACACACTCTCCTTTTAGGGAAACTTCTTCTACTTTGCTTAAGGCTAGTGGTATGGTCATAAATATTAGCTCTTTTCTTTCTTTTGATAGCTTTCTTCTAAAAATATTTCTTTTATGCATTTGGCCTCTAGGGCTCTTTTTCTTTCTTTTGAGCTTTTTCTTATCACAAATCAAGATCAACCACTAGAAATATGTATCCCTTTTTCATCTTTTTCCTTAACACCTTCCCATTCTCAAACCTGTGAACTCCCAATTCCCAATCAAGCCTAAAACTAGCTAAAATGCAAAGCTAGCAACATTATGAGAGCCTAAACATGTCGCCCAAAACCTAACGCTTTATGCCAAGTTCAAACAGAAAATAAGGCCTCACAATTTGCAATCACACACGAAATTTGGATTGAAATAAGGCAAGGGTCAAGGTGTGGTATTCTATTTAGGCTTACAAAGAGTGGTGAAGTGAATAAGAAAGCCTAAATATTTTTTTTTGTAATCCATGTATTCTTTTTCAAAAGTACAAGCATGATAATTAGATGTTCATTTTAAGGTTCCGATTTTTAAGTATTGATTCAATTCATGCTTTTTCAACTTTAAGCCAAGAAAATCAAATCAAATGATCCAAGCATGGTTAGAACTTAATTTCAAAGTTGTACAAGGCATCAAAGAACTACTAACAAGGGCATTGAACCAATACATGAGCTTAAAACACTTTTAAGGGAATTTTTTCATCATTGCCCCCTATGCATATGAGTGATGCAACCTATATGATAAAAATCTAGACTCAATCCTACAATATTTGATAATGCAAATGCAAGCTATATGAATTTTTTTTCGAAATTTTTATGAATTTTTCTGATTTTTTTTTTTTTTTTTCTATGCAAAATATTTTTATGAATGTAAGAAGACTCAAAAATAAAAACACAAAATAAGATCAAATAAAATATGTCAAAGCACAAACTCTCCTCCCCCAAACTTGAATGACACCGTCTCGGTGTTAAACAAATTCAAGAGAAGAAACACAAAAATAAAAATAAAAATGCATGTTATATACAAAGTTTGGCGTTTTTGGTACCTTGAAGCTAGAGATGGCCGGAGCTTGAGGTTGCTCCGGTCCTCCTGCTCTTTCTTGGCGTGTCATGGAGTACTCCTTTGTCCTTGTTTCTGGTTGCACGGCCTTGAAGAGAAGGACGTCCAGCTTGAAAATCTTCGGGCTCACGGATTTGTATACCTCCGGTTGAGTGTCTTGCCGCCGTGGTGTGTACTTGTTCAACCTCATCACTTAAGGTTAACTCTGAAGAGCTTCTCCCTTGAAGGACTTTGACCTTCCTCACCAGCTTCTTGATCATCTTGCCTTGCCATTTGTTTACCTTGCGCTGAATCTCCACAACCGAGGCAAGGAATTTTTCTGCTTTGGTGCGCGGCTCATAGTCCATCTTTGGTAGATCATAGTTTGATGGCATTTCAGCATCAGTGGGAGGAGACTCTGGTGATGATTGGGCAAGTTGTGGTGCTGCTGGAACGCCTCCAAGAGGTGCATAACATTCCTCATCGTTTGGCAAGAATTCGATGTTGCCAACACTATTAGCGAGCGTTTCTTCCGGGTGGGGTAAGATGCATGTCTTCTCCTCATGTTCCTCATTGTAAAATAGGTATGCATAGTACCCTGGAGCTGGAGTAGGTCCCAAGGAATCGGTGTTGATCATGTAGGCTTGATCCATGTAGGCACGTTCCGCGCATGGTGTGAATTCGGTAAGGGGGACTCCGGCTTGTACAAATAGTGGCGTGAGAAAACCACCAATGAGCGCTGATGTGGCTCTGCACTTGATGGCCCAAGCTTTGTACCTGAGCAAGGAGGAGGCCAGGATGCATCCATAGTTGACGTTATCTCCAAGATCATCCTCCATTGGTTCATCACTCCTCTCGCTATTGCATAGAACATGTTTAACCCCTTGGAAAAGGAAGCACAGCTCGTTCTTTGTCACTGTTGGTGTCGTGGATCTCCCACTGAATGTGTTTGCTAGCAGCTTGAGAGTGTATCTTAGCAAGGGGTTTCGCACCTTCTTGATCTTTGCGGTATTAGACTTGTAGTCTCCATCGCTAATTAAGTCCCATAGCTTGCTTGCGGATTTGAATTGTGGGAACTCCATTAGTTCTGCTGCTGCATTGAGTCCGTAAGCTTGGCATAGCTCAGGTATAGAGAGACGGTAGGCTTGCTTGCGGATTTTGAATGTGAGAAGACCTTCGGTTGGAGTTGGGATGTTGGGGTCTTCATATTCGCAATCCAAGGTGGAGAGGAAGTGAAGCGTGGCTTCGGGGTAGGTGGGGCAGTCCATCCGTGAAAGACATGCAAGTCCCATGTTAGTGAGCAGCTCATCAAACCCTTCCAACAATCCCAGCTTTTGCAAGAACTCCCTACTTGCAAATTTCGTGGGTTCAAAACGCAACCTCTCTAGCCTTCTCCTTGTTTTCTTTTCCTCCTTGCTCCACTTAGCCGTTTCTTCAACCTCATGATGCGCCTCTTCTTGTGCAGCCATAGCTCTGCTTCTCTTCTTTGGTGCCATAGTACCTGAAAATCAAATCCTCAAAGAGAAAATTAGTAAAGACCACGGCAAGAGAAGAACACAAGTTCAAGAGGTTTAGGGGTTTTTTTAAAAAGATTTTTGCTCAAGCTTTTTATTTTTAGGAAAAGTTTTGGATTTATCAATAAATATTAGATGAAATCTCCTTGAGATAAGAATAAATCAAGAAAATTTCCTAATATTTAGATATTTCTAAAAATAAAATTCCATTTCCTTAGCAATTTATGTAACCATACAACTTTAAAAAGAAAATTTTCAAAAATCCAAATATGGCATGAAAAAAATTCGAATTTACCTTTGAAAGTTGATGTAAATAATGCTCTTCTTCTTTAGAAAACCAGAAAACTCACTCTCTCTTTTTAAATTGCAAAACTTGTTTATGATGTAAGGAAAGGAGAGAGTGGATGTGTGGTTTTATAAAGAAGGAATGGTTTGGATTTATGCATGCAAGTGGGTTTTTAAATTTGGAAAAAGCTCAATTATCAATGTTCAAAGGAGCCTGGTTGACCAAATTCAAATTCAAATTCAAAAGTAGGAGGGAATGAGAAAGAGGGGGAAATTTGAAAAACTTCCCTTGGCAGCCGATCGAGTGCTTTGGTCGATCTACCACTCGATCGTTTGCCCGACTTACTCTGATCGAGTCATTAGCTCGATTGGTCGGTCGATCTGATTTAAATCGAGGTATGGATCGACTGAAGTCATCCTTTTTAAGCTTGTCTTGTTCGTGATCGTGTGACTGGGTCGATCTCTTGATCGATCTTGGCGCATGATCGAGTGACTGGGTCGATCTCTTGATCGATCTTGGCGCATGATCGAGTGGTTGGGTCGATCTCTTGATCGATCTTGGCGCATGATCGAGTGGTTGGGTCGATCTCTTGATCGATCTTGGCACGCGATCGAGTGATATCACTCGATCTCACACTCGATTGTCGCCTCCTGCCTTTCTTTTCCTTGTTTTGTAGAACCCATTAGCTTGCTTCTTGGCTCCTGTTTTCTTGCACCTACACATTTAAAGTAGAAAGTATAAAATTGAAACAAAATATATACAATGATAGTCATGGGATTGCCTCCCAAGTGCGCTTGTTTTAAGTCTCTAAGCTTGACTTTACTTGGTTAGGCTAGTGGAGGGTCTTGGAGAGGCAACGTGGTGCTCTCTTTGTTGCAGTCACTCGCCATGTAGGGTTTGACTCTATGCCCATTCACTGTGAAGTTCTCTCCATTCTTTCCAAGCAAAGTTATGGCTCCATATGGTAGTACTTCTCTAATCTCATACGGTCCGGACCACCTAGACTTGAGCTTTCCGGGGAACAGCTTCAATCTTGAGTTATAGAGTAAAACCATGCTTCCTTCTTCGAGCTCCTTGCGCACCAGCTTCTTGTCATGAAAGGCTTTGGTTCTTTCCTTCTAAATTTTGGCACTCTCATAAGCATTCATCCTTATCTCATCGAGCTCTTGAAGTTGCACCAACCGTTTCTCTTGAGCCGTTTTGAAATTGTAGTTAAGTTGCTTCACAGCCCAAAGAGCCAGGTGCTCTAATTCCACAGGAAGGTGACAAGACTTGCCATATAAGAGGTTGAAAGGCGTGGTCCCAATTGGAGTCTTGTATGCCGTTCTATACGCCCAAAGAGAATCATCTAACTTGCTAGACCAATCCTTTCTAGTGACTCCCACGGTCTTCTCTAGTATAGTCTTGATTTGTCTATTCGAAACCTCCACTTGGCCGCTTGTTTGAGGGTGATAGGGCGTGGCCACCTTGTGCTTAACACCATGTTTTCTCAAGAGACCTTCAAAAACCTTGTTGATGAAGTGGCTGCCTCCATCGCTAATCACCACCTTAGGGACTCCAAATCTTGGAAAGATGATCGTTTTGAAAAGTTTAACCACCACCTTTGAATCGTTTGTTGGTGAGGCCATGGCTTCCACCCACTTAGACACATAGTCAACTGCTACAAGAATGTACTTGTTGCCATATGATGATGGAAACGGGCCCATAAAATCGATCCCCCATACGTCGAAGATCTCTACTTCAAAGATTGGTGATTGTGGCATCTCGTTTCTTTTGGTGATGTTTCCGGAACTTTGGCATGCTTCACATGACTTGATGAATTCATGCGCATCTTTGAAGAGTGTAGGCCACCAGAACCCAGCTTGGAGAACCTTTGTAGCAGTCTTGAAACTCGCAAAATGACCCCCATAGGTCATACCGTGGCAATGTAGAAGTATGTCTCTCGCTTCTTCTCTTGTTACACATCTTCGATACATACTGTCCACACACCTTTTGTATAGATACGGTTCATCCCAGAAGTAGTGTGAGACGTCTTTCATGAATTTCTTCTTGTGGTATCGGTCCAAATGAGTAGGCTTTTCCCCACAAGCCAAGAAATTGACAATATCCGCATACCATGGGAGATCTTCTTCTTTTAGGCTCAAAACTTCTTCAAGTTTGTCTTCTAGCTTTGCACATACTGCGGTATTGATCATCATGAGCTGCTCTTCAGGGAGTGAGTCGTCTAAAGGTAGGACTTCTTCCACTCTCATCCTAGAAAGATGATCCGCTACACCATTCTCTATGCCCTTCTTATCCTTGATCTCCATATCGAATTCTTGCAAGAGAAGGATCCATCTTAAGAGTCTTGGTTTTGTGTCCTTCTTGGAATATATGTACCTCAAGGCAGCATGGTCAGTGTACACTATCACTTTCGAACCCACCAAGTATGACCGGAACTTTTCAAACGCAAAGACAACCGCTAGGAGTTCTTTCTCGGTGGTCGCATATTTCACTTGTGTATCGTCCAAGGTGCGGCTGGCATAATAGATGACATGTAACTTCTTATCCTTCCTCTGCCCTAAGACAGCTCCTACAGCATAGTCACTAGCGTCGGACATGATCTCAAAGGGAAAGTCCCAATCCGGTGCTTGTACTATTGGTGCGGTTACTAGCGCGCCTTTGATGGTCTTGAACGCTTGGTGGCATTCTTCATCAAAGTGGAACTCAGCTTCTTTGCATAATAGCCTTGTGAGGGGACGTGCCAGCTTAGAAAATTCTTTGATAAACCTCCTGTAGAAGCCAGCGTGCCCCAAGAAACTTCTGATGCCCTTCACGTTAGCCGGAGGCGCCAAAGTAATCATCACTTCCACCTTTGCTCTATCCACTTCAATGCCTTTTCCCGAGATTTTGTGACCAAGGACAATCCCTTCTGTTACCATGAAGTGGCATTTCTCCCAGTTGAGCACGAGATTGGTCTCCTCACATCTCTTGAGTACCCTGCACAAGTTAGACAAACAAACACCAAAGGAAGAGCCATACACGGAGAAGTCATCCATGAATACCTCAACCATCTCCTCAATCAAGTCTGAAAATATAGACATCATGCATCTTTGAAATGTAGCAGGAGCATTACATAAACCAAAAGGCATCCTCCTATATGCATATGTTCCATAAGGACAAGTGAATGTTGTCTTTTCTTGGTCATTGGGATGAATCGGGATTTGAAAGAAGCCACTATAACCGTCTAAAAAACAGTAATAAGGGTGGTTGGCTAATCTTTCTAGCATTTGATCAATGAATGGCAGTGGGAAGTGATCTTTCCTAGTGGCTTTGTTGAGTTTCCTATAGTCAATGCACATCCTATGGCCGGTTATAACTCTAGTAGGAATTAACTCGTCTTTTTCGTTTTTTATAACCGTGATACCCCCCTTTTTAGGCACGACATGGACCGGTGAGATCCAAGTGCTATCACTTATGGGGTATATCACGTTGGCCTCTAAGAGTTTAAGGATTTCCTTTTTAACTACTTCTTTCAAATTCGGGTTCAAGCGCCTTTGATGTTCAATTGAAGAAGTGTTCTCATCATCTAAATGAATCCTATGAGTGCAAAGTAATGGTGAAAGGCCTTTGATGTCACTTAGAGAGTAACCAATGGCTTTCCTATACTTCCTTAATTCCCTAAGGAGAGAGTCTAACTCATCATCATTCAGGTTGTCATTAACTATGACCGGGTAAGTCTCATTTGATCCTAAGAAAGCGTACCTTAGACCAATTGGTAGCTGCTTGAGGTCCACCTTTGGGGCTAGCAGCTCGCTCCAGTCCTCCTCTTGATCTTGCTTTAGATCGCTGTCCTCATCCGCTTCATTAGACCACGAGTCATGAGCTTCCATACTTGCTTCTTCGAGCTTATTCCCCGCTGTGATCGAGTTGATGGGTCGATCGGCTAGTCGATCTGCTGCGGATCGTCTTGTTTCCCTCGATTGGCTCAGTTGATCTTCCTTCGATCGGGTTGGAGATCGTGTCGGTTGGTAGATATCTTGCATGGATCGTG
This sequence comes from Alliaria petiolata, assembly GCA_020283515.1. NCBI lineage: Eukaryota > Viridiplantae > Streptophyta > Magnoliopsida > Brassicales > Brassicaceae > Alliaria > Alliaria petiolata. The sequence continues at coordinate 67,673,084 of JAHZTW010000003.1, read as the reverse complement.
TAGATTGGTCGATCAGCCTGTCGATCTTGTCGTCAGATCGAGTGAGTGGCTCGATCTCTTGGTCGATCTCCTTGACAGTTTTGCGAGAGTCAAGGATGCGAATGTATTCTTGGGTCTGATCACTTAGGTAACCATACTCTCCACACTCCTTTGTCAGTGCCACTAGTAGATGATCTTCTTGACCCAATTCCTCTAGCAATTCATCAGCTAAAAGATCCATAGCTTCTATGTAGAAGACTTGTCCATCGATCGTCGGTTTCTTCAAAACCTCATTAATATCAAAGTTGAGCTTGACGTCCTTGCCCAAGTGCAATGAAATTTTGCCATTCTTGACGTCAATTATAGCTCCAGCAGTCGCCAAAAACGGTCTTCCAAGGATCAGGGGATCCTTAGGTTCTTCATCCATTTCGAGAACAACAAAGTCCGTGGGGACACTTACATTGCTTATTCTCACCGGTAAATCTTCAAGCATTCCTACCGGGAGCCTTACACTTCGGTCGGCCAAGATCAGCGAGATTCTGCACTCCTTAAACTTGGTGAAGCCTAGCTTCTTTGCAATGGAGTGCGGCATAAGGTTTATGCTCGCGCCTAAGTCACACAAGCAATTGTTGAATTTTAACGGCCCCAGCGCACAAGGTATGGTGAATGAGCCTGGATCTCCTAGTTTCTTTGGCGCAATTTCTCTGTGGATGATTGCACTGCATTCTTGGCTCAACACCATGACTTCTTGGCAACCCTTAGCTGTTTTGGCGAGCGTATCCTTTAGAAACTTTGCGTACTTTGGGACCATGGCTAAACAATCGAGTAGTGGCAATTTCAGCTCCACGTTTCTCAAATGTTTTTCGAATAGGGCTCTGTGCTTCTCAATCAGCTGCTTCTTGAAGCGTCCAGGGAAGGGGAGCTTCGGTTTGTAAGGTGGAGGCACGAAAATATTTTTTTCTTTGCTTGTTTCCCCCACTTCTTTTGCGAAAATCGCTTCCTTGCCTTTTCTTGCTCTTTCAATGTAGACATTATCAAATGTGATCTCTTGATCATTTGAAAGATCACTCCCCTCTTCTTGAATGACAATGTCCTCATTGTCTTTAACTGTAGATGGCGGTGCTACCATTTTTCCACTCCTTAGGTTGATAACATGTGCATACTCCTTCGGATTAGCCTCACATTGGCCGGGTAAAGTACCTTGGCCGCTAGTACTTGCTTTTCCTTTCTCCAGCTGACGAATTTTGTTGTTGATGTTGGTGAGCTGGGTAGAGACGTCCTGAAAGGAGGAGTCCATGCGTTTGTTGATATCAACATATTTTTGATCACTGGTCGTTTGGCCTTGGATAATTTGTTGGAGCATTGCTTGTAGCGAATCTAGAGTTGGCCCTTGATTTTGTTGTTGCTGAGGCATGAAACCAGGAGGGTATGGTTTGTTCCCCTGCTGTTGTTGGCCTTGGTAAGGTGCCTGTCTTTGCCCTTGATACCCACTGTTTTGTTGGAAACCACCTTTGTTGTATGGTATAAACGGTTTGCCTTGATTTGGTTGTTGAGGAGGGTACACTTGATCTTTTGGATTTTCCACATTTGTGCTTCTATAAGACAAGTTGTTGTTGTTTCCTTGGTACCTTGAGGCGTATCCCTGTGGCTTTGGATAGTCTTGGCCTCCAACCCAATTTGCTTCCTCAAACTCATCTCCAATTCTTCCTTGAGACATGTCTGCGGCTTCACCGACGAAGTGGACTTGTTTTGTGTTGACAAGCATCATCTTGTCAATTTTTTCATGGAGTGATTTCAACTCCTTTTTGTGCGCCTCCAGTTCTTGCCCTCTTGGTGCTCTGTCATAGTCCTCTGAGTAATTCCCATCACTCAAAGCGAGGTTGTCAATAAGCTCCATTCCCTCATGGACATCTTGACCGAGAAAGTTCCCTCGGCTTGCCGTGTCAAGTAGCATTCGAATTTTGGGCAAGGCTCCACGGTATATAGTGATCAAGAGAGTTTCTTCACTGAAGCCGTGGTGAGGACACTGGATGGTGTAGTCCTTGAAGCGCTCCATTGCTTCACTAAAGCTTTCATTGTGTTTTTGAGTGAAGCCACTTATCTCGCTTCTAAGCCGGGCGGTTCTAGCACTTGAGAAAAATTTGGAGAGAAAGGCCTTTTTGCACTCTATCCAGGACGTGATGGTGCCTTGTGGTAATGTTTTCTCCCAATGCCTTGCCTTATCCCCAAGAGAGAAGGGAAAAAGGCGCAGTTTGAAGGCATCCTCACTTACGCCGTTGATTTTGATCATTCCGCACACTTGGTCGAAGTTGTCCAAGTGCTCCAATGGGTCTTCCATAGCCAGGCCGTGGAATTTGCTGTTTTGCACCATAGAGACGAAGCCAGGCTTGATCTCAAAATAGTTGTTTTGGACCGGTGGAGGCGTGATGCCGAAGCGATTGGTATGTGTGTTTGGTGCATCACCGGCTCCAATGATGCGTGGGGGCCTTTGTGGATGATAAAGTTGTTCAATGGCTCTGCCAGCAGCAGCATGTTGAGGTTGATCCTCTTCCTGGTTGTGGTCAGCCATCACTTCTTGATGGTACTCTTCGATATCAAGTAGGAGTCTCTCCCTCCTATTTCTTGTGTGTCCAAGTCGATGGATGTTGTCCAGTGGTGCTGTCAGGTTGTTGTCACCTCTAGACCTCAGGTTCATTCACCTGAAAAGACAAGGACAATAGTAGATAAAATTAGGAACCAAAAAAAAGAAAAAAAACTTAGTCTCCACAAATCTCCAAATCCTAATAAGTTCACTTAAAACCCAAGTTTGGCAACGGCGCCATTTGATAACTAGCTTTTTCACAGGTTAACAAAACCTAAAGCTTGTCTATGTCATTGAAGTACTTTAGGATATCAATCCAACCTTGGGGTGAAAGGGTACTAAGAATACAAGAGATATAAGAAGCTAAGCAAAATTCGAGTTAAATGGGTGAATAATTCTGAAACAATTACTAGCGGTTTGTAAAAAGACACGAAAACTATTTTACAAATTTCACAAAAGGGTTATAAAAGTACTAGATGACTCTAAAATTATAAAACAACAAATCTACTAAATTAATAAAATACAATTCTAAAACCGGAATAATAATACAGATTTGATGGTGAGTAGCAAGATAATAAGAAAAACTATTTCTAAAATTCAACCAATTACCAAATCAACAACAGATAATAATACAAGACTCTAAGAACTTTCTAAAATAATAAAATGGTAAGAACACAATTTTACAAAATTATAAAACCATATTGCATAATTAAACTATTTAATGGAAATTTAATCAAAATAAACAAACATAAAACTAGAGGAAAAAGGTTTTTGGTTGTGAAATATTAAAAACAGATTCTAGGTTGGGAATCATGCTTTAGGAAAGTTGAAGATTCGAACTTGGGGTTTAAAAACATAAATTCTTACTCTTTTAGTTATTTCTCTAAACCTTAAGAAACCACATTAGATTTATCCATGATGTGTGGCATAAATCCTTTCTTCACCCTTTCCTCCTAACCCATGATGTTTGGTGGAAAGAAAAGGTGAAGAACATTAAGAATGGATCTTAAAAAATGGTTTAACTAGCTCCCTAAGCATCCATGATGTGTGGGAAAGGATGAGCTAGTCTCTTGGATTTGGTTTTAAGGGATTTCCTAAGTCTTGTTAGGATAAGGAAATCCCTAGATTAAAGAGATCTCGTTAGAGAGTCTCTAGACCTTAAAACCCCCAAATCCAAGAAGAGAATTAAAATGAAGTACATGATGAAAACAAACCAAGTTTTTAGTCTCCAACTTCCTTAATCATCCCAACCTTAAATCTTAGGCGGTTTACTCACAAATCATGTTCTTATCTCCTTTAAACTTAAGTTTAGAGTTAAGGAACATGACCAATGAGGTTTTTAAGAAAGATTGAAATTTAATTAAATACTTGTGGAAGATAATAAAATACAAGGATTTTCAAAAGATCTAAATAAAAACTAAGAAGAAGGATTTGACTTTAGAATAATTTAAACACTTGCTATCTATAAAATAAGAGTTCTTAACAAAAGATTTAAACAAGAATTAAGAAGAAAGACTTAACTTTAGAATATGTTGAATACGAAATCTATATAATAAAAATACAAGTTTTAAAGAACTAAAATAAGAAGAACTATAAAACTCAAGAACAAGGGAAAGCTTATAAGAACACTTAAGAAGACTTTGAAAGAGAGAATATAAAGACTTGATTGTTTACTTGATGAAAAACTGAATGAATATTACAAACACATAAACACTCCTTATATAGAGTTTTAAATATGGCTCTTGGCCTTAAAAGAGGGGTTAAGGGGCAAGAGACAAGGGGCAAGAGACAAGGGACCTTTCTAATCCCACTTACTTAAAGCATAAAAACTTTTATGACTCAGCTTCCTTATTGTCCGCGTGGTTGGGTCGATCGGTCACTCGATCGGCCATGGATCGAGTCAGTTGGTCGATTGTCTAGTCGATCACTCCTTGATCGACTCATTTTGCACGATCGTCCAGTCGATCACACCTTGATCGACTCATTTAGCTCGATCTTCCTCTCGATCTTGCTTGAATCGACTGGCCTTTGTCGATCTACCAGTCGATCTTGGCTCCTTTTCTTTTGTCCAAGTTTTCTTTTTGACTCCTGCCAACTCTTATGTTCTTCTTTCATCTTCTTGTTAATGCTCAACATCCATCACAGCTCCAAGTACTCAAAACAGCCTGAAAAAGATGCAAATATGCAAGAAACCATGCAAATGCTAATGCAAAGTGTTCTAGGACTTAAAATGGTACAAATGATGCAAAATAGTCTATTATGAATGATGTATTCTTGAAAAACCTATTCTAAATGCAAGCTAAATATGCGAAATATATGAGTATATCAGTATATCAAAGGTCTTCCGCAGTCTTTGTGCGACCCTTCACTCCACACCCTTTGAATCACGTTTTCTTCTGGATTCTGTGATTGCAAAGCTTATGCCCACACTTCACAGCAGGGTGGGAGTTGAGTTTGGGTGGGACACTTTGTTTTCCTGCAGAATTATCAAAAGAAACACCAAGTCCTCTACGAGAATCTCGTGGCTTGCATAAGTGTGAAGCATCTTTTGAACCTTTGGTATTCTTATTGAGAGGATCAGGAGGTTTGGAATTTATTCCAGGGAGTGCGTACCTTTGCTTTCTTCGAGGTTTCTGAGCAGAAGGATGTGGGGTCGTCTGTTTGACCACATGTGATGGAATTGCAGCATTGGAAACAACTTCTGGTGTGATACGCGAAGGGTGTCGATCGACACAAAACCTGCAGCTCGAATTTCTGCACTTTTTCTGCAATTCAGCTCTACAATCCTTGCCTCCATCACAAAAACGTCTTCCTCCATCAACTTGGCATTAATTAGACCTTCATCTTCGCCCATAGTCCAGAAGATATGATTGTTTCCGCTCTAGTCTTCAAGCTCCACAGCTTTCTCAGAATTCTCAGCCAATGCCTCTTGAATTCACTTGCTCTTTAGAATCCAGCTCCTTGTCAAACCCAGCAGTAATGGCATCTGCATGTTCCATGATTGGATCTTGGCCCAAAGAAATCTCTACTGAAAAAGATTGACCATTGATTGTGGAAGGTCCCCTTAACTTGTCCATGTCAAAATTAACGACAACATCACCCAAGTCAAACTCTATTTTCCCTTTCCTCACATCAATAATGGCACCAGCTGAAGCTAAGAATGATCTTCCCAAAATAAGAGGATCTGTAGGTTCTTCATCGTATTTCAAAACCACAAAGTCTGTAGGAATCTTGCATCCTTCAATCTTCAATGGAACATCTTCTAGAACACCTTCTGGGATTCTTTTGGATCGATCAGCTAGGACAAGGGAGATTCTGGTTGGCTTGAAATCAGTCATTCCAAGTCGAACAACGACGGAGTATGGTATCAAGTTGATACTTGAACCTAGATCACAGAGAGAACGAGGAAACCTTCTTGTTGAGATTGAGCAATCTAGCAAAAAGTTCCCTGGATCGGGTAACTTCTCTGGAATCCTCCTCTAAATCACAACACTGACTTGTTCAGAAACCCACACCTTCTTCTTCTTCCTTGGAATTATGTTCAAGAGAATTGCATTCATGTCTCTGGTAAGCAATGCTCCTTCCTCAGGACTCACACCATTGACAACCATTCTCTTGACATATCTTCTTAATGCAGGTAAAAGTTTGACTGCATCAACTAGGGGTAGCTCAACCATCAGCTTATCCATCATTTCTTTGCACCTGGCTTCTTCTATCTCCTGTTTAGACTTTATAGGAGGCCTGGGATAGGGTTTTTTTGGCTTGTACACCCTTTCCTCTGCAGTTGTTGAAGCTTCAGGCGTGCTAGGCGAAGTCTGGGAAGGGTGTCGATCGATACCCAGCTGGTGTCGATCGACACTAGTGTTTTGTGTCGACGTTTCAGTGTCGATCCTGCTCGATTTCGCTTCGTCAGAGCTCGAATCGTCGGGTTTTTGTAGTGGTGTCGATCGACACTCAGCAGTGGTGTCGATCAACGCTAACTCTGCAACTGCAGCATCTTCTCCTTCAAGCTCCTCGAACTTCTCAAGATCCGCAAAATTTTCTGCACTTCCTACGATGATAGCATTGACATGATGTCTTGGATTTGTATCAGTCTTTCCAGGAAGAAACCCATCTTGTCTCTTCAAGGCTCCAGCAGTTTGAGCAACTTGAACATCCAATTGCTTCATATGAGAGTTCAAGCAATCGATCTTCCCATTCAAGTCTTGGTACAGTGAATCAATCTTCCCATTGAAATCCACTGTCATCTTCTGCTGTCCCTCCAGAATTTGCTCTAGCATAGACTCCATCTTATTGTCTTGTGCAGGAGGCTTCTGGTAAAAAGAAGAACCATAAGTTCTCTGGAAGTTGTTGTTCTGAAAAGGCTTCTGGTAAGAAGAACCATAGCCTTGCTGATTGCCAAACCTTTGACCTTGAAAACCAGCTCCATTGACATAGTTAACCTCTTCTTCCTCAGGCTCAAATGTCTCCACCTCATTAGCAAAGTGAACTTGCTTTTTGCCCACCAAGATGTTTAGCTTCCTGTTAACCTCAGCTATTTGGTTTCCTCCATTTGCACCAGCATGTTGTTTCCTCTCAAAGTCTGTATTCTTGGTGCTGTTGCAAGAGGCCAAATTCTCTATATGCACCATAGCGTCATCTGGATATCTGGTGTTGAAGTTGTCATTGCTCGCAGCATCTAAGGCCATCTGGTACCTCCAATCTATCCCTTGGTAAAAGATTCCGAGAAGCTGCGGCTCGCTGAAACCATTATGTGGACAGCCCCTTTGGTAAGCTCTGAACCTCACCCAAGAAGTCTTGAATGCTTCAGTGGGTTCTTGGGAGAATGTAGTGATCTTTGTCCTCAGCTCTTCGGATCTTGCATCATCAAAGAAGTTGCATAAGAATGCATTCTTTGTTTCCTCCCAAGTGGTCAAGGATCCTGGATCCAATTGCTTCAGCCAGTACGATGCATCTCCAGCAAGTGAGTAGGGGAAAAGCTTGCAGAAGAGATAATCATTAGACACTCTGTTGGCCTTAATGCTTGATGCCAAGTCCTCAAATCTCTCAATGTGGTCCATGGGATGCTCATTAGGAAGACCATGGAATGGATGCTGAGCCACCAGTGTGTAGTATGTAGGCTTCAGCTCGAAATCATTCCTCTGGAATGTAGGAGGACTGATTGCAGCTCTATTAGCAAAGAACTGGTCTGGTCTGTTGTAATCGCCAAGCGTTCTTGCACGTCCAGCTTCTGCAGGTGCGATTTGTACTGTTTGCTCGATGATAACAGCTCCTTCTGTTCACGTCTCTGGCCACGGTTGTTCCTTATGTTCCCCTCTTCATCTACCAAGTGACCAGCTTCGTTTCAGACTAAAATCACAGGATCCATTGCGATATGCGACTGGTGTCGATCGATGCCAATGGTGGTGTCGATCGACACTCGTGCAGATTTTCGGTTCGTACATTCCAAACGACCGAGCTCCTGGTTGAGTTCAATTAGCTCCTTTTCTTTGTTGCTTCTGGTACTGCGATTAAGCATGCACCTAAAATCAAAAAAAAAAAAAAAACCTAGACAAAATTCTAATATTAGAAATCTGTATGCAACTAATCTCCTTCCCCGGCAACGGCGCCAAAATTTGATATGCTCTCAAATTTACCCTAGAGCTACTCTCTCAAATTAAGAGATCACTGTAGTATTTAGGGATCGAATCCACAGGGAAAAGATAGTCACACAACAAACTTCTAAGTTCTAATTAAGATAAGAAGAAAGATTTAATTAAAAGACAGAAAGCAATTAAACGTTTAGTAAATTCAGGAGACGAAACGCTAGGTTCAGGGAAATTCTCAGGTGAATCCTAACTGCAGGTATAGACATAATGTTAGGAATTATGAAGATCCGTTCTTGAACTTGAAACACTAATGTAAAATCAACCAACTCTCGCTGCGAAGATTATCTATGTCTAAACCCTAGAATTCCAAATCTCTTTGCAAATTCTAACAATTCAGACAAGCATTAATAACAGGTTCAATTGTTCACAAAACCCTAAACCAAATCTCTTCGCGAATAGGTATTTTGCTCATCTAACATTAGTTCAGGCAATTATTAATACTCTCGCATCTATTAATAAACCTAAGATCAGATTCTAGGTCGCGAAGCTAGAATAAGCATCAAACACAAATCCAGATGAAGAACTCTAATAATTTTATCCTAACAACTTAATTCGACCTAACAATTCATCAATCACCTTTGAAAAACCCTAAACCTAACTAGCAAACTACTCAGACATGATCAATGAAACACTAATCATTATTTGAATAGAAAACATAAAAGAAATCAATAGAAAAAAATAAAGGAGTTCCAAATCTGCTCTAAAGGAGTATGATTTTTCTCTCCAAAAACCTAAACTTCTATAATTCTTAAAGTATGAGATTATGCCTAAACAATGGCTGAAAAACTATATTTATAGGCTCATGTTCGAATCTTCAATTCCTTGGAAGATTAGGAAAAGTCTTGGAACTTTCCTTTTCTGCAAAATCTGGAAACTTCACGTCTTTGAAAATTGGAAAACATGGTGTCGATCGACACCAACAGGCGGTGTGGATCGAAACTCATCCTGCATCTTTAATCCGACTTCAACACTTCGTGACTTCATTCCATTAAGTTCCAAAATGTATCCAAATCTCCAATTTAGCTCCAATTGTACTTGAACCTGCAAAGACTCTATATAGACTCGAAAATAGTACTAAGATTCAATAAAAACACTTATATCATGGTCCAAAAATGGGTAAAAACCATGATATATCAGCACCCCGGAGCGAAGATCCAGCAAGAGGATTCAATGAAGACGGATATCGGAGCAAGGCAACGAGAAGTCCCCGATCCAAGTGGAAAGGAAGACGAGTCATCACGACATGATCCCGAAGCACTTGCCTGATATGGGGACTGCTCGAAGAATCACAAAGAGATAGCATATCGGCTTGCTCACCACGACTTGAAGCCGATACGCTACAGTCCAAAAGAGTACCATTTCGGGAAAGTGGTCCCAACGTTTTATGTTTTTCCTATTTCATGTATAAATACTTTGTCCCCCACGCCTATCTCTCTATCACTCGTTCCAGATTTAGTTTTTCTGCCTTTCTTGTTCTCAAGAACTCTTAGTTTTTCCACCATTAAAGCTTGTTTCAAAGCTTTGATCTTTTATGATATTTTGAAGTTTACAAGTATTGTTTCATAACATTTTCTTGTAAAAGCTTCTTTGTTTTCTTGTTTTCGACTATCTTACAGCCTATGAGTTACCTTCTCATCCTCATGGATCTTGAGGTTTCTTAAATGGCGCGTGAGTAGTCCTTTTTAGGGTTTTGATGGGTTAAAAGAACCAAGGGATTCTCGGATTTAGATTTCTTGCTTATCTAAAACATAAAGTTAGATTGTTTCTTGTTTATCATTGCCAAAGCTTAGTCCAGCATGATCATCTAGGCTAAAGACCACATGCGGCTTGACATGAAAACCACGTGCTTGCTTAGCCGGATCCATGAACAAGAGTTCGACTCCTTAGGCTCAGACGAACCATCTTTCTAAGGGTCTTACAGTTCAATAGGGATGTTGTAGTATGCTTGTTTCTTCTATTGTACCGCTATGCGAGAGCTAGTCTATGGTGATAGAGATTCAAAGAGTTTAGACCCAAAAACCATGGGCTAAACGATTTGAAGATCCCTTTACCTAAGAATCACCATATAAGATCAAATCTTGATGTGATCCAAAAGCTTTAGCTTGATAAATGAACCGAGAGTTACCTAGTTCGTAGAACCCGTCTTAACCCTTCTTTTTTTTTTGAAATGAATGTTAAATTTATTCACACAAAAAAACTGTTTTACAATTTCTGCATCAGTTTTTGAAAAATAGAGCATAATATAGAGACTATTTTGAAAACCAGAAAAAAACTTGAACAAGCTTCTAAATCTGAATAACTGAGAAGAGATCTATTGTTGAATCTGAGTCGTGAACCATCTGCTTAAGCCATCATCGTAGTCATGATCTCCTGCAACACAGATTGAGCTGAAGCGATTGCGCATGTTCTTGTCGATAATCTTGATCATACGTGGAGGAGGAGTCGGATCTTCACCATGTCGTCGCTGATTCTGTTCCCTCCAAATATGGTACAAAGATGATTGAAACACATAGCGTAGGATAAATGTTGTAATGCGATCAAATGGTGAGTCATGAAGGAGAGTAGTGAGTTGATCCCAGCTTGTGGTGTAGCGATTACCGAGTAAGTTTAGAGTGAGAGTCTCCCAAACCTCTAACGAGTAGCCACAGTCGAAGAATAGGTGATTGCGAGATTCATCTAGGTGACTACAAAGAACACAAGTGCTCTGTTGCGCGATACTCCAACCGACGGTTTAATCTGGAGTTGTTAAACGGTTCAGAGAAGCTAGCCAAGCAAAAAAAGAGTACTTGGGAGTAGCGTATTTAAACCATATGCCTTTGTGCCCTGTCGTTGTAGCGTGAGCTACTCTAATCTGGTTCCTAGTGCTTTTCGTTGTGAATTTGCGTTTATAAGAGTCTCCTGAGGCTCTCCATAACTAAACATCCTCTCCATCCTTACGTCCTCGTTGAGCTTTGCAAATTTCTTCCTCAATCTTGTTCAGATTCTCCGTTCGGTGTCTCTTTCTCCGATTAGAGTTCATCACCGAGGCTACTGTGGCATTTGCTGGGATTCCCATGTCAATATACCCTTGTGTTCCTGTGATATCCAATAATCTGCCCAGTGACGACCAAGAATCAAACCAAAAAGATGCAGAGTTCCCATTCTGAATCTCAATCTTGTGAAATTCTCTCGCAGTGTCTCTATATTTGAGTAGCTTTCGCCACATCCAAGAGCCTGAGCTTGTATTTTCTTTAACGGACCAGAAGGAGCCTTGTCTAATAAGCATTCTCTTTATCCAGTCAATCCAGAAGGAGCCTTGAAATGATTCTCCACACTAGCTTCAGGCAGCTCACTTTATTTGCTTCTTTTAAAAATTTAATCCCGAGCCCTCCTTCAGATTTTGGTTTGCATACTTCACTCCATGCCACCTTAGCTTTCTTAGGATTAAGATCTGGTCCAGACCAGAGGGAAGCGGCACACAATTGTTTAATTTCCTGGATACATCGACTTGGAAGCCTAAAAGCAGAGATCCAAAAATTTGTTATACTTGCTATGACTGATCCAATTAGTTGCAATCTGCCTGCATACGATAAGTATCTTCCTCTCCAAGACTTGAGTCGAGACCTGATTTTTCCAATAAGCAGCTCGTAATCTGTTCTACCCATTCGCTTCATTAACAGCTGCAGGCCCTAATACTTCACCGGAAGCTGGCCAGTATTAAAAGGGAATCGGGCTATGATGGCTTCGCGATTTTGGTCTGAGACACCGGCCAAGTAGAGAGTAGATTTCTCTAAACTTATTTTCAACCCAGATTTTCCAGCAAAGTCATCAAAAATCTTTATTGTTTCTTCAATCGATCATTGGGTTCCATCAATAAACACCATAACGTCATCTGCGAAGCAGAGGTGCGTTATTTGAATCCCTTTACACTTGGGATGATAACCAATTTTCCTTTCGGCAGCAGCCTTGTCCAACAGCCGCGACAGAACATTCATACAGATTATAAACAAATACGGAGAGAGCGAGCATCCTTGGCGCAGACCTCTCTTACTATTAAAATACCCAGCTAGTTCTCCATTTACTTGAATAGAGAAAGAAGCTGTTGATATACACAACCTGATCCAATGAACAAATGTATCTGGAAAATTCAAAGCAGTAAGAGTATTCAACACAAACTCCCATTGAACTGAATCGAACGCTTTCGAAATGTCTATCTTCATCGCACATCTCGGAGATACCGACGTCTTGTGATAGTCCTTAATCAATTCTGTCGCCAACAACACATTCTCCATCAGAAGGCAATCTTTTACAAATGCCGACTGATTTCCGCCTATAAATTTAGGAAGCATTACTTTCAATCGATTAGCAATCAACTTGGAGATTACCTTGTAAATCACATTGCAGCAGGATATAGGTCTGTAGTCTCGCATTTCTCTCACTTCATCTTTTTTAGGAATGAGCGCTAGTATCGTTGAGTTAATACCCTTAGGAAGAAACCCCTTCGAAAAAAATGATTTCACTGCCACTGTAAAATCATTTCCTATAATCGGCCATGCTGTTTTGTAGAATTCACTTGTGAAACCGTTTGGACCCGGGGACTTATCATTTGGCATAGAGAAAAGCACCTTCTTTATCTCCTCCTCCGACACTTCTTTTTCTAGGATCTGACAATCAATATCCGTGCATCGAAAATCCAAAAGAGACTGTAACTCCTCTGTAGTTATCCCTTGATAATTAGTTGGCGTGAAAGTCTAAAATTCCTTAAAAAACCGTTCAGCCTCATTTTTAATCTCCTCCGCTGTTTTCAACACTTCACCACTAGGACTAATGATTTCTCTTATCGAATTTATCATTTTTCGAATCTGAGCAGTTTGGTGAAAGTAAGAATTGTTACCATCCCCCACATTTAGCCAATGAAGTTTTGCTTTTTGCTTGAGAAATCCTTCTTCGAGGTCCGAGAGTAATTGCCATTTCTTATATGCTTCAGCTTCAGCTTCCATTTTACTAGGAGATGGATCTAGAAGCGTGTCTGCTTGCTTTGAACAAAGGATTTCATACGCCTCTCTTGCTCGTTTAGGAAGATCCCCCAGCTTCTCTTTCCCTAACGAGCGGAAAAGAGGTTTTAAAGCCTTTAATTTCTTCGAGAGGCGAAACAGAGCTGACGTTGAATCAAATAACGGAACCGTACTTTCCCAGAAATTCTCCACAGCCGGAATAAATTGTGGGATTTTTGTCAACACATTAATGAACTTAAACGGCCTTCTCTTTCTACCAGAAGCAGCCTCTAGCAAAAACCGTCCTCGGGAATGATGAGAGCATCCACCAGATTCAAAAACACAATACGATTATGGGTAAATATCCATCCAATGTTCATTGACCAGCAATCGATCAAGCTTTTTACAGACTAGGCCTTCAGCTCGTTTGTTACACCATGTGAAACGAGGACCATGATACCCCAAATCTAGAACAGAACAATCTCATACTAAATCCTGGAAATCTCTCGTTCCTTGCGGCAGCGATTCCAGACCATTTGAGTGTTCTTCTCCTTCTAAAATCTCATTGAAATCTCCACATATCATCCAAGGTTTCTTGCGAAATAATGGAGAATCATGGTGACTTCGTATGTCCTCTCTTCCATCACATTTGAGGAATATACAAATGTGCAATAGAATTTGAATTTCTATTGAAAGAGGAAGGAGGCCACGTCAGCAAGGGATGAGGGATTAGGGCGATCAGTTTGGCGATTAGGGTTTCTCAAAATTTTACCGAACGCAAAGGATTCCGGCGGATCCGCCGTCGGTATCTCCCGGATGGGAACTCAGGCGAAGTAATTACCTCCCTGTCCACGGATACGTCTCGGGAAGCATAGAAAAAACCATCATGGGCTAATGTCGTGAAGAATAGACCTAGTCTATTGAAGCATGATTTCAATATTTCGATTGTTGATGGAGTAGCAGAGGCTGTGATTGTTCCAGATGAAGTGCAGGAGGATGCTCCTTTATGGGAGGATTTCATGATTGGTCGTTTCTTATCAGAAGCGCCTCATGTTGCAAAGATACATGTTATCGTAAACAAAATTTGGCCTTTAGGAGACAAAACCGTGAAGGTCGATGTGTTTGCGGTTAATGAAAAAATGGTGAAGTTTCGTATCAGAGATGATACAGTTCGAGCGAGAGTTCTAAGAAGGGGTATGTGGAACATAGCTGACATACCTATGATAGTTTCTAAATGGTCTCCAATAATAGAAGACAGTCAACCGGAGATTAAGACCATCCCAATATGGGTAATTTTGAAGAACGTTCCGCATACGATGTACTCTTGGCAGGGTTTGGGATTCATTGCTAGTGCTGTGGGTGAGCCTAAGAGATTACACCCGGAGACTGAACTGTGTACCAACTTCGAGGAAGCAAAAGTATTTGTGGAAGCTGATATGTCGAAGGAGCTCCCAAAGAAGCATCAATTCAAACTAAAGAAGGGGGAGGAAGTGACGGTGGAGTTCTCCTACCCATGGCTACCACCCCGTTGCAAAACATGTGAGATATAGGGTCATCTTGCTGAAACATGTTTGGTGAACTCAGCAAAGAAAGTCACAAAAGAAGCCACGATATTCATAGTTCAACAAGAGGAAGGAGTAATTGCAGGAAAGGAGGAAGTGGTTGCAGAGAATCATAGAGAAAATCAGAAGACAAATTTAACTCCTATCTCTCTGGAGAAAGAGATAGATTTATCGGAAACGTCAATAGATACGAACTCTGTTTTGGGGACCGAAAAACAGAGTTCATGAAAGGAAGCATCAGAGGTAGAGAGTAAAGTAAAGGAGACGGAGGAATGGGTGGAGGACTCTGAAGAATGGCAAGCAGTATCTCCAAACAAGGTGGGGAGGCAATCTGCGATGAAATCAAATGATTCTCTTATACCTTCTTCATCTCGATATTCTGTTCTTCAGGGGACATATTGATAACATGCATATTTTACCCGTTTTTACTATCATAAGTGAGTGCTTTAATAAGCATTTCACTAAGGTTTTGATGCATAAACACTAGATTTCGAGTATTTGGTTGTTCAAGACTCTTTTCAGGAAATCTTAGCAAAAGACGCATATTTTGGAGCAAAATGGACAATTCCGGAAACAGTGCCCGAGGACAGAAGTTCAACACCAAATGAAGGCCTTCCCACCACGAGATCAAGCTCATATTTGGAGACAAGGTAGCCTTATCAGCTATCTTTCACCTCGAAGTGGTTTGAGAGAAATCCCACGGTTGGATCTCAAGTGATGAAGGAAGCAAGAAGGTCCGTCAAGCACCCGGAAGGACGAGCTGGCCGCGCCACGGCCAAACCAGACGACCAGTGGCCGCGCCACGGCCAAACCAGACGACCAGTGGCCGCGCCACGGCCAGTCGCTCGCGCGGCCAGGCCACTCACGGATTCCCGAGGCCATTTGAAGCCCAACTTAAACCCGCAGCCGTCTTATGCAAGCCAAGACCTAATCCACGACCTAGGGCACTTGAAGACCTATATATACTCGACCTTTAGGGTTTTTTAGGGCATCACCACTTAGAATCTCGAAATTCTCTTGTTACAAACCTCTCTTGGCGGCCGCGAATCTTTGATTCGTGGTTTTCACTTTGTTCTTTGAGGGATATTGAGTTGTTATTGAACCCTCTTTTATTTCATTCGATTTATACAAGTTATGCATTCATCAATCACGTTTTCTACTTCTTCTTTTATGTCTGAGTAGTTTACTTTCGTTGGGTGTTCTTTAAGGGGATCTATGGAGAATTTCATTAACTGTTGTTGAACCGATTGTTTAGGGCGAAGATTAGGATTTTCAGTCTCACCTTATTCGTTCTTATTGCATGAGTCTGGCGTCATGAACTATATTCTGATCGCAGGGTCTTGAGAACGACGAATGTCATGAATCTCAGATCTAGACCAAAATAGGGTAGAGAGCATCCTTTAAAAGATGTCTGAATGTTTATTGTCTCGATCCTATTGCGTGTTCGTCTAGGACGCAGGATATGAAAGTATACCTGTGGAATGGAAGTTCGCAGATCGACCTAGTTTGATAAAGTTAGGTTGTTAAAACCAGTGAATCAGTTTGGGGAAAATCGCCTAGTCTCGCTTGCTTAACTTTTGTGTGTTTGATTTCTAGTTAGAACCCCATAGATTTCCCGAGAAGATTCCCAACGTGTTCTCCCCATCTGCTTTTACATCGAGATTTACGCACTTCAATATTTACTTTTCCTGCACTGCTTGCTTGATTTTTTTTTTTTACAAGTTCTTAAGTTTGATTTCTTTTTCCCGTTGGTCATAGAAGAGATTGACAACCTCCTCTATATAAGACGTGATACTGCTTTCTTTATTCTCTGCAAAAACCGAGACACTTACCCCCCAAACCCCAATTCTCTGCGTCTTTGGTTGCCTTGATTCTTCTGTTTTGCAGTTGACCTCCTCCCTGTGGATCGATACCCTAAGTACTACAACGCACGCTGTGCACTTGCAGCTTAGGGTCCTACAAATTCAAAGCCTGACGAGTCCCCAAAGAAATCCTCCAAACTCGGACGACTATTTAGACCCCATCACATATAATAGTGAGGAAGAAGGCCAGAAAGATGAGAAAGAAAATGACGTAGAAGAAGGCGAATTTCAGAAAGAAACGCCAAAGGAAGCAGCTCATATTGATGTTGTAGAACACGTTGAGCCAGGATCTCGTACCTCACTTCACCGTGCTCCGAATGTCTTAACCCTTCTTTTACTTAGAAAGCTTATCTTTTTATCGTTTAAATCTTTACTTCTTACTCAAATAGTTTAAAGTTCATTTATTTATGGTCTTGAGTGACACAAGATCCAGTCTTTAGTTTCTTTTAGTATTAAAGTCTCTATCTTTCACCATATCGACTTGACTTGTAACGACCAACATAGCTGATTTCTTACTAACGTCCCCAAATGGATTAATACCCATACACTATACTGCATACGGTTGACAGTGTTGGGTAATTGACCCAACAGGCCTAAAAAAACTGTTGTCAATAACATAGATCGATCTTACTTGTTAGAGTTAGGTCGTTAAATCCGGTGATTACAGTTTAGGGAAAATTGATAACATGCATATTTTACCCATTTTTACCATCATAAGTGAGTGCTTTAATAAGCATTTCACTAAGGTTTTAATGCATAAACACTGGATTTTGAGTATTTGGTTGTTCAAGACTCTTTTCAGGTAAACTTAGCAAAAGACGCTTATTTTGAAGCAAAATGGATATTTCCGGACACAGTGCTCGAGGACAAAAGTTCAACATCAAAAGAAGGTCTTCCCACCACAATATCAAGCTCATATTTGGAGACAAGGTAGCCTTATCAGCTGTCTTTCACCTCGAAGTGGTTTGAGAACAATCCCACGGTTGGATCTCAAGTTATGGAAGAAGCAAGAAGGTCCGTCAAGCACCCGGAGGGACGAGCTGGCCGTGCCACGGCCAAGCCAGACGACCAGTGGCCGCGCCACGGCTGGTCGCTTGCGTGGCTAGACAACTCGCGGTTCTCGAGCCCATTTGAAGCCCAACTTAAACCCGCAGCCGTCTTATGCAAGCCAAGACCTAATCCACGACCTAGGGCACTTGAAGACCTATATATACTCGTTGTTCAGGATTTTTTTTTAGGGAGAGACGAAACAAAAATTCATAGATTTCTTTTGGTGGCCGCGAATCTCTGATTCGTGGTTTTCACCTTGTTCTTTGAGGGAGATTGATTTGTTCTTGAACCCTCTTTCTTTCTTATTGATTTATACAAGTTATGCATTCATCAATCACGTTTTCTACTTCTTCTTTCATGTCTGAGTAGTTTATTTTCGTTGGGTGTTCTTTAAGGGGATCTATGGGGAATTTCATTAACTGTTTTTAAACCGATTGTTTAGGCCGAAGATTAGGGTTTTCTGTCTCACCATATTCGTTCTTATTGCATGAGTCTAGCGTCATGAACTAGTATCCTGATCGCAGGGGCTTGAGAGCGACGAATGTCCTGAATCTCAGATCTAGACCATAATAGGGTAGAGAGCATCCTTTAAAAGATGTCTGAATGTTTATTGTCCCGATCTTATTGTGTGTTCGTCTAGGACGCAGGATACGACAGTATACCTGCGAAATAGATGTTCACAGATCGATCTTGCTTGTCAGAGTTAGGTCGTTAAAACTAGTGAATCAGTTTAGGAAAAATCGCCTAGCCTCGTTTGCTTAACTTTTGTGTGTTTGATTTCTAGTTAGAACCCCATAGATTTCCCGAGAAGATCCCCAACGTGTTTTACCCCATCTGCTTTTAAATCGAGATTTACGCACTTCAATATTTACTTTTTATGCACTGCTTATCTGATTTCCTTTTTACAAGTCTTTAAGTTTATTTTCCTTTTCCCGTTGGTTACAGAAGAGATTGACAACCTTTTCTATATAAGGCGTGATACTGCTTTCTTTATTTCTTGCAAAAACCGTGACACTTACCCCAAAACCCCAGTTCCCTGCGTCTTTGGTTGCCCTGATTTTCTGTTTTGCAGTTGACCTCCTCCCTGTGGTTCGATACCCTAAGTACTACAACGCACGCTGTGCACTCGTAGCTTAGGGTCCTACAAATTCAAAGCTCGACGAGTCCCCAAATAAATCCTCCAATCTCGGACGACTATTTATACCCCATCAAGCTTTTGGCGCAGTTGTCGGGGAGGTTGCGTTTCGCTGTCCAAAGCAAAGGTCAGGATCACAACTCAAAGTTTCAGGAACTACCATACCATGGAACACACGAGGAGCGATCCTTACATGCCTCCTAATGCACGCCCACCTGGAGAATCTCTGCACCATTCTCGGAGACCATCTCCAACGCTGCTACCACACGAGCGCTTCATGCCTCGCCCTCAAGGAGGATTCCCACCTCCTATTATCCAGGGAAGCGAGAGTCTCCACCTCCAGACGCTACCTCTTGCCCAGAACGATAAGAGAATCGCACCTGCTCCTTTATATCAACAAGTGGAGAACCTTATCGAGGCGATAACAGTAATGACTGATTATCAAGCTATGTCTGAAAGATCCCTACACGCTCGGATGGACTCTATCCACAGGGAAGTCTTCCACAAGCTCCGGGAAGTCGCCAACAACGTGAAGGTATTGGAGAACCGAACTTTTGGCAACATCAACAAACTATTCAGAACTTCCGAGGACTTGGCGGATCACAAAGGTACTCTGAATCGCGGACTAGGAGACATCCGCGCCCTGAAGTACGAGTTTGAAGAAACTCGCGGGGCCACTTACAACATTATGGGCCGAATGGAGAAGAACATCCAGGAGATGGAACACGTCCAACACAAGGCTGAATTGCAAGTCGAGGACTTGAGAGACGAGTTTCAGAACATGGTGAAAGCCCAGAAAAGAAGTGAAGCTTCACTGGGAAGGTTGTCCAAGGAACAGAGAAGATTAGATGAGTTGTTCTGCGATCTAATCGAAAATAAAGAGAGGAAGGAAGCCCGACCCAACGCCGGACATGTCCCCTGCCATTTCATTGAGCCGCACTCAGTGTTTGAGCCGATCTCCTCGCCCAGAACGTCTCGAGAATCGTCGGCAGAGCTCCTCGAAATACCCTTTACTACGAAGGGGAATCCATCAAAGATGGTGAGACCTCTCACCACGCATATCCTGAGAGAAAAATTGGTGGAGTTTATCGGCAAAGTCAAGACTATCCCAAAGGATACGCCCTTCGAGGAAGCATGGGAGAAGTGTGATTTGGCCAAATTCTTCGGAGAAAACCTTGAAGGAAAGGAAGGGGCTCGCATTCACTTTGACAAGGCGCGATGCACCAACGTCGAGGAGGTGATGGCGATGCCGCAAGCGAGAATACACGACTGGTAACCGACCCACATGGATCCCAAGGGTTTGGAGCAGTTCAACGCCTTGGTTCAAATCCTCCCACATGAAGTGACATTTGAGCGAGCTTACATTGAGCATCAGGTCGGCCACTACTTTGCAAAAAGTAGAGAGTCCTTGGGTGGGATCAAGCACCATTTCAATAAGGCGAGAAGAGATCGAGAAATCCGAGACCTCCACAAGGTTCAGGATCACGGCCGTTTCCTAATAACGTGCAGCATTAGAGGGATCGATTTCAGCAAATCATTATGCGACTCTGGGTCTTGCATCTGTGTGATAACCGAATGGGGAGCATGGAAGCTCGACATCAAACGTGGCGTGTCGACGAACATCAAGATTGGATTGGCGGACCAATCTTTCGCAGCCGCGAAAGGAGTCATTTATGATCTCCCGGTCATCATTGGCGATTGTAGAATCCCGGTAGACTTCTACATAGTCAAAACACGCCAAGAAGAAGCTGCACCTTTCATCTTGGGATGGCCATTTTTGGCCACTGCAGGAGCTATCATGGATTGGCCCAATAGGCGAGTCTCATTCGCGAATATCGACGGGAAAAATTTCTATCCTGTAATACCATACACCATCGAGAAACATCTTCTTGAGAGGGATGAAGATGCAATCATGGAGAGACTCGAGGAGCCCTTAGCAGAAGAGGCCGCGCAGAAGGCAAAAAGACCTTGCCTAAGGTCGAACTCCACCTCCAACTAAGCTCCCAAACTACCAAAGTCTAGCTAAAAGACTCTAAACAAGAGCGGCTCAATGGGAGACAACCCATTTTAGGTACTCTCTTTCTCATCTCCTTAACCATACTAATCTTTAGTTTTGGTTTCTTCTTAGTTTACAGCATTTTCATAAACCCCAAAAGCAAAAAAAAGTTCAGAAAAAACAAGAAAAACACAAAACAAAATCAGAAAAACCAGAAAAGACAAAAAAAAAAAATGTAGAAGGAGCTTCGAAGAACACTCACCGGGCGACGAAAGGCCCGTGGGCCGGCCAGAAGGAGCCTGGCCGCGCCACGAGCCATGATGGGGCGAAGAGGACGTGCCCGGCCGCGGCCGCGACAACCCGTCGCCCGGCCGGCCTTCGTCTGAAACGTTCCCCCATCCCGACTTCACCAATCCAGATCTCCTTCAACCTGTGTCAAGCCTTTCAAGCATCCTCCTTGATTCAATGGCCTGAAAACATCCTAAAGACCGCAAATATAACTTCCACAACCGCGGCATACTACTGTTGCATCAAAGACGGCGATACAAGACAAGACTCCATCCAAGTCAAGTTGAGTCAATGATCCATCTCTCTACATACTTCTTCCAACACGTTCAACGGACCTGTATCCACGAAGACGAAGAAGAATACAACGGTTCTAGAGGATGAAAACCGTTGTGCAAGCTCTTGAAGGAAGAAGATGCCACTTCCTTCACCCAAACCGCAAAGAGAAAAGTTCCCGAAGACTAGCTTCTCTCTTCCGCGACCGATAGGCCTGGGCATTCGGATATTCGGGTCGGTTCCGGGTCCTACCCGATCGGTTTCGGGTCTTTCGGGTAGAGGGATTTAATACCCATATAGGTACCGATTGAATTTCGATTCGGTTTCGGTTCGGTTATTTTCGGTTCCGGGTCGGTTCGGGTATGAAATTTCAGAACCGCATAAAACCCGAAAATTTTCTGTAAGGAAAGTAGAGAGTCCTTGGGTGGGATCAAGCACCATTTCAATAAGGCACCGCATAACCAAGATCGGTTCGGTTACTTTGGATTTGAATATTTTAAAAAAAACCTGTATACCCGAAATGTTAGTTGCATACCCGAAAAAATAAAATCCAAAGTACCAAATTCAAATCCAAAGTACCAATCTTAAACAACACATCTGATCGAATATACCAAATTCAAATCCAAAGTACTGGAAACAAAGAAACAAAACATAAAATAGAGTACAAAATCATCAAAGATTCCAAAGTTCAAAGATAAAAACATCAAGATTTGAGTCGATGAGTCTTTCATCTTCACTTCCACTTCTTGTCATCTTCAGTGTCCTCCTGATTCCTGAACAAAACAAAACACTTACAATCTAAGAGACATTGACAATTATAAAAAACAAAAACAACATTACATCAAAGAATGCTAGGCTACTTAAGACATAAAGATATTGGCGAGACTAATAAGGACTTAGTTACCTCATTCTCACTTCTCAGGTTCCTTGACTTTGCATGTTGAATTCAGGTTCAAACTCTAAAAACGAGAGCAAGAACTTAGTTAGTAATCGAAATTGTAAAGGCATATATTAAGAGAGTTCAAAAGAAAGAAAGTTACCTCTCATAAGATCATCTTCCAACTCTACGTCCGAAAGAAGTTGTTCAATTGTAATCACTCCTTTTTCATTCATATGAATTTCACATTTCAACCATTGTTCAGTGCACATCAACACTTCAACCACGTATGGTGTCAAACAACTCCTATACGGGTCTAATACCCTCCCACTAGTCCTAAATGCATATTCTGATGCAACTGAAGACACTTGCATTGCAAGTATATCCCTAGCTACTAGAGACAGAATTGGGAACTTGAGACTGTTTCTTTTTCACCAATCTAAAACATCGTAATCTGTACCTTTCATAAGCTTCGGATTCTCGACAGGTTCTTTCAAGTACAATTCCAGCTCATTAACTGATTCTGGAATCCCAGATTCTTGCAAAAGCTCCTCATACAAGCTATCCATTCTCTCATAGCCGAGACCATTACTAAAAACCCTTCTATTAAAAACTTCACCTGTAACTTGATCTTCCGACTGCGACTGAGAATGAGTAGACGATGTTCTTTGTGACTGAGACCCACCAGTAGCAGTTTTGTTAGCAAAACCATTGTACTCGTCAAACAAACTCTCCAATATCTTCATGATTTCTTTTGAAAGTTGATTAAACTCGATGCTTTCTAAGCCATAAAGCATCTCAAAACAGAGGTTAGCAAACTTCATCTTCTTCCTTGGGTCGAAAACACTTGCTACTATCAAAAGCTTGTTCATCTCACGGTTTTGAGATGAAGCATTTTCCTTTGTAGTTACCCAAAACGGATTCCAGTACTTCTTTAATTTCGTCATCATAGCAAAGGCTTTGTAACTTAGCTCTTGATCAGGACCTGCATTAGTGCTGATGGCACTAATATTCCTTGTGATGGTGACTATCTCTGCGTAGATTTTATGAGCAGTCACTGAAGTTGAAGCTGAAAGACTCAAAGTGGAATTGTAAAAAATGATTAGGAATTGAATCAACCTCTCAACTTCTTCAAAATCAGTTGTAGATGGTGGCCCGATCCTCTTCTTCCCCTCCACAATTTCCAAGAAGTAGTCGTTATACGGTTTATCTTCAGCCTCCATCTTCTCAAATGCCAATTTAAACTTCATGGCTTGATCCAGCATGAGATAAGTGGCATTCCATCTCGTCCTCACATCTAAAGGTAAGCTTCCCCTTGTCATTTTCCCTGTTTCTACACGAAACTCAAACGACTTAAGTCTGTTTGTTGAAGACCTCACATACTGAATACTATTACGAACAGCAGCAATACTGGCATCTATCTCCATCAAACCCTCCTTCACGATCAAGTTCAAGATGTGAGTTGAACACCTCAAATGCAAAAAATTCCCTTCCAGAACCAAAGCATCATCACCAACTTGACTGAATCCTTCCTTGAACTTCTTCATAGCCGAACTGTTAGCTGTGGCATTGTCTACTGTGATGCAGAAGATTCTCTTTATATCCCACTCTGCTAAACAGTCAATTAGAACCTTCGAGATTGTAGCACCTTTATGATCTGAAACCGGTTTGAAGCCTATGATCAACTTCCTTAACTTCCAACTAGCATCAATAAAATGTGCTGTTACTACCATATAACTATTTGACGTATTAGGAGCAACCCATATATCTGTAGTTAGGGACAACCTCTGCTTATTCTGTCCAAGAATATTCTTCATAGTTGCTTTTCTTGAGACAAACATCTCCACAATTTCTCTTGTGCATGTTCTCCGAGAATGAGGCTGATACAGCTTCACTCTTGAGCAGAAATGTCTCCAAGCTAAACTCTCTACGAAAGCTAAAGGCAATTCTGCTAATACCATCATCTCATTCGTAGCATCCCTAAAAACTTTTTCAGATACCTTACACATTGCTAGATTCCCTTCCTCATCAGGAGTTAACACAGATTGACTTTTAAACTTATTAGCAGCTAGCCATACCTTGTACGACTTGCAACCTTCGAGATGTTTCTTCAGATTGGATGTGCCAGATTTGGTTGGACAAGACATCTCTTTCGCACAATAATGACAATTGCATTTGTCATAATTGTCTTCCTGTCTCGTGAAGTGATCCCAAACCCAAGACCTTGTCTTCTTCCTTGACCCTAAACCAGAACCACTGCCTCCGGTTTTGTCCTTCCTCTTCCCTTTTTTTCCAGTTCCAGGAGTTGGTGTTTGAGCATCCTCGTCTGTTACATCCATTGGAGAGTCATTGTTTCGTATAGGAGAATCACAAGACGCCATCTGCAACAGAATGAAAACAAAAACATAAACATTGGTATACAAAAGCACGAATGACATTGACAGAGACATAGACTAAGAGGATCATTGATATGGATAAAAATCGAGAGAGACAGAGACAGAGACTCATAGAGACAGAGACATTAGTATACACTTTACAAGACGCCAACATGTTACTCAACTAATCAAGCATTCGATTTCAAGCTATGAGTATGACAATGTTGAAACTTGAAAGCTATGACAATGCTATTTATTTTGACAAGAAGAAATCAAGTTAATCATCGTTACACATCTGGATTTACATGAACACAACTCTAGACTCTCGTATCACTTATTTTTATGCTTCAAACCTCAAAGTTACAAACTACAGAGACACGACTAGGATTCAAAATCAAAGTAGTTTAAATCAAGAAGGAAATCGGAAGCAGTACATCAAATCCGAAGCATTATCGAATTTGGATTTCTGGATTTCCAATTTAGGATCGATTAACATGAATTTTTTTCCTATTACAAACACAAATTAAAGACAGAGAGACTGAGAGAAAGAAAGACAGAGAGACATAGACACATACCTCCGATTGGTTTCTCGACGAGGCTGACGGTGGCGATGAAAGAGATCCGGCGAACTTAGCTAGGGATTCCAGTTTGTATTTGGAGATTTATCTGTCTCGGGTAATAAGTGTGAGAGATGAGGAAACTCAATCGACATAACTCGGCGTCTAAGCCTAAACCGAAGAAGCCCTTATCCCCTAAGTCACATTTTTCGGTTAACCGATCGGGTATCGGGTAGGAACCGGAACCGACCCGATACCCACAGTTCTCAATCTCATTACCCGTCGAGTAAGCATTGTTATAACCGAACCCGATCCGAACCGGTTTTTTCGGGTCGGTTCCGGTTCGGTTTTTCGGGTCCGGGTTTTTTGCCTAGGCCTAGCGACCGAGACCTTTACCGAAGCCAAGTAAGAATTTCATATGGCATTGAAGTTCGACCTAGCAACACCTGTCTTCCGGGATTCCGAACACATCGCCGGATAGGCCAGCATAGACCCAAACTTCAAGTTTCTGAGGTGATGCAATCTTCAAGACGCAAGGACGGAAGATTTTTCATCTCTCATTCACGGTGTTATCAAAGGTCGAGGAACCAAGACGAGTACTCAACAACCGGAGTACCTGTTCTTCTCAACAAAGGTGAGCCAATCATCACCACTAAACGCCTATCACCGCCAACATCACCATCACACGCCCACCACCACCAAACGAAGCAAGGAAGCTCAACTGCGCAACACATTTCCTTTCGAGCTAAGTTTTAGATTTCTTTAGTTCAACTAAATCGATTCTAAGCAGTGACATAAGGAGAATGATCAAGTCCTTAGCTCAATCATACCACACGACCATCCACCCATACCAAACCCAACGCCACTTTCAAGTAAGTCTTCACAAGCTTGTACTTGAATTTACCTATCTTTTTCACCTCAACTTGATTTAAACAAACTGGGGAAAATTTGATTTAAGTCTGGGGGTGTTTCTTATACTAACTATGCTTTGATTTGATGAGTCTTAAGCATACATGCATCATTTATCGAGTCGTTTTATAGAGTCAAAACTTTTTTCTTTTAGTCGGAAACTATGAACTTTGCTAGGTACAAGTCATTTCGAACAAGGAACCTTAATGACCATTCTCACGGGTTTAGAAGCAAGGTTTACTAAGTTTAACATTGCGAGTGGATTATTCCAACAGAGAAAGTTCTAATCTCTAGAGTACTCGAAGGATCTTGCGTTGACTCCGCACCTAATGAATCAAAACTTCTCGTCAAGGGGCTTGAGGTACTTCGAACTTTGCTCCTCTTTTAAACTCTAGCATGACTAAGTAGATGAAATGAAACCTCTCCTTGATCTTCCCTTGTTATAGAAAAGAAAAAAAAATAGAAAGAAAAATCTTAGTTTGAGGATGGCAACCCGAGTTCCTTAAAGGACCATGACGGTTCGCAGACATCATGAAAACTTCAAAGATGTGATCATTCTCAAGCTAAGAAGAAAAGAAAACAAAATGTAGAATAAGAAAGTCGATAGAAAAAATAAAATGATACCCTAGAAATGTAGGGAGAAATCGACTGAGGGAAGAGAAAATAGGAGAGTTGTGTCTGAAATGTCTTTGTCTAAATGTTTGGAAGAAAAGAGTATAATGTCTCGTCGACCAATACTCCGTCGATAGAGACCGCACGCCTAAATGAATAAAGGGGTCAACAAGAGAGAGCTCGAAATACTCAAAGGGACCATGAAGCGTATCCGGGAAGGGTGAAAAACTCAAGGTAACTAGACTCAAACGCCTTGAAGCTGAATTCCGAGTTACGTGACTCAAACATGTCAATTGCTAGACTTGATGAGTTCCCAAGTATTGGTGAGTTTCCACGTTTTCAAACCTCTTTTCCTTACTTAGATTTCTGTTTTGTTTGAGGACAAACAAAGATTTAAGTTTGGGGGAGTTGATAACATGCATATTTTACCCATTTTTATTATCATAAGTGAGTGTTTTAATAAGCATTTCACTAAGGTTTTAATGCATAAACACTAGTTTTCGAGTATTTGGTTGTTCAAGACTCTTTTCAGGTAAAATTAGCAAAAGACGCTTATTTTGGAGCAAAATGGACATTTCCGGAAACAGTGCTCGAGGACAAAAGTTCAACATCAAACGAAGGCATTCTCACCACAAGATCAAGCTCATATTTGGAGACTAGGTAGCCTTATCAGTTGTCTTTCACTTCGAAGTGGTTTGAGAACAATCCCACAGTTGGATCTCAAGTTATGGAAGAAGCAAGAAGGTCCGTCAAGCTCCCGGAGGGACGAGCTGGCCGCGCCACGGCCAAGCCAGACGACCAGTGGCCGCGCCACGGTCGGCCACTCGTGGTTCCTGAGCCCATTTGAAGCCCAACTTAAATCCGCAGCCATCTTATGCAAGCGAAGACCTAATCCACGACCTATGGCACTTGAAGACCTATATATACGCGTTGTTTAGGGTTTTTTTTTTAGGGAGAGAGGAAACACATATTCATTGATTTCTTTTGGTGGCAACGAATCTCGGATTCGTGGTTTTCACCTTGTTCTTTGAGGGAGATTGATTTGTTCTTGAACCCTCTTTCTTTCTTATCGATTTATACAAGTTATGCATTCATCAGTCACATTTTCTACTTCTTCTTTCTTGTCTGAGTAGTTTATTTTCGTTGGGTGTTATTTAAGGGGATCTATGGGGAATTTCATTAACTGTTTTTAAACCGATTGTTTAGTCCTAAGATTAGGGTTTTCTGTCTTACCAT
The DNA here is from genome assembly GCA_020283515.1 of Alliaria petiolata. Taxonomy (NCBI): domain Eukaryota; kingdom Viridiplantae; phylum Streptophyta; class Magnoliopsida; order Brassicales; family Brassicaceae; genus Alliaria; species Alliaria petiolata. The sequence goes on along the minus strand of JAHZTW010000003.1, from coordinate 67,645,171 downwards.
ATTCGTTCTTATTGCATGAGTCTAGCGTCATGAACTATATTCTGATCGCAGGGTCTTGAGAGCGACGAATGTCCTGAATCTCAGATCTAGACCATAATAGGGTAGAGAACATCCTTTAAAAGATGTCTGAATGTTTATTGTCCCGATCTTATTGTGTGTTCGTCTAGGACGTAGGATATGACAGTATACCTGCGAAATAGATGTTCACAGATCGACCTTACTTGTCAGAGTTAGGTCATTAAAACTAGTGAATCAGTTTAGGGAAAATCGCCTAGTCTCATTTGATTAACTTTTGTGTGTTTGATTTCTAGTTAGAACCCCATTAATTTCCCGAGAAGATCCCCAACATGTTTTACCCCATTTGCTTTTAAATCGAGATTTACGCACTTCAATATTTACTTTTTCTGCACTGCTCATCTGATTTCCTTTTTACAAGTCTTTAAGTTTATTTTCCTTTTCCCATTGGTTATAGAAGAGATTGACAACCTTTTCTATATAAGGCGTGATACTGGTTTCTTTATTCTTGCAAAAACCGTGACACTTACCCCAAAACCCCAGTTCCCTGCGTCTTTGGTTGCCCTGATTTTCTGTTTTGCAGTTGACCTCCTCCATGTAGTTCGATACTCTAAGTACTACAACGCACGCTGTGCACTTGCAGCTTAGGGTCCTACAAATTCAAAGCTCGACGAGTCCCCAAAAAAATCCTCCAATCTCGGACGACTATTTAGACCCCATCAAAAATCGCCTAGTCTCGTTTGCCTAACTTTTGTGAGTTTGATTTCTAGTTAGAATCCCATAGATTTTCCGGGAAGATCCCCAACGTGTTTTCCCCCATCTGCTTTTCAACTCGAGATTTACGCACTTCAATATTTACTTTTTCTACACTGTTCACCTGATTTCCTTTTTACAAGCACTTAAGTTAATTTTCTTTTTCCCGTTGGTTATAGGATTGATTGACAACCTCTTCTATATAAGACGTGACTCTGCCTTCTTTCTTTTCTGCAAAAACCGTGACATTTACCCCAAAACCCCAGTTCCCTGCGTTTTTGGTTGTCCTGATTTTCTTTTTTGCAGTTGACCTCCTCCCTGGGGTTCGTTACCCTAAGTACTCTAATGCACGCTGTGCACTTGCAGCCTAGGGTCCTACTAATTGAAAGCTCGACGAGTCCCTAAAGAAATTCTCCAATCTCGGACGACTATTTAGACCCCATCAGACCTTTCATATCTTGTAACTCCTCCAACTTGGCGTTGGGTGTGGCCTCAGTTTGCTTATGGATTATTGGAATACGTCATCGCATTCCATTCCTTGATTAACTTCTCTATTAACGTGTGGACGTTCCTCTATATCCTCTTGACCATCCTACAAATGCGAAACAAGGATATTCAGTTTCACCATGTACGTATTCTCTAAATGTACATCCACACTTTATCATTACCATACCACGAATTGTCTTTCGTTATCTCTACTGTTGTTGCCATCCACCGTCTTGTCCTCATCCACAACAACTTCAGGCTCTCTTGAAGTCTTCTGCTTAATCCTGGCTACATTACGGAGAGAAGACTCGGTGGACAAACCTTGGTTTGGACACCAACCCCAAATAGTCTTGATGACCTTCATGTACCTTCCCTATACTTCTTGCCCAACGGTGTCGAAGAAGTGCTACGAGACTGCAGCTTGGGCTTCAAAAGTCCAGAACCTGTAAACTCTACATTCATTTTCCCTTTATTTGTTGCAGACTGACTGACATTGACTTTCCCTATTTCCACCCGCTTCTTTCAGTGAGGTTCTTGTGATCTTGCCCCTCTGTCTCAACCTTGCTCTATTTACTAGAGAATTTTGAACCTCCCTCTTAATGAATTCCTTTAAGCCTTCAATTTGCTGAGTAATTTTTTGATGTTGTTGACCTTGCCTTCTTATAACCCGAGCAATGTCTCCTGCAAGACAGTGAAGAACTTGTGGATTCCCTTCTTCAATACCGGATGAAACTGACTCGTATGAGACTGCCTTAACATCCTCCGTGACACGGGCCTTCTTAACAGATTTCCGACTCCTTTTTTTGCTGGTCTCTTCCAGGTTTTCTGTGCAACTATGAAAACCTCATCCTTCGCTTCCTGTTTGACAATTGTTAAAACTTTACTCATAACTTTGGGGCATAAATCATCACATCCAACCCAATCAGAGTCGCTATACTCGTACCCCTGATTGAGATGGGCTTATATAGTGGTCGAGTGCGAATAGTCTTTCCGGAAACTGTTCGTCGTTGGCCATTGGGTCACCTAAATCAGCGAATAGGATATTATTCTCCATTATAGCAGACAACTGTTCAGTAATAAAACTAAAATTTTCTTTCTTTTGTTCTATTACCTAAGAAATCAATATTATTCACAAGTATCTCAATTTCCATATCCCGCAACATTAGAAACACATATAGATTATAACCGATCTATTCGCTTTCTTTCTTTATGTTTTCTCGGAATCCGTTTTTAACAGTAATACAATCCCATGAAATAATACTAGGATCTCGGTTTGGTTTTCGAGTTTTCATTTCTCGGAATTTAGGGTTTTCTCGGTATGTAGAAGATAAAGAGATTATGTATGTTGAAACTGATTCTATTAAGATTTATAGAAAAAAATTGAATCGTTTATTTTTTTCAATTGTATTGGTATGCGTTATTTGGAAGAATACAAACTCTTTCAATAATGATCTGGTTAAAAAATTTCGCCTGAGAATGAAGCGACTTTTGGGAAGTTTCAAATAAAATTTATTACAGTTTATTGTATGTGTGAGTAAAAGGCATGAAGGGAGTCGTTTGGGTCAGACGTCTGTCTCTAAAGAAAGTGTGGGTCGAGTGACATTTGCGTTTGTACACAGTGCAATAGTAGAGGTGAAATTGTCTAAAATTTGAGTAGAGTATTTATGGTGTATAATTAAATAGGGGTGTTATCGGGTGTAATATTTTATTTATTATCTGATTTAGATAAACTTCCTTATAATTTATTTCTTTGAGATTTAGGATACATGCTTTTTAGCTTTTATTTTGTTTGTTTCAATATTTAGGGTTTACATTTATACTATTTTATTAATTTAAAAAATATTTCCCATTTGGTTAATTTTAGTATAAAATATTAAATATTTTTCTTAACTGATATTATTTAATTTTGGGCTATTTATTTAAAACATGTAAATATATAATTTGAGTTCTTACAATAACTTTTTTTAAAAACAAAATCCTAAACATGATATAATTAATTGAAACTTTTAAATAATATTATAAATATTATTTTAGAAAACTTAATTTAGAGATCTAAAATATCTTTTTCAAATAATGAAAATATTTAAAATTAGAAAACAAAATAGAGAAAAATAAATAAAAAGCACCAAATAACAAGCCACAATAATACCATTTAGCAGCATTAATTTTTTTATTCCTAATATATCTTTATATAATTATGTATTAATTAATTATGTATTAATTGTTTGTCAACGTAGCTATGTTTTATAACCATTATAAATCGGACGCAAACAATTAAAAAAATTAACACTAAAAATAAAATTGTGAAGTTCAGGATAAACAAATTGATGGGAAACCCAACAGTGAGATCTTATAATAGATCAAAAATGCAGCGACTGCGATGGGATGCCGATCGACACCACCGCTTTGTTTATGCGGTCAAACGACTTGGTGGAGAAAATAGTAAGTGAATTGTTTACATTTTTGTTATAACTTTCCAACATAAATCAATAATTTTAAATATAATATGCCACCGGAACCACCAACTTTTTCTGTATTTATCATCGTGATTTATTTTTTCAATTTTCTGACTATAACATATTATGTATTGACATTTATTTTTGTTTTCTCTATTTTGGGGTTTTTATATTATATCATCTTTAAATTAAAATTCGGGATCAGAAATCTAAGTCGGAAAAAACCAATGTTATATAAGAACCAAATAACATTATTTGATCTAGAGTTAGGGGCAAAACACTATTTTAATTTTATTTAAGTTAAATGTTAATTGGTATTATTATTATTTTTTACTGCAAATGATAATTGGTATTAATTATCTTTAAATTGCAGAAGCAACTCCTAAGAGAATTTCAAAGTTAATGAATATGAGAGAACTCACAGTATCACATGTGAAGAGTCATCTACAGGTCTTAACATATATATATATACACGATTTAAGTTCTATATATTGTATATATCACTATATAGACACACATATATATGTATATTTTAAGTTTGTGTACTGAAACATTTTATCTCTTTGCCTTCAACAGATGTATAGGAACACCAAAAAGGAAGAGCATAAACAAGGTAAATAAATATCATATATTTTCATTTTAAGTTATATATTATGCAAGTATTATTTTTCTTCTATATGTACTCCTTTTAACACAAAAAAACAAAAATTTATATGTGCTTGGACCATATATATTGAAAATTAACAAAATGCATTTATGTAAACACAACAATGTATACACACACACATGTAACTAAAGCAGAAGAGAAGAGAGAAGATCAAATGGATACGCTGATAATGCAAATGAGGTTGAGAGCAACTCAACAACACCTTCGTCAATTTGAATGTCTTCGTTATATCCAAAATCAACAAAAGTTCGTATGTTATTTTATTAATATTAAATTACATAGTTATATTATTTTAAAATATAGTTTTTGTTTTTGATATTGAATAATATTTTTTTTTGTTATAATTTCTTATAGGCAAGAAGAGATGATGCACAAAAAGATAATCGAAATTGAAGAACCAAGTTATAAGACTAAAGAAGTTTCATGCAATTCTCTGTGTCAATGTTCAAAAGTAAGTATTCTCTCCTTTTACAATTCTTATTGTATAATCATGATGCATGATTATCAATTACCATAGCATGTACAAAGCTTATCAAAGAGTTTGATACATCTATATGGATCATATATTTACAAGTGGTTTTTAATATAATGTCTTGACATCATTTCATTTTATTTTATTATATTTTGGTGATATGTGTTTGCATAAAATTTTATAAAAGAGAGGATGTATATACCCTTTTCCGTTAGAGAGGATGTATATACAACTTGTTAAATGAATTTAAAAAGTTCAAACATGTCTTCGAACCTTACTTTCATACCATTCAATGAGAATTTTTTTTTTATGTATAACATGACAAAAATGGGAAGAGTTTTGATGTTATATTACATATTCATCTCATTTTATACATAATATATTCAGTTTTATTTAACGTATATGATTGTTTATGGCAGATTGGACTGAACGAAAATGAAAAAGATGAAAAAGGCAATGATGATAGCGACAATGATGTAACATTGTCTCTTGAGCTCACTCTTGGTCACGAGTACTAAGGCTGTGAATTGTGATCTATCTATTTCTTGGTTTGCTCAATAAAATAAAAAAAAATTTCATTTTTAATTTGCTTTCTATGTAATAATGGTTTTCCGTGATATGCAATGGGATAATCAATTTAAATTTGAACAATATATTATAAGATCGATGTGTTTTTCTCTTAATATTAAATATATCCTACTATAATATATGTATGTTCTTGAATGGGTGAATAATTTTAAAAAAGTGTTTTGGTTTTTGTTTTTCGTAAACGCATGTAATCATCTAATTAAGTTTTTAATATTTGGTTTTCCTACAAATTAAGAAAATTATATTAAAAAAAAAAATCTTATTCAAACTTTTAGATTTGTAGTTTTTAAGAACTTAGGAAAACTCTTTTTATCTTCAACATTTATATGCAAAGACCAAAAACTATAACAAAAACTAAACCAAAATGTTAAAACTAATTTCATACTAATTGCGTGCCTTCAAGATGGTAACTTTCAAATCTTTCCGGTCGCTTTTGGAATTGTAGATAGTGAAACAAAAAGCTTATGGGTGTGGTTTTTCGACCATTTGATAAGTATTATACCATATTCAGAAAATCTCATGATACTGTCCGATCGGGTTTCCTCAATCTACAAAGGGGTCAGTATTGTGTACCCTAAGGCAACTCATGGGGAGTGTCTGTTGACTTTGGAAAGAAACGTCACAAATAAGTACAAAGTGTGGGTTGGGAGGGTTGGTGTTTGTAGCTGGATAAGCTTTAGAGTGTGATAACTCCCGTTTTTTGTACAACTTTTCCATACGATTCCAATATCTTTTGCAAGTGTTTTAACATAGCTTTCAATAGTTTTCGTATGATTTCTACGTTTTCTACTTTCAAAAATCGTTTTAGATACTTTGAGCAAATATCGCCCAAAACAGGGCAAAAAGACATGTTTTCATATCAAGTGCAAGATGGAACAAGTTCAACCCCAAAAGGAGGCCTCGCCGCCCTAAGATCAAGCCACAAATTGGACGCACCATAATTCAACCTATCATCCTTCATACCAAAGTGGTTAGGAGACATTCCAATGGTTAGATCTAAAGATTCACGACTCACAAGAAGGCCAGTCAAGACAATCCTGAAGCAGATGGTCGTGCGACAAGGAGCTGAACTCGCGGCCAAGCCTCCCTTCGCCTCGCCACCGCAATCCACCACGCGGCCAGACACCCCTTCGCCATGCCACTAGACGTCGACCACGCGGCCAACCTTCTCATTTCGGCCCAAGCCCATTTGTGTTTCTTTTGTAAATCCCGCAACTAAAACCTGAGGGCAACTAAAGGAGACGTGAAGCCTATATAAGAGACATCCTTAGAGCCGCCGAAAACACACGCAGACAGAACAAGAGAGAGAAGAGAGGAGACGCCCTAGAGCCCTAGAGCCGCCGAGGAGAAGAAGGACGAGCGAGAGCCGCCTTCCAACCTTCACTACTTCTGTTTCCTTTGTTCTCCGTTTTTAATACTTCAATACTTTCATTGCTTTGTTTTTCCCTCATTTTGATTTTCTTTATCATTCTACTAAACCTTTGTACGATTCTTATCAACTAAAATGATGATGGATCGTGCAATAATGTTTGAGTAGTCTTTCAGTTGGGGTTGAGAGGGTTTCTCAAAGGGATTTCATGGTTTGATTCTATAGGTTGCTAGGTCGATAGTTGAATCCTTTCCTCGGTTCTTCAATTGTTATTGTTCTTATTGTGTAATTCTTTGTAGTCCACTGATAAGTAGTATTTTGGGACGACTCTGCATCAATGACCCACTACTTATAACCGAATGTAGTATAGGTTATGGGTCTTATCAATCTGATGGGTCAGAATTTAAGATATTGAACCAAATTGATTTTTGGACAAGCTAAGAATGATCTAGAGGTTTTGATATGAGAATCTATCAACCTAAGTGTCACGAAAACAATAAATTAAAAGCATGAACAAAATCTATTTAAAGGATAGAATAACAAGGACAAGAACTAACGGAAGATGCAATAAATACTAAAGATCGGTCCAAGAGATAAGGTATTTAGAGACAAGGTGAATAAAGATTGATCCATGATGCATAAATTAACTACCTTTAAGGCTAATCCTTTAGCATAGAGTTCTAAACAAGATAGATCCACCTTCGTATTATAAATCACTCTCGCATAGTGATCCTAATGAATCGCAAGCATGAATAATCAACTCTATTAATGCCAAAATGCTCCCTAGACAATTAATGTCTTAGGCTAGGAAGAGCGAATCTCTTATGAGATTGATTCTTGCATTTCTTCAAACATGGTATTTGTTTGGGAAAGCTTGAGGGCATAAATCAGATAGCTAAGATGATTAGGCTATAAGAGCATTAAAAAAGAAATGATTAAGATGATTTAATCATGAATAAACATCAAAGATCAAACCTTTAACATTTTTGTTCTAACCTCATCCCTAAAACCGGGTGATACTACTCGCTAACCATGTTGCAAATCACTAATCCCATGAGGGAAAGAATAATAAGCATGATTAGAGATAAAAGTGTCAAAAACTAGTGCAAAAATACAAAGTTTGAAACGTAAAAAGTCCCTACAATGGTTTCTTTCTCACTTGGAAAAGATAACCGAAATAGAGAAACAAAAAAAACTACTGAAAATAATGTGTCGGTTCTTTGCCAAATGCGTGCAAAGAGAGAATATATAGGTGGTCCCAAAAACCTAGGTGGCAACCTTGGTTCTTGGATAAAGTGAATCCAAGGTAAAAAGCAAAGTCTGTTGTCCTTTTCTGCACCATGGTTTCGTGCCGTTGTGGCTTGCTCGATATTGTCTTGGATATCTCTGTGTTGTCTATGTATCAGATCTAAGCCGTTGGGAAAACCCGGTATCATGAGCTCTTGATTTCTTTGGATGACATCATATCTGATTTGAATATCAGCTCCATCCCGCGATGACCTCCCTTACGTGCTGCTTTGTGTCGGGTTCATTCTGTTGTGGGCGCCCGGTGTCGCCTAATGGAAACGTCTTGTGGGACTTGCTTTTGGCTTGTCTTCATCGGCATCAACCTGTTGGCTTTTGTCGAGGTTCACTCCTTGTGTCGTCCATATCGGTCTGTAAGCTGTTGTTGCCGTCCGATTCCATGAGGGAAATCGTCTATCTCCTCAGCTCTTTAGCTAAATGACTCGTGGGTCACTTCTCAGTATCCTCTGAATAACCTCCACTCCATAAACACCTGATAAGGACTCTAAACATGCATGAATGACCATGAATCTATTCTAATTTAAGCTAATCCTAAGATAGATATAAACGGGCTCGAAGCAAAGAAAAATGTACACAAATGGGTCCTAAACTATCATGAATGCATGTGCTAAATCATGTAAAATGCAGAGGTATCAACACCTCCAAACTTGCTTTTTTCTTGTCCTCAAGCAAACAAAACAGTCAAGGGAGTGAAGCTTTTCAAAAGCTCGGAAGTTTGATTTCTAAAAACACCCATAAGAGAGATCATATTAGTGTCCATGTTTATAGTTGTGGGGATGCAAATCGAATAATTTCTACTTTTAAAGTTTTAGCCACACCTATCACAACATTGCAATGGAATTAATCTCGGCCTAGACACATTCAAATCATCTTTCCCTTTTACATCCATTAGTTAACAAGAACCGTGGATCATGCTTTAGTTTGGCAACTAGACTCACTTGGTTAAAGGGTCAAGGTTTTTTTATCTAAAGATGAACTCAATAAGTAGGGTTAATGTAAACAATGGATCGCTCATGAAAAGAATCAACCAATGGCAAAATGATAAGAGTAAAAACTAATTCATGCATACAAGGTTTGATTTTCATCTACTCGAGTGCCAAATTAGCTTTCATCCTACTCTAGTTTCAATAGTTTTCTCTTCCTAGACTACCCTTTCTTGAACCGCTTCCTCCTTATAGCTTTCTCAATACCTTTCACCTTTTTGTTACCGAGTATGGGGGTTTCTTCTTCTTCCTTGCTTGGAGTGGTTTCGACTTTTGGGCTCTTCCTTGCTTACTTTTAGCGTCTCATTTGTTTTCACCTTTTCGTGATGTTTGGTGGCCGGATTTACTTCTTTTGTTTGGCCTTATTTTGGGTTGAGATCGTCTTTTCTTCTTTTGGATTAGAGATACTTTTGCTGCCGCTACTCATCAATTGTTTTCCCTTTTCATACTACATTTATCATACGCTATTTTTTTTTTTCCGTTTTCCTAGATAAACCTTGTAACCCCGAAATCTCACCACAAGCTACCCATTCCCCCAAACTTAGCCTATTACTTAGCTAAAAATTCAAGGAAGCATCTACATGTTAATCATTCCTTGTCAGCCTAACTCAACACGTTTTTCCTAGGTTGATTCGAAATTATGCAAAAGGCCTCACTTATCACACGCAAGAGTGTTTAGGGGTTGAAAGGAAGGCTTAGTTTCAAGGTGGGTTGTAACTAATCTATGTATGAGAGTCAGCCATTTGGACTAGCAAGGGTGATGAAAAAGAAAGAAGAAAGTCCAAATGTGTGTATTGGTAGCCATGAGTGTAATCTTCAAACACAATCACGACAATTGGAAGTCAAAGTTATGGTTTAAATAGATTAGGGAAAGAATCAAATCCAGCGTTTTCAACCGAGAATCAACTATCAAAGCTTGTATTCCAGGTGCGGTGTGCTACCTTAAATTCGAAATCACTCAATATGCATCAAACAACTATGAACAAGGGCATTGATATCATGACCCGAATTAGCGCTTCTAAAGAATAACACTTCCTACTTATGCAAAGTGCGCTGGAGCTTAAATGTATGCAATCTAGACTCAATCCTAAGCATGTGACTCAAAATTGAAAATAAGAAAATAAAACACATGTTATGTACACAATGCTCCTCCAAACTTAAATTACACAGTTTCTATGTAACAAAAGTTCAAAAGGAGGCATCCAAAATATCAAGAGTGCAAGAGGAGTTTGGTTTAGGAGGGTAAAAAGAAAGTACCTACGGTCACATCGGTCTGTGACCGTTGTGCGAGCCCAATATGGCTGTGCCGAGGTGAAATGGCCGAGACGGACTAGTTGTGTTTCTGCCGAGGTCAATCGCCACCGGTTGAATCCGATGCACAAGCCAGTATGTTTTACTGCCACGGCGTAGTACCGTGTGGTCTCTCCGGTATGTAGTTGGACAACCTTCAATACAGGTATGTGACTGTTTTCGAACCTTGTGGCGATCACTATATCGGCTTTTTGGCCGTTATGGCAACCTGAAATCATGTACATGCACCTTTGAATCCCTTTCTCTTGAGCATTCATCACCTTTGGCTAGCAGGTTCACCTTCAAAACTCTTAATCACATTAAACTAAAAGTAAAAAGCTATAAAACCATATAAAAATATAAGCTTGGGGTGCCTCCCAAGAGCGCTTGATTTAAGTCGCATAGCTTGACTTTCTTTAGCCGTTTAGGCTTGGATGGGATCTTGGAGAGGGACGGGGGTCTTCTATCCCACCTGATACTTCTCACTTGCCAAATAAGGCTTGAGTCTGTGACCATTGACTGTGTAGTCTCCCCCCCTCCTTAGTAATAAGTGTCACGGCCCCGTAAGGTAGAACTTCCTTGATTGTAAATGGGCCAGACCATTTAGACTTCGGTTTCCCGGGGAAGAGCTTTAGTCGAAAATTGTACAAGAGGACTTGGTCCCCTGGTGCGAAGTTCTTTGGCTTGAGCTTCTTATCGTGGAAGGCTTTTGATAACAGGTTTTTACACTGTCTGAGTTCAATGACCCACCACTCGATGATAGGGCTCAGGTTTTATCCTAATAAAACTACTGCAAGTGCACATCAAATGCAATCGTAGTATAAGGGGTATCGAAATCCCAAGGGAAGTAGATGCTACACTAAGGTTTCTAAATTTAAATTATGCTAGGCCGAATAATGATTAAGTAAATAAATGCAACTAGGCGAAATAAGTAAACAAGATTAAGATGGGTTAAAGTTCAGGAGACGAAGGCGCTCGGCAAGGGAAATTATCATGTTGAATCCAAGAATGCAGAATCTAAGTTTATTTAGGGATTTATTAAGAACCGTCTAGAACTCGAAACTCTAAGTTAAAACCAATCAACTCTCGTTGCAGAAGTTATCTATGCCTAGATTCCTAAATCCCAAATCTCTTTGCGAATTTAAACAATTAAGGCAAGCAATAAGAATAGGTTCGATTTGTTCACAAAATACCTAAACCAAATCTCTTTGCGAATATATATTTTGCTCACCTATGATTAGTTCAAGTTACTAATAATGCTCTCGCATCTATTAAATAACCTAAGGTTTGATTTCTAAGTGATCAATT
>JAHZTW010000003.1:67599805-67619479 GCA_020283515.1 Alliaria petiolata | reverse complement strand
TTCGCTAGCATTGCATGATTCATGATCCATGGTTACCATTAATGAATGTTAAAGAGTTGGTGAAAATGAATGCTTGTGTAGGTTAAGGCTTGGGTTCACTTGAATGAGTATGGGTATGGCTAGACCTTTTGGAGTAGAAATTTGCATAAAGAGCATCCTAGAACTACTAACTAGGACCATTGAATTGATTCATTTGCTCATCACCTTTGGATTTGAGTCCCCACTTTCAAACCTCTCTCCTTGGCTTGTGTTTCATTTGCTTGGGGACAAGCAAAAGGCAAGTTTGGGGGAGTTGATATGTCTATATTTTGCATCATATTTCCCTCCATTTAGTGTAAGTTTCACCTCATTTAGTAACTCGTTTAAGCATCTTTGCACCACATTTCATTAATCTTGTAGGCTAGGATGTTCTTGCATAGTCTTTGCATATTTTGTCACTTTTGGAGTCTTTATCAGGTAATATGGATGCTATGGAGGCATGCTTGAAGTTGGAGAAGGATGGAATGATCAAGTGGAGGAAGAGAAGCAGCCAAATGATAAGCAAAAGACTTTTGGAAGCATATCGAGCATTTGGAGGCGCGAAATGTATGGGTCAGGAATAAGACCTTGCACTGAGATTAAGACTCCGAAGCCTTCTTAAGAATTGTAGAGGATCCAGATTGCTTTCTAGTGCCGTTGGAATCAAGTCATTCGGACCCCTGGTTAGAAAGTTACATCGATTTTAAAACGGTTCGACGAGATGGATCGATGAAGACGACGAACCAAAGGACCAGGGGTTGGGTTCGACCACTTTGTTCGATGAAGACGACGAACCAAAGGACCAGGGGTTGGGTTCGATCACTTTGTTCGACGAAGTCATCGAACCACAGCACCAGTGGTTTAGTTCGACGACTTTGTTCGACGAACTCGTCGAACTGAACACAGATTATTTTCCGGGTAAAAATAATATCAAAAGAAGACTTTACGTTCCGATTCAGCCTTTAAGCTCTTCATGAAAGTTGTATGTAATTGAGTCGTTGTTCATATGGAAGTGGTTTCATGTCATTATGAGCTGTGGTTAGGGAGATATGGAGATTTCCGTAAGACTGCTACCCCGGGTCAAAACCCGGTTTGTTCCGGGTTGATCCGGTTTGACCTCCTTCCCTATAAATACTCATAAGACCTAATTTTTATGTCAACTTTTATTCTCTTTGTTCTAAGCTTAAACGTTTTGCCACTTTGAGGAAAAACCTTGTTTATGCTTGGATCTTTAAGTTTAATGCAATATCTTTCTTAGATTTCTTGTTTATCTTTCTCTAGTCATGTTTAACCTTTCTCTAATCTTTGATTTGATGGGTTTAACTATGATTAGTGAGTAGTTCTTTAGGAACTTGGGGATGGGTTAGATTTAGGGTTTTCTAATGGTTCAATCTTGCAATCTAGGATAGATTCTTTCATCTCTCTTCTTATTAAGTAGTTCTTAATGCCAAATAGCTAATCTTTTGCTATTTGGATCATAAGCATTTCATACACCCACCAAGTGTTTGATGAAATGCTTGAACCAACTTAATAAGAGATTTACATTCCTAGCCTAAGATATTAGTTGCCTAGGATGTTTATCATGCTATTTAGACTTGTAATTAATGCTTTCTAATCAATCTAATGCTAAAACATCATTAGTTCATTAGGGTGATTAGGAAAGGGATTAGTGCCAAACATCATGGATTAGTCTTTATTAAGTGTTCTAGGCATATAGATGGATTGATTAGTAGCTTAAATGATTGCAAGGTTGTCCATTAGATTGCCCAAATCAATGATTCCATCCCTAGGTTTCGTTTTAGTTAATTTGATAATCTTGCTTAGTAGTTAATCTTTGTTTAGTGCTTGATTAGTGATAATTAAGGCTTAGCTTCATAATTTTGCTCTAGTAGTGTTCCTTTTAGTTTGTGTTTTGCTTTTAATTGTTGCTTGTCACTTGAATTGCCAATTTAGCTTAGCTTAAACATAAACTTTGCATTCTTATTGAATCATCTCCCAAAATGGATTGATATCTCAAGTATTGCAATGATATGAGCAATTGAGAAATTGCTTGCAAGAGCAAAAACTCTTGTATCAATTCATACTTAGAATAATTATAGCTTTTGTTCCACTTTAGGTTTTAGGACATGTTGCATTAGTATTTGCATGTTTCTTGCATATTTGCATCATTTTCAGGATATATGGTGTGCGTCGAGCTGTCTTGGATGTTGAGCTGGGACAAGAGAGTGCAAGGGGGGCTTAAGGATTGCTTGGAATCAAGGGAAACCTCGGCCAAATCAAATGGAGTTGAGATCGAGCAAGAAGATTGACCAAACTGGTCGAACCAAACTGGTCGAACTAGCTGAGATAGAGCTGAAGATCGACCAAGCCCAGTCGATTCACCTTGGATCGAGCTGAAGATCGACCAAGCCGTCCGTTTCAACCTTATATCGAGCAGAGGATCGACTCATTCACTCGATTCAGCAAACAAATCGACCCTTAGATCGATTGAGTGGCTCGATCTCTAGCTCAAACTCTCCTTCCCTCTTTTTTGGTTTTCAAACTTTTGCCAACCTGCTTTTTTTGTCTTGTAGTGAGGGGACCATTTGTGGAAAAGATAAGACTTGTGATCCAAAAATGTGAGGGGACCACGTTTTTTCTCTTCATCTTCCCCATTTTAGATTTATCTCCATTGTTAAGAAACCTTTAGCTTTCATTTTTGTAAAACATTCATTTTTAATTAAGTACTTGCGTTTTTAAGATCTAAGCTTCATGTTCTTCACCCTATCTTTCCACCACACATCATGGGTTAGGAGAAAAGGGTGAAGAAAGGATTTACACCACAAACCATGGGTAAATCTAGTTATAAGCTTCTTAAGCCCTAGAGTTAACACAAAAATGTGTAGATTTATGCTTTTTAAAACCCCAAGTTCGAATCTTGAACCCCTCTAAACATGAACCTCAACCTTGGATCTACTTTTAGCTTTTGAAAACTCAAAATCATCTTCCTTTAGTTTAAAGTTTGAATCTTTTCCCCAAAAATAGTCTAGTTAGCTTAATAGTTGCATTTAAATCTTATAAATTCGTAAGGTTGTGTTTTTTCTAGTTTTAGTATTTTAGAAATTGTTTAGAGTCTCATATAGTAGCCTGGTCATTGCTTTAAGGTCGTTAGATTTTATTTAATAGTTTTTAAAATTCATCTTAGGTTTCTAGAAATTACCTAGTTTATCCGGTTTTAGATTTTGATTTTCTAAAATTAGTAGTTCAGTCAATTAAATTCTTAGCAGTAGTCTAGTAGTTGTTTAACCCTTCATTAGGGATTTTAAAATTATTTTCGTGGTCATTTAGTCATCTCAAATAATTTTTAGGATTTGTTTCCCCCATTTAATCCGAATTTGACTTAGATTTACTTTGAGCTCTTGCATTCTTGGTAGCTTTCAAACACCCCAATTTGGATTGATTCCTAAAGTATTACAACAACAAGACTAATCTTTAGGTTTGATAAAACCAGCTAAAAAGCAAGTTATCAATAAACCTTAAAATAAAACTACTAAGTGATTTCTAGAACAATCAAGAACTAAACTTGTGAAATAAAAACTCTAAAGACAGATTATCAAGCTAAAGATGATGACTTTAAATTAATCAAATGCTAAAAATCAGATATAAGGTTGACGTTTACGTTTTAGGGAGGTTCAAGGTTTAATCTTGGGTTTTAAAATACTATGTCTACACATTTAATATGAGCTATCCTTAAATCTAAGAATCAAAACTAGATTAGTCCACTCCCGTGATAAGAATCCTTTCATCAGTCTTCCCTCCTAACCCAATCCCTTGGTGGAAAGGATGATTAATGAACAATAAGCAAGGATCTTAACATGACTTAATGATATACTCATAAATTAGCATATTTTAGCATTCATTTTAGATAGCTTTGCATGTTCTTTTGCATTCATTTAGCCACTTTTAGTCCCATTTTCATCCATATTAGAGTCTAGTGAGTTTTAGCTTAAGGTGTTGCATATTTGTACATATTAAGTCCTTATTAGGTGTCTTGGAGGCTTGGAGGGCCTCATGGAGTGATGGATGACAAGGAGGAAGACGAGAAGATAGCCAAACAAGAAGCAGACGAGTTTTAGAAGTGTATCGACCATGGTGTCGAGCTACCAAGGTCGATATGGCCTGGCAGGAAGGACGAGAGGAGCGTATCGGACCTTTGTATCGACAAACATGACAAATCTAAGAGAGAGGTTTGAAAGTAGGAGCTCAATATCCAAGAATGCCAAAAAACATAATCAACTAAATGTCCTAGTTCTTAATTCTAAGATGCATTTGAATTCATCCTACTCCAAAAGAGTTAGCAATTTAATGAATGTTAAAGAGTTGGTTTGATAGGGAGACTTATCTAGATTGAGTTCTTTGTGCATTTGATTGTTGTGATGAGTATGGCTAACTCTTTTGGAGTAGGATGAATTCAAGTGCATCTTAGAATTAAGAACTAGGACATTGAGTTGATTATGTTTGTTGGCATTCTCGGATATTGAGCTCCCACTTTCAAACCTCTCTTTTAGATTTGTCATGTTTGTTTGCTTGAGGGCAAGCAAAAGGTAAGTTTGGGGGAGTTGATATACTCATAAATTACCATATTTTAGCATTCATTTTAGATAGCTTTCCATGATCTTTTGCATTCATTTAGCCAATTTTAGTCCCATTTGCATCCATATTAGAGTCTAGTGAGTTTTAGCTGAAGGGGTTGCATATTTGTACATATTAAGTCCTTATTCGGTGTCTTGGAGACTTGGAGGGCCTTATGGAGTGATGGATGAAAAGGAGGAATAAGAGAAGATGGCCAAACAAGAAGCAGACGAGTTTTAGAAGTGTATCGACCTTGGTGTCTAGCTACCAAGGTCGATATGGCCTGGCAGAAAGGACGAGAGGAGCGTATCGGACCTTTGTATCGACCTACTAAGGTCGATACAAGGCCCATCCGGAGAAAACTCGCGAGCATATCGGGCATTTGTATCGAGCTGGCAAGCTCGATACAAACCTCAGCCGAAGATCAAGCCTGGCGTATCGAGCTTGGTAGCTCGACACGGTCCTTGAAGAAAGTATTAGGGAATTTCCCACCCATAAGGTGTTTGCTAAGTGTTGGTTTACTCTTTTTGCTAAGTGTTGGTTTACTCTTTGTCTCTATAGGTGTATGAACTTGAGGTCTATTGGACACAACAATCTAGTTGAGCCTCTAGACAACATCCACCGAGTGACAAGAGGAGCTTTTGTGAGAAGAGAAAGAGAACGCCTCGCACATCTAAGGCGTTTGCGAATGGATATTTCACAAGGATAAGGTGGTAATGGAATACCACAAAGGAATCAAGGGAATGAGGCTCAAGCTCCTAGAGTGCCTCAACACCCTCCATGCCAACCTAGGCACATTGGGGCTGGAGATGCTCCTAATACTCATGCCAATCGCCAAGGTATCCTCCCTCCTCCAATTGAGAACAACAACTTTAAGATAAAGAGTGGATTGATCAACATGGTGCAACACAACAAGTTCCATGGGTTACCTTTGGAGGATCCTCTTGACCATTTGGATGAGTTTGATAGGATTTGTGATATGACCAAGATAAATGGCATATCCGAGGATAGTTTCAAGTTGAGGCTGTTTCCTTTCTCCCTTGGCGATAAAGCACATCAATGGGAGAAGACACTTCCAACAGGTTCCAACACTTCATGGGACCAATGCAAGAAGGCTTTCCTTGCTAAGTTTTTCTCCAACACAAGGACAGCAAGGTTGAGAAATGAGCTATCTAGCTTCACCCAAAAGAACAATGAGAGCTTTTGTGAAGCATGGGAAAGGTTCAAGGGATACACTACCCAATTCCCTCATCATGGCTTCTCCGAAGAGACTCTCTTGAGCACTCTCTACCGCGGTGTTCTCCCCAAGTTTAGGATGCTTCTAGACACAACAAGTAATGGAAACTTATTGGGTAAAGATGTAGAAAAAGGTCTAGAGTTTGTGGAGAACTTGGCACAAAGTGATGGCAACTATGGTGAAGACTATGACAGATCTTCAAGAGATGGTGGTACTTATGAGGACCAAAAAAGGAAAGAGATGAAATCTCTGAATGAGAAAATGGATACGTTGCTCCAAGCTTCACAAAAGCATGTTCACTTTGTGGGGGATTGTGATGAGAGTCAAGGGGTAAAACAAGAGTTGGATGAGGATTGCCAAGAACAGGTCAACTATGTGAGTGGCCAAGGTTATCAACAAGGATACAACAACTATAGGAACAACAATCTTTCCTATAGGAGTACAAATGTGGAGAACCCCCAAGATCAAGTCTACCCTCAAAAAGGACAAGGAGGTCAACAAAAACCATTTGTCCCTTTCAAACAACAACATAACAAGGATTTGTTCCCAAGAACAACTACCAAGGGAAAAATCAAGGAACCCTAGGGAATTATCAGTCCAAGCAACACCCTCCACCGGGTTTTGGACAAGATTTGGATATGAGGAATGTGTTCTAACAAATTCTCCAAGGTCAAGCAAGTAATGCTCTTGATTTGAGTAAGAAGATGTCTGAAATTCACAACAAAGTGGATTGCTCTTACAATGACCTTAACTCCAAGTTTGACACTTTGAGCTCCAAGATCAAGCAAATGGAGAACAACAAAGGCATTGCTTTCTCTTCTACACGCCCTCAAGCTTCTTTGCCCGGTAAACCCGAGCCAAACCCCAAAGACTATTGCAATGCTATCTACTCTATTGATGAAGAAGAGTATTAGCGAGTGGTGGCTGAATTTGAGCAACTATTTGAGTGTCCCAATGAAGCATATATAGTCAATGATGACATTGAAGTTCTAGTTGGGGAGGAGGTCATTGAAAATGACCATTTGGTTGTTGCTAAATCAAAGGGTAAAGAAGAGCTTAATGAGGATGTGAATTCTACACAAGCAAGAGTTGTTGAGAAGGAAAGAGAAGTGGCTAAGAAGACTGAAGTTGAGGCTTATGATCTCCTTGTCTACAAGCCACCACTCCCTTTTCCTGAACCGGTGTTGACAAAGGCACAAAAGAAGTTACTCTCAATCTATAGAGGAAGTATGGAGAAAGTTGGTGCACCTTTGCCTAAGGTGGGGAATTTGTCCCAAGTCAAGGGTCAAATAAGGTTCATAAAAGACTTGCTTGCCAACATAGAGAAGGTTGAAGAGCTGATTGAAGGTCTAGACCCACCAAGCGCAACAAGAAAGGTGTCCAAAGTTATCACAAAGTTTGGAAATCCGGAAAAGTTTTTGATTTTTTGTTCTCTTGGGTACTTGAAGATTGATGAAGCCTTGTGTGACCCTGGCTCAAGTGTCAATATGATATCCCTTGAGATGTTCAAGAATCTTGGGATCACTACTATGAAGAAGTATCCATCACACATAACATTTGTTGATGCTTCCTCAAGACAACCACTAGGCCTTGTAGAGGATTATCCATTGAGAGTTGGTGAATGCTTAGTCCCAACTGACTTTATTGTCATGGA
The DNA here is from genome assembly GCA_020283515.1 of Alliaria petiolata. Classification (NCBI taxonomy): domain Eukaryota; kingdom Viridiplantae; phylum Streptophyta; class Magnoliopsida; order Brassicales; family Brassicaceae; genus Alliaria; species Alliaria petiolata. The sequence continues at coordinate 67,611,959 of JAHZTW010000003.1, read as the reverse complement.
CATGGTTCAAGCAGCAAGGCTACCTCTTCTTCTAGGGACACCCTTCCTCAACACAGCTGGTGCAAGCCTTGACTTCATCAACAAGAGGGTGATTCTCAATAATGTATATGCAAATGTCTTCTATCCTATGAAACCTTCTGTTTTGAGCCTATGTGGAACCATCACATGTGACACTATGGAAGCTGAAAAAGGACCACCAAAGGAGCAGCTGATGGGTCTCACTTGTGTGGTGATGAGTGAGAATAAAGCCCTTGATCACAACGAGTATAATGGGCCAAGCTTTGATGGTGAGAGTCTTCTAGCAATGTTTGATGGGCTCAAGATTGTGGAGTCAATAGCTGAACCACCAAAGAAGTCTAAGAAGAAGAAGAAGGTGCTGCAAGCTGGAGCAGGCACCATTTACATCAAGAAAGGAGGAGGAAAGCCAATTTCACTTCTTGTTCACCCCTATGCCTAAGGGTTTGAAAAGTCAAGCTTAGTGACTTTAAATAAGCGCACTTGGGAGGTATTCCCATGTCTATCTTTGTATATATTTGCACTTTTTAATTCAATAATACGTTTTGTAGTGTTTGTGGATGTCAGGTTTGGATTGAGTAGGTTGAGCCAAGAGCAAAAGCTTGCTAAAATTTTTTGGCACTGTATCGAGCTATGTATCGGCCTACCAAGGTCGATACAGCTCTTACATGGAATTTGGCGGAGCCGTATCGGGCTTTTGTATCGACCTACTAAGGTCGATACAGATGGGCCATGGAAATCTCGACCTCCGTATCGGGCATCTGTATCGAGCTACCTAGCTCGATACAGTTTAAAAAGCTGCGTTTGCAAGCGTATCGAGCTATGTATCGACCTACATAGCTCGATACGTTTCCTTTCCAGGTAAGTCAACGGGGTTTGACCGGTTTAATTCACTCGAATTAAACCAGTTCTCTCCCCTTCTTCTTCCCCAAACACGAAAATCGCCCCACTCACACACACACTCGATCACACAAACTCCAAGGCCCATAAACTAACAACAAGTTCAACGATGAAATAACCAAAACATAAATCCCAAATCCCCTGATCCATCCATGTCCATCACTGCTGCCGGTCTCGCTCCACTTACTTCTTAGAACCTGCACACTCAACACACAAGAGAGGCATAAGTATTGTCATAAATACTTAGTGAGTACGGTCATCCCGTAACACCTGACTAGAACCAATCACGCAATCATGCATCAGATTCTACATTCACATAAACACTTAAGCAAGTAAACATCAGTTCGCATTCGGCCTTGATCATCTACCCTAACTCACGGCCAATCCCTTCTTAAGACTCACGTCTACTATAGCTAGAATACCACATCTCCTAAGCTAGCACATGATCCGGATTACTCTGCAGTTAGCTAGACATCAACCTAGCCCCAGTAAACACCACACAATCATCTATCATGTAACACGCTAACCTTGCTAAGCACACAAACAACCAAACACACAATCTTACGCAAGCAATCATGATAAACATACAACCCTAGCAATTCCTCAATCCATGACACTAGCCACAGTCACGCACTCATCTTGACACGCCTAGGAACAGATTAGTCGAAAGAAAACTCGGTGAAACTCGCTTGGAAACGAAGATAGTCGACCGCCCTAGAGATTCCTCGGCTATCGCTCGTCCGTAGCTCACTCTCCTCGGCAATCTCTCGATCCGTTCACTTTTCTTCGACCTAACTTCTGTATCCCGTCGGAAACCCCACAAAATACTTCGATTAGTCCGACGTTACTCGACGGAAACTCGATACTAAAAGAAATATCTGATCGCTTACCAAATTCTCTCGACGATAGTCGGATCCGTACGGCTAGCTCTCGATCTCTCTCGGCTATCTCTCGGAATACTCGTGCTATTAGGTTTTGCTCTCGACTATTCTCTCTCTCACGCTCTATTTCCTTGAAATAACGCGGCTCTCCCGAGAAAAGTCTCACAGCGCCTTATATACTCGCAAAACCCTAAGTAAGTCGGCCAAAACCGACGTTTCCTGGTTATAGTAGGAGTTATCCCGGTTCATTCCGACTTTTCCTCGACTATAGCCCATACCGGCTCGACCATCCACGCGATTAATCTGATTTAAGACGACATAAGTCACGGCCCAGCTTCCTTTTCTCGACGGTTTTCCTTTTTCTCTCGACCAAACCGAACCGCCTTATCCGAACTCGCGAGATTTCCCGTTCCGCCTAGGAAAACTTGGAGTTTCATCGAGAGAATTCTCGGCCCACGGGCCTAGCCCCTTTTATCCCGATACTTTAGGATTTTCACTCGGACTTATCCCATTTTCTCTCGGATACTGTCCGTCCGTCTCGACTACGTCCAGTCATTACTCGACTACGTTCCAGCCGTCACTCGACTACGTCCTGAACCTCCCATCCGTTCGGATATCCACTCGACCCAACCTACAAGTTCCTCGGACCACGTCCTATCCGTCTCGATCATTTCAGATTTCTCGGATACGGATGCTACACTTCATACAAAGGCAATTTAATTATTGTATAATCATTACCTCTTGATCAACCAAGACCAACTCGAGACTACTTCTTGATTTGCCGTTGAAACCATCCCAAAGTCTGAGTAGAACTCTAATCTTGTAATTGTCGGAGGGTGGATGAAGCCCTTTGATGAGAATGGAAAGAGAAGGGTTCCTGCTAAAAATCAACATTGCAGTAAACTATGCAGATTTCTTTAAAGAAGAATGGTATGCTGAATACTTGGATGTGACCGAACAGGCTATATATATATATACACAATATAAGACCGACAATACATATATTCTATATTAGCGATTTTTTAAATTTCTTAATAAATAGCAGATATACATATAAAATCTTGAAAATGTACAAATCTGATGTAGCGTATCATTACTTCTATTACTTAGGCTCAACGTATTTCCTTTTTATATTAAAGTAAACTTTACTTTTATTTAGATCGGAGAGATTAGGGTTTTGGTATTGGTTTTTACATCTCTTCCTAGCTATAAATATAATTATCTATGCTTATTGTAAGGTCGGCTTTTGATTAATAAACGTTGAGAGATTCTCTCTTTTGAAATCGACTTTGAACTTGCAACTCTTTGAGAAGACGTCAACCTCAATTCGTCTCAAGTTCCTTGATCCAAGAAGATCATCGATACTTGGTGTTTACGCTACTCCGTTGCTACAACAGCTGGTATCAGAAACAAAGGATCCTCATCATGCCGCCTAAGAAGAATTTCCAGGAGACAGCCGAGGCTTTTCAGCTGAATTTCATGAAGATTTCCGCACTATGTTGTTTGAGTCCATAGAAACAGATGTCTGTGTGGTGCTGCAAGAGCATCAACGACCTCCAGCAAACCCTCCTCGTGCTGCTCCGATTCTCAGGGAGGATGACGATGATGACGTTGATGATGAGAACCCATTTGCAGGACAGAGAGCGCGTGTGGTACAACCTTTGCAACAGGCTGAGGTTTTAGTTCCGAGGGGCGAGAATAACCGGTGGGATTCTGGTTTTAAAATTGATTTACCAGAATTTCATGGTTCTCTGCAACCAGAAGAATTACATGATTGGATTAGCTCAGTGGAGGAGCTGTTGGAGTTTAAACATGTTCCTGATGATATGAGAGTTCCGTTGGTGGCTACTCGTTTTATAGGTCGGGCTTCGGCATGGTGGCAGCAAGTGAAGGACAAGAGGGTGCGAGCTGGTAAAGCACGAATCGTGTCTTGGGATAAGCTGAAACACCTTCTGCGTACTTTGTATACACGATTCCAAAATCTTCGGCAAGGTTCTCGAACTATTGATGAATATGTGGCTGATTTTTTTAATCTCTTGGCTCGAAATTCTTTGGGAGAATGATATGTCTATATTTTGCATCATATCCCCCTCCATTTAGTGTAAGTTTCTCATCATTTAGGAATCTAATTAGGCATCATTGTATTGCATTTTGATCATTTAGAGTTCTAGGGTGCATTTGTTTCTCAGGTATTTTTGGAGCTAAAGAAACAATTTGGAGTTTGGGGAGTGAGTTTGGATCAAAGAAGAGTCGAAACAAAGCTTGACAGAAGTTGTCTGGCACCACATCGGTTAGCAGCACCTCGGACAAGCAAACCGAGATGGACCTTCCAGAATTCTCATCGGTCTAGGCGCATCGGTTTGGCGTGCGTAGCAATCCGGGATGAAGCCACCAGAACTCACCTCGGTTTGGTCACCTTGGACAGGCAAATCGAGACGAAGACGCCAGAACTCAGCTCGGTTTGGTCACTTCGGACAGACAAACCGAGATGGAGATGCCAGAACTTGCCTCGGTCTAGATGCATCGGACAGGCGAGCCGAGACACTGCCCGACGAAGTCTGCTGCTTGCATCGGTTAGAGGCACATCGGTTTGGCAAACCGATGTGTTTACTTAATCAAGTCAAAAACCGGGTCAAAACCCGGTTTATTCCGGGTTGACTCGGGTCGATCACTATTCACTATAAATAAATTTTACCTAATTTTTCTTAAGGACCTTTTTTTTTCTTGCTTAGAAAACTTGCCTCTTTGGTTTCTAAGTGAATTTGTAAGATCCTTTTAAGAGTTTATGCAATTCAGGGTTTATTTTTCTTAGTCTTTCATCTTTGAATCTTATTAATCATGTTTATCAACTTTTCCTTCATGGAATTAGGAGATTTAATCATGATTAGTGAGTAGTTCATTAGGGTCTAAGGATGGGTTAGATTTAGGGTGTTTTAGGGATTAATCTTGATGTCTATGCTTTGATTCTTTTATTTCCCTCCCTGTTTAGTGATCTTAATGCTAGTTTAGCCATGATCAAGTTAAAACTAGGCCTTAGGGAATTTCACACCCACAAGGTGTTTGATGAAATTCTCCAATCAACTAAACAAGGGATTTACATTCCTAGCTCATGATAGTGATTGTCTAGGGTGTTTATTAGCATTTTAGAACTGATATTTAATGCTTGTTAACTTCCTTTTCACAAATGAGAGTTTGATCTTGATTAGAATGATTAATTATGTGATTAATGCCATGAAAGTGGATTAGTCTTGCCTTTGAGTTTTAAGCTTAGGGAATAGCTTACATTGTGATTGTTTGACATCATAGATTGGTTCTTGAAACACCTTAGATCAATAACCCCATCCTTGGATTCGTTTTAGTCAATTGTTAATCTTGCTTAGTAGTTAATTAATCCTTAAGTTGCTTGATTAGCTCGTTTAGTTCTTGTTTAAGGTTCTAATTCATTTAGTTTGGTTTATATGCTTGGTTTGGTCACATAGATTAATAGTTAAACACAAAACAATCTAGACTTGCTTAGATTAAGAAGTTTTATGCATTCTTATCGTCACAACTTCCCCATTTGGATTGATCCTCAATATCCTACAATGACATGAGTGGATTTGAGTAATTGATACATAAAAATCTAGTTATCAATTTGGCGCCGTTGCCATTTGGGGTTTAGTTTTGTGCATTAGGATTTTAATTCTACTTGAGACTAAGCTTTATTTTTCTTTTGTTCACTAATCTCTTTTGCTTGGTTTGCTCTTTGTCTCTATAGGTGCATGAACTTGAGATCTAGAGGCCCTACTAACCTTGTTGAGCCACTAGACAACATACACCGATTGAGTAGAAGAGCCTCAGCAAGAAGAGATCAAGAGCGTTTAGAGCACATATCACGTTTGGGTATGGAAAACCCTCAGGGTTTGGGCGGTAATGCACCACAACAAAGAGCTCAAGGGAATGAGGCTCAAGCACCTAGGATGCCTCACCACCCACCATGCCCACCATGGCATATTGGAGCTGGTGATGCTCCTAACACTCATGCCACTAGACATGGTATCATCCCTCCTCCAGTTGAGAACAACAATTTTGAGATAAAGAGTGGGTTGATATCAATGGTGCAAAACAACAAGTTTCATGGCTTGTCTATGGAAGATCCTCTAGACCATTTGGATGAGTTTGATAGGATTTGTGGCATGACCAAGATCAATGGAATCTCTGAAGATGGGTTCAAGTTGAGGTTGTTTCCCTTCTCTCTTGGAGACAAAGCACACCAATGGGAGAAGAATCTTCCACAAGGCTCAATCACTTCATGGGATCAATGCAAGAATGCTTTTCTTGCCAAGTTCTTCTCCAACACAAGGACATCAAGGTTGAGGAATGAGATCTCCAGCTTCACTCAAAGGGCTAATGAGAGTTTTTGTGAAGCATGTGAAAGGTTCAAAGGCTATACCACCCAATGCCCCCATCATGGTTTCTCGGAGGAGTCTCTCCTTAGTACTTTATACCGTGGAGTGCTTCCAAAGTTCAGAATGCTTCTAGATACAGCAAGCAATGGAAACTTCTTGGAAAAAGATGTGGAGGAGGATTTTGAACTTGTGGAAAACTTGGCCCAAAGTGATGGCAACTATGGTGAAGACTATGATAGATCTTCTAGAGGTGATGGTGTTTATGAGGACCAAAGAAGGAAGGAAATGAAATCTCTTAATGAGAAAATGGACAAGTTGCTACAAGCCTCACAAAAACATGTTCACTTTGTGGGGGATTATAATGAGAATCAAGGAGTTCCACAAGAGTTGAATGAGGATAGCCTAGAGGAGATCAACTAAGTGGGTGGCCAAGGTTACCAACAAGGCTACAACAATAACTATAGGAACAACAATCTTTTCTATAGGAGCACAAATGTGGAGAATCCTCAAGATCAAGTCTACCCTCCACAAAACCAAGGGCAAGAAGCTCAACAAAAACCATTTGTTCCTTACAAGCAACAACAAGGTTATGTCCCCAAAAACAACTTTCAAGGGAACCAAGGCCACCAAGGGAATTTCCAATCCAAGCAAGGTTATCCACCAGGTTTTTCACAACAAGGACAAGCAAGCAACTCCTCACCACAAGATTTGGATATGAGAGGCATGGTCCAACAGATTCTACAAGGTCAAGCCAATGGGGCAATGGAAATGAGCAAGAAAATGGCAGAAATACACAACAAGGTGGATTGCTCTTACAATGATCTCAACCAAAAGTTTGAGACCTTGAATTCCAAGTTTAAGCACATGGAGAAGCAAGGAAATGCTTCAACATCATGAACTCAAGGCACTCTACCGGGTAAATCCGAGCCAAATCCTAAGGAGTACATCAATGCCATCACATTGAGAAGTGGTAAAAAACTTCCTTCTAGAGAATTACCTTCTACAATCAATGAGGACATTGAGAAACAAGATGGGGAGGCAAACACTCAAGATGAAGAGAATGTGGTTCTTGATGATTTTGTGGTTCAAAGGGAAGGCAAGGAGAAAGTTGGGGAGAAGTTGAGAGAGCGGCCTATTGCTTACAAGGAGAGCCTTTTTGTTCCACCACCATACAAGCCAAAGCTTTCATTTCCGGGTCGCTTCAAGAAGCAAATTGTGGAGAAGTATAGAGGTATGTTTGACAAGCAAATGAGTGAGGTTCAAGTGACCATGCCTTTGATGGATGCTTTTATGTTGGTCCCTCAATATGCAAAGTTTCTAAAGGATGCAGTAATAGAAAGGACCAAGGAGCTACAAGGGATGGTGGTTCTTACTCATGAATGTAGTGCTATCATACAAAAGACAATTGTGCCTAAGAAGCTTGGCGATCCGGGCAGCTTCACTCTTCCTTGTGCTTTGGGACCTTTGGCATTCAACCATTGCTTATGTGATCTTGGGGCTAGTGTGAGTTTGATGCCACTTTCAGTTGCTAGAAGGCTAGGGTTCAATCGCTACAAGGAGTGTAGGATCTCCCTTGTGTTAGCTGATCGCTCTATTAGGCTCCCGGTTGGCTTGCTTGAAGACTTACCGGTAATGATTGGTAATGTTGAGGTGCCCACAGACTTTGTAGTCTTGGAAATGGATGAAGAACCAAAAGATCCACTCATCTTTGGGAGGCCCTTCTTGGCGACAACTGGTGCTATCATTGATGTTAGAAGGGGCAAAATCGATTTGCACTTGGGAAAGAACTTTGTACTCAAGTATGACATCAATGACACAATGAAGAAGCCTACTATTGAGGGTCAAGCCTTTTGGATTGAAACCATGGATCAATTGGCGGATGAGTATCTTGAAGAACTAGCTATGGAGGACAAACTTCAAGTAGCTTTGACAAAGGAGCATGGTGAAAATGGGTATCTACATGGAGCAAGTTTGGGGTACATGAAGTTGCTTGATTCACACAAGCCACTACAAGGAGAGAATTCTTTCATGGAGCTCAAGCACATGAGCAATAGAGGGGGCGTGATTGAAGAAGTTGGGTCCTTGGGGATTGAACATAGTGACAAGATGGTGGCTAGCAATGGTAAGTCTAGCATGGAGGATGATTGGTGCGAACTCAAGGCACCAAAAGTGGAGCTCAAACCTCTTCCACAAGGGCTAAGGTATGCTTTCTTAGGTCCTAACTCTTCTTACCCTGTCATTGTGAATGAAAACTTGAGTGAAGATGAATTATCCTCCCTTTTGCATGAATTGAGAAAGTTTAGGAGAGCCATTGGTTATTCTTTGGATGATATCAAGGGCATTTCTCCTTCTCTTTGCACACATATGATACATCTAGAAGATGAATCTATGACTTCTATAGAACATCAAAGAAGGCTAAACCCTAATTTGAAAGAAGTTGTAAAGAAAGAGATTCTCAAGCTTCTAGATGCAGGTGTTATCTATCCAATTTCGGATAGCACTTGGGTTTCACCTGTCCATTGTGTGCCAAAAAAGAGACGAATCACTGTGGTTAAAAATGAAAAAAGATGAGTTAATACCAACTAGAACCATAATTGGCCATAGAATGTGCATTGACTATAGAAAACTGAATTCCGCTTCAAGAAAATACCATTTTCCTCTCCCTTTTATTGATCAAATGCTTGAAAGAATTGCTAATCATCCCTTCTACTGTTTTCTTGATGGGTATAGTGGGTTCTTTCAAATACCCATTCACCCTAATGACCAAGAGAAAACCACTTTCACATGCCCTTATGATACCTTTGCATATCAAAGGATGCCATTTGGGTTATGTAATGCACCAGCAACCTTTCAAAGGTGCATGATGTCTATTTTCTCGGACCTCATTGAGGAGATGGTAGAGGTGTTTATGAATGATTGAAACAAGAGTTTTATCTCTTGCAAGCAATTTCTCAATTGCTCATATCATTGCAATACTTGAGATATCAATCCATTTTGGGAGATGATTCAATAAGAATGCAAAGTTTAGTTTAAGCTACGCTAAATTGGCAATTCAAGTGACAAGCAACAATTAAAAGCAAACTACAACTTCAAAGAGACACTACTAGAGCAATAATATGAAACTAAACCTTAATTACTACTAATCAAGCACTAATCAAGCAATTACTACTAATCAAGATTATCAAATTAACTAAAAACGAAACCTAGGGATGGAATCATTGATTTGGGAAACTAAATGGACAACCTTGCAATCATTTAAGCTACTAATCAAGTTAACTTTATGCCTAGAACATTTAATTAAGATTAAACCATGATGTGTGGCACTAATCTCTTAATCACCATAATGAACTAATGATGTTTTAGCATTAGGATAATCAACAAGCATTAAATTCAAGTCTAAATGGCATGAAAAACACTCTAGGCAACTAATGTCTTAGGCTAGAAATGTAAATCTCTTATTAAGTTGGTTCAAGCATTTCATCAAACACTTGGTGGGTGTATGAAATGCCTATGATCCCAAATAGCAAAGATTAGCTATTTGGCATTAAGAACTACTTAATAAGAAGAGAAATGAAAGAATCTATCCTAGATTGCAAGATTGAACCATTAGAAATCCCTAAATCTAACCCATCCCCAAGTTCCTAAAGAACTACTCACTAATCATGATTAGACCCATCAAATCAAAGATTAGAGAAAGGTTAAACATGATTAGAGAAAGATTGGAAGAAATCTAAGAAAGATATTGCATTAAACTCAAATATCCAAGCAAAATACAAAGTTTTCCTCAAAGAGGCTAAAAGTTTAAGCTTAGAACAAAGAGAATAAAAGTTAAGGTAAAAATTAGGTCTAAAGAGTATTTATAGGAGGGACCCAAAAAGTGGACAAAAAAAATTCGTCTGTGTTCGGTTCTGCGAGCTTCGCCGAACCAACTCGTCGAACCGAACCCCTGGATGTTTGGTTCTGCGAGCTTCGCCGAACCAACTCGTCGAACCGAACCCCTGGATGTTTGGTTCGGTGAGCTTCGTCGAACTGACTCGTCGAACCAAACCTAAATCGATGTAACTTTCTAACCACAGGTCTGAATGACTTGATTCCAACGGCACTAGAAAGCTCATTGGATTCTATACAACGCTTAAGAAGGATTCAGAGTCTGATTCTAAGTGCAAGGCCTTCTTCTGGGCACATACATTTTGCGCCTCCAAATGCTTGATATGCTTCTACAAGACTTTTGCTTCTCATTTAGCTGCTTCTCTTCCTCCTCTTGATGATTTCTTGCCCTTCCTTTGCTATGTCATCCTTCTCCAACTCCATTCATGCCTCCATACCATCCAAATCACCTGATCAAGATTCCAAATTCACCAAAATATGCAATGACTATGCAAATACACCCTAGAACTCTAAATGATCAAATTGCAATACAATGATGCTTAATTAGGTTCCTAAATGAATAGAAACTTACACTAAATGGAGGGAAATATGATGCAAAATATAGACATATCAACTCCTCCAAACTTGCCTTTTGCTTGTCCCCAAGCAAATGAAACACAAGGTAAGGAGAGAGGTTTGAAAGTGGGGACTCAAATCCAAAAGTGATAAGAAAATGAATCAATTCAATGGTCCTAGTTAGTAGTTCTACGATGCTCTTTATACAAATTTCTACTCCAAAAGGTCCAGTCATACCCATACTCATTCAAGTGAACCCAAGCCTTAACCTACACAAGCATTCATTTTCACCAACTCTTTAACATTCATTAATGGTAACCATGGATCATGAATCATGCAATGCTAGCGAACTTATTTGGTTTTTGGGTAAGTTTTGAGATGAAAATGATCTCAACTTCATGGGGTTCCAATGCAAGGGATCTCTCAATGAACAAGTGAACTTTGGCAAAATGCTAAGAGTAAAAAGCAACCTATGCGTATAAGGACAAACTTCCATCTACCCTTTTGTAACACAAGTGTCTTCACTCTCATTTTCTTTTAAGCTCACTCACCAAGCCCAACCTATGCTACTCATTGCAAGGCAATTCGCCCAACCCATAAGAAGCTCAAACACCTTTTCTTTTCCTTTTCTCCTTTAAGCACTTAGGGAAAACTTCTTCTACAACCACAAGTGTTGGCACACTTTTACTTCAAGCTCTTTTCCTTTTCATTTAGCTATCCTCTTTCTTTATTACTTAGCTACATTTTTTTTCTTTTTCTTGGCTCTTTTACTTTTCAGTTCTAGAGGACTTTCTTTTAAACACTTAGAGCATAACATATTTTACCAACACTTGTCTTAAAATTTTCGTTTTCCCTTTCTCACCACCAAAATTTTCACCAACTCATTTCTTTCAAACTCATTATCAAGCTAAAACACCCCCCCAAGAAGCCTAACCTATACCCTAGCTCATTGTTTCGAGCTAGCTACATGTAAACCTATCCTTGTCGCTCTAAACTCAACACTTTTTGCTAAGTTCACAAGAAGAAAAAGGCCTAATGCACTCAATAAGGAAGAGGTTTCGAAGAAAGTTTAGCTAGGGAGTTCGATTTTAACCGCTCTAAAGATGAGAGTCGGCTATTTGGGTTAACAAGAGTGGTAAAGTCTGATTCTAACCGCTCTTAAGAAGGATTCATAGTCTGATTCTAAGTGCAAGGCCTTCTTCCGGGCACATACATTTTGCGCCTCCAAATGCTTGATATGCTTCTACAAGACTTTTGCTTCTCATTTAGCTGCTTCTCTTCCTCCTCTTGATGATTTCTTGCCCTTCCTTTGCTATGACATCCTTCTCCAACTCCATTCATGCCTCCATAGCATCCAAATCACCTGATCAAGACTCCAAATGCACCAAAATATGCAATGACTATGCAAATACACCCTAGAACTCTAAATGATCAAATTGCAATACAATGATGCTTAATTAGGTTCCTAAATGAATAGAAACTTACACTAAATGGAGGGAAATATGATGCAAAATATAGACATATCAA
>JAHZTW010000003.1:67577030-67598961 GCA_020283515.1 Alliaria petiolata | reverse complement strand
TTCATTAAGGATTTCTCCAAGATAGCAAGACCACTCACAAGGCTACTTTGCAAGGAGGTCGAATTTGAGTTTGATAATGAGTGTCTTGAAGCATTCTTGAAGATCAAGGAGGCTCTTGTGAGTGCTCCAATAGTTCAAGCACCAGATTGGGATCTTCCTTTTGAGATCATGTGTGATGCAAGTGACTATGCATTTGGTGCTGTTTTGGGTCAAAAGAAGGACAAGAAACTTCATGTCATCTACTATGCAAGTAGGACTTTGGATGATGCTCAAGTGAAGTATGCAACAACAGAAAAAGAGCTCTTGGCCGTTGTGTTTGCTTTTGAGAAATTTAGGAGCTATCTAGTTGGGTCTAAGGTTGTGGTTTATACTGATCATGCAGCTTTGAGATACATCTATGCTAAGAAGGATACAAAGCCAAGACTACTTAGATGGATACTTCTTCTCCAAGAGTTTGACATGGAGATAGTTGACAAGAAAGGTATTGAGAATGGTGTAGCTGACCATTTGTTTAGAATGAGGATTGATGAGGTTATCCCCATTGACGATTCACTTCCCGAAGAGCAACTAATGTTGATCAAGGTCTTAGAAGAAGGATACCATTTGGGTAAGATGCTTTAGGAAGCCAAGAGTTTGAAAGAAAGAGAGTTGCCTTGGTATGCAGATTTTGTGAACTATTTGGTATGTGGAGAAGTGCCACCCAATTTGGATACTTACAACAAGAAGAAGTTCTTTAGAGATGTCTCTCATTTCTATTGGGATGAGCTTTATCTTTTCAAAAGATGTTCAGATGGTCTCTACAGAAGATGCATTGCTCAAGAGGAAATGAATAGCATTTTGTATCATTGTCATGGCTCGGTTTATGGGGGACACTTTGCCACCTTCAAGATAGCTACAAAGGTGCTTCAATCTGGTTTTTGGTGGCCAAGCTTGTTCAAGGATGCTCATGCTTACATCTCTATTTGTGGAGTATGTCAAAGGAAGGGAAATATAAGCAAGAGAGATGAAATGCCACAAAATCCCATCCTTGAAGTGGATTTGTTTGATGTTTGGGGAATAGATTTCATGGGGCCTTTCCCATCCTCCTATGGCAACAAATACATCTTGGTGGCTGTGGATTATGTCTCCAAATGGGTTGAAGCAATCGCTAGTCCCACAAATGATGCTAAGGTCGTGGTCAAGCTCTTCAAGTCCATAATCTTTCCAAGGTTTGGGGTTCCAAGAGTGGTAATAAGTGATGGTGGGAGTCATTTCATCAACAAGGTCTTTGAGAGTCTACTCAAGAAGCATGGTGTGAAACACAAGGTTGCAACACCTTACCATCCACAAACCAGTGGCCAAGTCGAAATTTCCAATAGAGAGATCAAGGCCATCCTAGAGAAGACAGTTGGGGCTACAAGGAAAGATTGGGCATCTAAACTAGATGATACACTTTGGGCCTATAGAACAGCTTTTAAGACACCTATTGGGAGGTCACCATTCTCCCTTCTCTATGGGAAATCTTGTCACTTACCAGTGGAGCTTGAATACAAGGCATTATGGGCAATCAAGCTTCTAAACTTTGATATCAAGACAGCCCAAGAGAAGAGATTGATCAATCTCCAAGAGCTTGATGAGATTCGCTTGGACGCTTTTGAGAGCTCCAAAATTTACAAGGAGAGAACCAAGGCATTCCATGACAAGAAAATCAAGTCAAAGGAGTTCAAGGCTGGACACAAGGTGCTGCTGTACAACTCTCGGTTAAAGCTATTCCCGGGAAAGCTCAAGTCAAGATGGTCCGGTCCTTTCAAGATCAAGGAGGTTCTTCCCTATGGTGCTGTCACTCTCTATGGACAAGGGAATGAGGAATTCACTGTGAATGGTCATAGGCTGAAGCAATATTTGGGTGGTGACACCATTGAAGAGGCAACATCAATTCCTCTTCAAGATCTCCCCCATGCCTAAGGGTTTGGAAAAGTCAAGTTTAGTGACTTTAAACAAGCGCGCTTGGGAGGCACTCCCATGTTTATCCTNGGTTAGCATCATCTCGGTTTGGCAAACCGATGCAGCCCCAAAAGGTAAGTCAACCCTTCCTTTCCTTCGTTGACCGGTTCAAATCGAGTAAACCAAGCCTTTTCTAAACCGATTTTTACAGAATTTTGTTTGGTTTACTCCTTTCTTCTTCCCCAAAACTCGTTTTTTCCTCCATAGCTACACATTTTCACGATTTTGAGAATAAAACTCTCTATTTCCACTCGATTTTGGTGATTCAAGAACCTACTTGCTCGAATTCTTCTTGTCTAACTGTTTCTAAGCCAATTTCGAGCCATCCTTCTGTGCATCAACGAGGTATTCTCCTTATTTCTCTCCATATCCATGATTTTCCCTTTTGTGGAACTTGAGGTAAAAACTTAATAGGAGTCGAAATTGGTAGCTAAAGACTTGGGTTATACTAGGGGATGATGTGCATGTTGATTTCGTGAGCTAAAACGGAGTTTACATGGTGAAATTTTGAAATTTGTGGCACATAGGGTTCTTGTGGTCAAAAAGTGCGAAAATTTCCAATTGATGTCCTTTTGTTGAAAAAATTTGGGGATTTGCCTTGCAATTATCTGCATTGGCCGTGCCTAAGGTTTAGCACCATGTGAAGAACAATTTTCACCAAGTTAAAATTTTGAGTTCATGTCAAAATTCTCTCTAAATATAGAATTGTTTGATTTTTGTCTTCCCTTGTTATTGTCTTTAAAATCTCGTTTTGTTGATGGCAATAATAAGTAGCTAACTCTCTTTTAAGCATTTCATGTTCATAGGTGCAAATGGGAAAAGTTAGAGGGTCATATGATGGAGAAACCGCTCAACAAAGAGAGGATAGGAGAAAAGGGAAGAGGGAAATGGTGCACGGTGAAGGAAGCAAAAGAACAAAAGAGCCAGCGGGAAAGGAGCCCACTGCGAATGAGCTTTACAAGTCCCTCATGGCCATGGAGCACAAAGGGACAAGATTCCCTCACATGGAGACTCTTCAAGAGCTGTCTCTTATACACATCTAGATGTGTATAAGAGACAGATCCTAGAGAAAACAGTTGGGGCTACAAGGAAAGATTGGGCATCTAAGCTAGATGATGCACCTGTCTCTTATACACATCTAGATGTGTAAGAGAGATCAAGGCTATCCTAGAGAAAACAGTTGGGGCTACAAGGAAAGATTGGGCATCTAAGCTAGATGATGCACTTTGGGCCTATAGGACAGCTTTTNGATGTGCTAGGGCTCTATACACAAATGGGGATGAGGAAATTCTTCCAGATGGCTCACCCAACCCATAAGGCTCCACTTTGCCAATTCCTCTCTACTCTCAAGGTGGAATTCTACCCTATTTGTGAGGATCCAACTGAAGAAGAGGAGCTAGATGGGCATGGCTATATAACCTTCAAGGCACGCCGCAAACAACATAGGATGTCTTTCAAAGAGCTTAATGAAGTGTTTGGGTTTGAAGAAGGTTGGAGGGGAGGAACGGTTGTGGAGTTTCGAAGGGATGAACTCACGAGTTTATGGAAGTATATTGGGGTTGGAAATTTCAAGGCTGGTACAAGCAAGAGTGGCTCCATCACACATCCCACAGTGAGGTATGCACACAAGGCGCTAGCTCATACATTCTTCGCAAGAAAGGAGTGCGGTTATGTGATTGAGGACGAGCTCGAGCTTCTGGACATGGGATTCAAGAACATCCTAAGATCCATAACGATTGGGAATAGAGTGATAACTTTGCATGGAGATGGCTCCGGAATAGGCTTGATCTCTCTCCTTCTGAAGAAGCTTCTTAGAATGGGCTGCTACAACTAAAGACACTGCACCTCAGCTCAGCGTCGGGGGGATAGTGTCATCCATTCTCGAGGCTTGTGGAGCAGATCTCGGAGAAGTTACACACGAGATGGAATGGATGGATGTTTCATACCTTCGCAAAACGAGGTTCCTTAGTGGAATAGCGGGAGGTAGCTATGTCTACAAATTTGCTTATGGCGAAAGGACGGAAGCAAGGATCAGACTTCCATGCCCCCATTTGACAAGTTTCGGAATGAGGAGTCACATCCGTTTCTGCCCCCCAAGTGATGATCTCTACAACCCTTCAGTCGACCCTCCACTTGAGACTGTGAAGAGGACAAGAAGCTCCACGAGTCAAGCAAGCGCCGGGCCTAGCCAAGAGGAAGATCAAGAGGCGCCTATGAGTCTGAAAGTTCGGAGTGAGCGCTACTTCTTTGATGCTTATGATCTAGCAATTCCTTCCCAACCCTTGAGAGAAGCCCATCGTCGCATCAACCTCCTCCAAAGGTGGAATAAATACCAAGATAAGGCAATTCGAAAGATGGTCAAAACCATCAAGGGGATGACAAAAGAAATCAAGGGACTAAGCCAAGATAGGAGGCGCTTCATCATCAAGAGCTCACGAGGTTGCACTATTCACTATAAATACATTTTACCTAATTTTTCTTAAGGACCTTTTTTTTTCTTGCTTAGAAAACTTGCCTCTTTGGTTTCTAAGTGAATTTGTAAGATCCTTTTAAGAGTTTATGCAATTCAGAGTTTATTTTTTTTAATCTTTCATCTTTGAATCTTATTAATCATGTTTATCAACTTTTCCTTCATGGGATTAGGGGATTTAATCATGATTAGTGAGTAGTTCATTAGGGTCTAAGGATGGGTTAGATTTAGGGTGTTTTAGAGATTAATCTTGATGTATATGCTTTGATTCTTTCATTTTCCTCTTTGTTTAGTGATCTTAATGCTAGTTTAGCCATGATCAAGCTAAAACTAGGCCTTAGGGAATTTCACACCCACAAGGTGTTTGATGAAATTCTCCAATCAACTAAACAAGGGATTTACATTCCTAGCTCATGATAGTGATTGTTTAGGATGTTTATTAGCATTTTAGAACTGATATTTAATACTTGTTAACTTTCTTTTCACAAATGAGAGTTTTATCTTGATTAGGATGATTAATGATGTGATTAGTGCCATGAAAGTGGATTAGTCTTGCCTTTGAGTTTTAAGCTTAGGGAATAGCTTACATTGTGATTGTTTGACATCATAGATTGGTTCTTGAAACACCTTAGATCAATAACCCCATCCTTGGATTCGTTTTAGTCAATTGTTAATCTTGCTTAGTAGTTAATTAATCCTTAAGTTGCTTGATTAGCTCGTTAAGTTCTTGTTTAAGGTTCTAATTCATTTAGTTTGGTTTATATGCTTGGTTTGGTCACATAGATTAATAGTTAAACACAAAACAATCCAGACTTGCTTAGATTAAGAAGTTTTATGCATTCTTATTGTCACAACTTCCCCATTTGGATTGATCCTTAATATCCTACAATGACATGAGTGGGTTTGAGTAATTGATACAGAAAAATCTACTTATCAGAGAATCAGAAGATCAACTTGTGTCTCGTTTTATCGGTGGCTTGCGACCACAGCTACAGAATCAGCTAATGCAATTTGATCCGAATACGGTTTCTGAAGCGCACCAGCGTGCTTTGTTGTGTGAACAGAGTTCGCGAAATTTGTCTTCCGTTTGGTCGTCAAATCAGCGAGTACGTTCAACCACTCATGGAGACACTTCTCATCGACCAGGACACGATCAAACATCTGTTCCCGGAGTTCATACACGTCCTTTGGAGAAGAATGGTGGAGCTGTCGCGCCTCCTAATACTCGTCCCATGACATTTAAATGTTTCAATTGTGGTGAAACGGGTCATAGACAATCAAATTATCCCAAACGTGTTCTTTTTGGCGCAGATGAGGTGGTCTATGAAGAATACGGCGAGGATACAAGGGAGCAATCTTTGGAGGAACAAGTGACTGGTGACACAGGTGTTGCATTAGTGATTCGGCGAAATTGTCTTGTTCCGCTTGGTATGGAAGAATCTTGGCTTCGGACAAATTTATTTCGCACCACTTGTACGATTAGAGGAAAAGTGTGTCGTCTTATTGTGGATTCAGGGAGTTTTACTAATGTGATTTCTGAAGAAGCAGTGACGAAATTAGCATTATTTACGGAGCCGCATCCTGTCCCGTACAATCTCGTATGGATAAACTCAAAGACGAAGCTTCGTATTTCTAGACGGTGTCGCGTTCCGTTTTCCATCGGTTTGAGCTACAAAGATTTGGTTTGCTGCGATGTAATTCCTATGGATCCTTGTCATGTTTTGTTGGGACGACCATGGCAATATGACAGGCGTACTACACATGATGGTTTTGCTAATACGTATACTTTTCATTTTGAGGGTAAAAAGATTACCTTACTTCCGACTTAAGAAACATGTGATCCTGTGGTGTCTACTACTGATGTTGTACCGCCATTAGCAGCTCCAATTCAAGACAAACCGATTCTGCTCTTGTCTAAATCTGCATTTGTTGATGAAGTTCGTACAGCAGACGTGGTGTTTGCTTTGATCATCAATCAGGTGGAGTCAAGTTTTGTTTTCGAGGCTCCTCTTGAGTTTCGTCCGCTTCTAGACGAATTCCAGGATGTCTTCGCAGATGAATTACCTCCAGGTCTTCCTCCATTACGTGATATACAACATTGTATTGATCTTGTTCCCGATGCAGCTTTACCAAATAGAGCGCATTATCGGATGAGGACTCAAGAGCATGATGAACTTCGTCGTCAAATAGAAGAGTTGCTCGCTAAAGGGTACTTGCGTGAGAGTTTGAGTCCATCCACTGTCCGGCTATCCTTATTCCCAAGAAAGATGGAAGTTGGCGTATGTGTGTGGATAGTCGAGCTATTAACTTGATTACGGTGCGATACCATTTTCCAATTCCACGCCTAGATGATTTGCTTGATCAAATTGGTACAACCTCTATTTTTACCAAGTTGGATCTTAAGAGTGGTTACCATCAAATTCGGGTTAGACCTGGGGATGAATGGAAAACCACATTCAAGACGCGAGAAGGGTTATTTGAGTGGCTTGTTATGCCCTTTTGGGTTGTCTAATGCTCCAAGCACTTTCATGCGTGTCATGAATCAAGCACTTCTTCCTCTTATTGGTCGTTGTGTGGTGGTATATTTTGACGATATTTTGATTTTCAGCTCGTCACTTTCCGATCATCTTAACCATTTGCGTGAGGTATTAGACGTGTTACGGAGAGAAAAATTGTTTGCGGCAACAAAAAAAATGTGCTTTTAGTGTTTCAGAGGTGCTCTTTTGGGGTTATATCA
The DNA here is from genome assembly GCA_020283515.1 of Alliaria petiolata. Classification (NCBI taxonomy): domain Eukaryota; kingdom Viridiplantae; phylum Streptophyta; class Magnoliopsida; order Brassicales; family Brassicaceae; genus Alliaria; species Alliaria petiolata. The sequence goes on along the minus strand of JAHZTW010000003.1, from coordinate 67,591,771 downwards.
TCTCTGCGAAAGGGTTAGAAGTGGATCCCGCAAAAGTGGCATCGATTCAGTCCTGGCCTACGCCAAAAACAGTAACCGAAGTACGTAGCTTTCATGGTCTCGCATCGTTCTATCGGCGCTTTATCCATCAGTTCATCAGTCTCGTATCCCATATTATAGATTGCATTAAAGTCTCTCCCTTTGCGTGGACTATAGAAGCTGAAAACGCTTTCAAACTTATCAAGAACAATTTATCATCTTCTCCGGTTCTTGTCCTTCCAAATTTTGTTGTTGCTTTTGAGCTTCATTGTGATGCTTCTAAGCTTGGTATTGGTGCTGTTTTGAGTTAATTGGGAAAACCAATAGCGTTCTTTAGTGAGTGATAGAAGGTGCGCGCGGTCGATATAATACTTATGATGTGGAACTATATGATGTGGTTCAGGCAATCAAACATTGGAGACATTATTTGTTCCATCAAGAGTTTGTACTCTGCACCGATCATGATGCATTGAAACATATTGGGTCCCAAGACAAGGTTTCAGCGAGACATACTTTGTGGTTTGCTTATCTGCAGCAATTTACGTTTGTGATTAAGCATAAAGTTGGTAGTTTGAACAAGGTGGCTGATGCATTAAGTCGTCGACACTTTCTCCTATCGACACTACACGTTTGCGATCTTGTCAGAATTGTATCCGATGGACCTTTTCTTTGGTAAAATCTGGAACGATGCAGCACATAAAATGAGTTCTGGTTATTTTATCCTCGATGGCTTTCTTTTCCTTGGTAATAGATTATGTATCCCGGAGTGCAGTCTTCGACTCCAACTGATTCGTGAGTTGCATGGAGAAGGGTATGTGGGCAGAGACCGTACTCTCCAACTCGTTTAAGCCTCATATTTTTGGTTGTTGTTACGTCGCGATGTTGAACGTTTTGTGTTGCGTTGTGGAATTTGTCATAAATCAAAGGGACACGCTACAAACGCAGGTCTTTCTTACCTCTGCCGATACCAACACAACCTTGGACCGATATTAGCATGGATTTCGTCCTTAGCTTACCTCGCACTCAACAAGGACATGATTCTATTTTTGTGGTGGTTGATCGTTTCTCGAAGATGGCAAGATTCATTCCGTGTAAAAAGACAACAGATGCGGTACAAGTTGCTCTTTTGTTCTTTCGAGAGATCTATAAACTTCATGGCCTTCCTTTATCGATTGTTTCAGATCGTGATTCTCGCTTCTTGAGCCATTTTTGGCGATCTTTGTGGCGACTTTTGCGTACTATCCTCGACATGCGTTCAGCGTATCATCCTCAGACAGATGGTCAAACGGAAGTCACCAATCGTGCCTTAGGTGATATGCTTCGTTGTTTGGTCGGCGATAATATAAAAACTTGGGATAAGGTTCTTTGTCAGGCTGAGTTCGCCCATAACCATGCCGTTAATCGCAGCACAGGTTATAGTCCTTTCCGTCTGGTGTATGGAATGATTCCCCGAGGACCTGTTGACTTAACAGTGGCTCCTGATCGTACACGCATTCACAGCCGTGCTTGCGATGTGGTTGAGGAATTTGGATCTTTGCATCAACAAGCAAAAGAAAATTTAGAGCGAGCTACGGTAAAATACAAGACAGATGTGGATACTCATCGACGTGATGTGCAGTTTGCCGTGGGAGATTTGGTTTGGGCAGTTTTGACTAAGGATAGGTACCCGGCAGGTGAGTACAATAAACTCAAAGCTCGCAAGATTGGTCGTCTGGAGGTTCTTGAGAAGATTAACAACAATGCTTACAGACTTCGCCTTCCCCCTCAAATGCATACAGCGGATGTCTTTAACGTGAAGCATTTGGTTTGATATTTGGACGACAACAACAATGAAAATTCGAGGTCAAATTTTTCATCACCTCGGGCGACCTGATGTAGCGTATCATTACTTCTATTACTTAGGCTTAACGTATTTCCTTTTTATATTAAAGTAAACTTTACTTTTATTTAGATCGAAGAGATTAGGGTTTTGGTATTGGTGTTTACATCTCTTCCTAACTATAAATATAATTATCTATGCTTATTGTAAGGTCGGCTTTTGATTAATAAACTTTGAGAGATTCTCTCTTTTGAAATCGACTTTGAACTTGCAATTCTTTGAGAAGACTTCAAGCTCAATTCATCTCAAGTTCCTTGATCCCGGAAGATCATCGATACTTGGTGCTTACGCTACTCCGTTGCTACAACAAAATCTCATAAAGATAATGATAAAAATGAAGACTTTACAAATAATATCGTAAAACTAATGGAGAAGATATAAAAATATGTAAATTATACATATCTAAAGGGGTTCTAAGAATATGCAAATTACCATTATCTAATATGAGTCCGAAAATTTTACATATTCGATATCACAGACGATATATATATATATATACACACGAAATCACAACATATATTAATTTTCAGAGATAGAGATAAAAACGAATCTCACGAAAACAAAGATCAAAATTGTGTTTATGAAACATACATATCAAGAAAAAAGAAAACTACTAAAATGAACTTATTTATTATTCATCAATTACTTATCTACAAAATACCCAAGTACGTTATATATAATCAAGTGATCATCAACACAATTAGGCGAAAACAAAACAATATACAAGTCAGCAACACATTCTCTGGTTTATTTATAAAGTAACAAATTCATTGATCTATTTATAAATAATAATAATATGAAACCCAAGCTTCATGTACAGGACATAAACTTAACCATCTGATATCTTTGATTTGTAACATATTGATAATCAGCAATAAGCAGAGTACATTATAAATATTTTATACGAATACTTATATAATAGAGAATTAGGGATTGAGAATCCCAAGTGCCTGAAATCCAATAAAATCATCCAAAACTTAAATTAACAATCGAATATAAGGTCTTTGTCTTAATCGCGACTCTAATAACATAGAGATAATATGGCACATAAACCGTAAAATCTAAAACCCTTGAAAACCCTCGATCCATATTTTTGTTTCTATTTGATTCGTTAGAGGTTTAGTCGATATGTTGTTCGGTAAAACAGCAAGGGAGGCATCTTGCCGTGTATTGCTCGTGGGCATCTTGTTAAGGACATCGATTTCGCTTACAAGCGGGCTGAAGATCAACCGGTCATCTGCGTCCTGAGATTTTGGCAGATATGCAAAGCTCGAGGTATTATATCTTATTATATGGCTGATATTGTGATTTCAATCCATGTAGTTGTCTAGACCATAATTACAAAGAATGTGATTCGTTTGTGTTTATAGGTGATGAGGTTCATTCGTATGTCCTTCGTTCGTACGATCCATGTTCTCAGTTTACATTCAAGCATGATGGCGAGGATGTAAAAGTATTTAATAATTATTTTAGAAACTATGTGGCTTCTAATTAACAATTGTATATTTTAATCTGTTATAGGGTCCCTCTCCTGGACATGATTAGAGTGTCCTACTATAACATTCGTCTGTCTAAAACATTTGTTTTTACTTATGGTCTTGATAAGCATCGAGTTTTGATGCTTTATCGTTGTGTACTTTTGGACCTAAACTCTTTTATGTTTGATTGTCTCGGATCTAAGACTAAACTTAAATAATTATTTTGCTAATTTTATATATTATCGTTTATGATTTATTTAGAGTGTTTATTTAAACCTTTGTTATATAGTTGCAATATTTGATTTGCTAGAATTACATATAACAAACGAAACTTCTCTTAAAAGCATCTCCAAGAGACTCTTAAATCCTCAAATTGTAAGGTTTTTGGTGCCGCAAGAGATCCTTATATCCTAAAATTTTAAAGATGTGAATAGTGAGACCTCAAATATAAGGTTTCATTATTCACATCCTTAAAAATATATTTGGTTTTGCATTTCAGTATTTATAGTTATATAATTTAACACATAATCTTATTAATTATTTTAATTATCTGTTTAGACCATATAATTATATATCTCACATATATTTACTATATATCTTAATAAAATTAATCATTACATATAAAACAAAGAAAATACTTATAAATTTAAATAAAATTAGTGACACATAAAAAAATTAGATAGCATTATGGAATTAACTATATTGAGTAATTTAATATTTTTATGTATTTTTTATAATTTAATTTGTGTATGTGTGTTTTTTTATGTAGTTTTATATTGTTATGTAATGTTTTAATTATCAATAGTATGTGTAATATTTCTTTGATGTACGTTTATAACTATAAATGAAAGTTTTTTTATTCTAATTAAGTATATTTAAAATGGAGGATTATAATTCAACATACAGCTTTTTTAAGGATAAATACAAAGATAACAATTGGAGTTAAACATCCAAAACCTTTATTTGAAAGATGTACAACCCTTAAAATAAGGATGTCTCTTGGAGATGTTAGCGAGACAAAAACTATGCGACTTCAAAGTTATTGTGGTTATTTAGATGCTTGAGCGTACTTTATCATATGATTATAATTAATACTCACTCCGTCACTAATAGGTGGACCTTTTGTCTTTTTAACATAAATTAAGAAATATTTAATTGTTATCGTGTAATTTATTTTTATAGTGGGTAACTTATTTTTTTGTTAATATGTAACCAAAAGCAATTCAAGAATACAAAAGTTTTTACTTTGACAAATTTTAGGTTGGTAGTCTATTGATATTAGTTTTAAGTTGTTAACTTATTTATAATATTATTAAATTTTTAATTTATTTTTCAAAAAACCGCATCTGTTTTTGATGTAATCTACGTTTCTGTACAGATATGGGTAGATTTGAATTGCATCTTACACAAGTATTGTTGTGTCTTTTCAAGAAAATTTCGTTTACAACTAATGATTTCTTTTTGAAATACGATGTATATTTATGACACGTCGACACTTGGTTAGGTTGGTTATAGACACATAGTTTAGCATGTTTTAGCATTTATTTTATGTAGTTTTGCATTCACTTTTGCATTTATTTAGTCACTTTTAGTCCCATTTGCATTCATATTAGAGTTTAGTGAGTCTTACCACTAGATTGTTGCATATGTGTACATATGGAGTCCTTCTTAGGTATTTTGGAGGCTTAGAGGACCATGTGGAGTTCATGGATAATCAAGAGGAGGAAGAGAAGTGGCCAAATGAGAATCAGATACCTTTTACCAGCATATCGAGCTAAGTATCGAGCTACTAAGCTCGATACGGTCCAACAGAGAAGACAGAGGGTTCATATCGAGCATATGTATCGAGCTGCATAGCTCGATACAGACCTATCCGGGATCTTGAAGGAGGCATATCGACCAATTGTATCGAGCTAGCTCGATACAAACCACCAGGGAACACAAGAGAAGCGTATCGACCAAACGTATCGAGCTACCTAGCTCGATACATCCTTTGAAGAAAACCTTTAGCAACGTATCGAGGTACATATCGAGCTGCATAGCTCGATACGTTGCCCGATCTTGAGCTGAAAACCAGGTCAATACCCGGTTTGTTCCGGATTGATCCGGTTCGACCACTGTTCACTATAAATACATTTTACCTAATTTTGTTTAAGTATCTTTTGTTCTTGTTTAGAAAACCTTCCCCTTTCTTTTCTCAGTGATTTGGTAAGATGTTTTTAAGAGTTTATGTAATTTAGAGTTTATCTTTCTTAATCTTTCATATTTTAATCTTTCTAATCATGTTTATCAATTTTTCCTTCATGGGATTAGGGGATTTAATCATGATTAGTGAGTAGTTTCCTAGGATCTAAGGATGGGTTACATTTAGGGTGATTTAGGAATTATTCTTGATGTCTATGCTTTGATCTTCTCATTTCACTCCATGTTTAGTGATCCTAATGCTAGTTTAGCCATGATCAATCTAAAACTAGATCTTAGGGAATTTCCCACCCACAAGGTGTTTAATGAAATTCCCCAATCAACAAAACAAGGGATTTATATTCCTAGCTCATGATAGTGATTGTCTAGGGTGTTTATTAGCAATTAGAACTGTTTCATAATGCTTGTTAGCTTCATTTTCACAAATGAAAGTTTGATCTTGATTAGGATGTTTAATGATGTGATTAGTGCCATGAATGTGGACTAGTCTTGCTTTTGAGTTCTAAGCTTAGGGAATCGCTTATATTGTTATTGATTGACATCATAGATTGGTTCTTGAAGCACCCTAGATTGATAAACCCATCCTTGGATTCGTTTTAGTCAATTGTTAATCTTGCTTAGTAGTTAATTAGTCTTTGATTTGCTTAATTAGCTTGTCATTTGCTTAGTTAAGGTTCTAGTTCATTTTGTTTGCTTGCTTTGATTGGTTTTATCACTTAGGTTGATAGTTAAATACAAAACCTTATATGCTTGCTTAGATTAAGGAGTTTATGCATTCCTATCGTAACAATCAACCCCAATTGGATTGATCCTCAAGTACCTACAATGACATGAGTGGGTTTGAATAATTGATAGCAAAAATCCGCTTATCAGTTGTAATGATGGTTAATTTTGAACTTCCATCTGTTCGAGTTATTTCTTGAGATTCGACTTATGGTATTGATGGGCTCACTTTTCGACATTTAGATAATCGCTTGGTTTGTATTTTTAAGTTTATCGTTTTTATGTTTCAAACTGTTTATATCCCAAAGAATAGTTCTAAAGTTTATTTCTTTAGAAGCATTCACATATACCAGAACCGGATTCATTGGCTTTAGTTCGTTCACATTACTTATGGAGAGACTGGTTAGAGATACCCTCGACGATTTGTATCACATTGGAAATGTTTATGCAATAGATGTGAAGGTCCTTCAATTGTGGTGTGTACCTTACACGAATGGTCAAGATGGTATCAGGATGACTCTTCAAGACGAAAATGTAAGTTATCGAAATCATATCCTATTAAGTGTATGAATACTTTAGGTCATAGACTTTTTTATTGAAACCAAGATTTGAGATCCAATGGAGTGTAGATTGCGATCTTCAATTTTGGTAATTTTGACTTAGGGTCTGAGAATCGCTGCCACGATATTGCCTAGAGAAGTGCCCATTTACGAGGATAGAATCAGAGAAAGTGACCGGAAAGTCTTCTTTGATTTCTATGTGAAACACTCTGTTGGTATCTTGAAAACTACTAGACACAAGTACGAGATTATGTTAAAAAACTCTACTATTGTTGAGAACATTGCTCCCAAAAATGATCATTTGTTTTTGGATGCTCAGAGTATTCAAGATGTTATTGGCTTTGTTTTAGACACTACTGTGTTAATTGGTTAGTGGTTATACCTACATTCAGTTTAAGTTAATTTGTACTTTGTCTAATTTGATAAATAATTTCATAAGTTCGTTATTTGTTGTTTTTAGACTTGGCTGGATGTGTCTCTTATGTTAGGTATCGTTTTGGGGATGATCTTGAAACTTACAAGTTGGTGTTCAGTCTTATAGACGAAGAGTAAGTTTATATATAGCCCTATGGACTGAAGTAGCATTTGTAGTGGTCAATTATGTTTTATGTTAGTAATATATCATAATTAGCGGCTATATTATAACGTGCAACGCTTCTGGGTCGATGGCTAAAGAGATCTATGATCGGTGGGCATTGGACCGCCGATACCCCAAGATATGCGTTTTACGATTCTGGAAGGTCCAAGTATTTATGTGTAAGACTATATTATCAAGTTTTTACATAGATATACGTTCTTCTTCTGCTCAGTTGTGAATCATATATTATACTGTTACAACATGTAGATGGTGGTGTTACAAAAAGTTGTCTAAAATCGGTTTGTGGCTATTCCGAGTTTTACATGGATCCACCTATTCATGAAGTTACGAAGTTTAGAGACATGTGAGAAATATCTATTAGTTGAATATCGTTAATATCGGTATTGGTGTCGTTACGGAGTTCTGATATTGATTTATAATCCGAACCTTGCAGGTTTCTACTCCGTACTGACGATGGTTCGATTATTGATTAATCAGCTATCTGGCGTTGGATGTCTACACATTATATGATATGTTGTTAAGACCATGATCGATGGAAGTAAATGTAGTTGTAGCTCTAAAACTGAGACGATTTGATCTGATATATGTTTTGTATTCTGCTTTTTGCTGTTGTTTTCTGCTTATGTGTAGCATATGGAATTCTAACTTGGATTTTCACAGGATTATCTAAACAGGGTAATCCTTCATGTGTGTGGTTATATGTGTGTTGTCCTTTTTAATACGTAATTTCCAGCTTTTGTGTTACAAACTTTATACAATTAGGCCCATGGCGGTTTGTGTAGAATCTCTGAAGCTCATACTACAAAGAGGTATAGACTAATATTATAAAGCCCATACAATATAACTATCACTAATAACTTCCAAGCCCATATAATGATAACTTTAAATTAGTGAGATAATTGTTTGACCCGTAGATTTTCAATACAAATTGTGAGATCTTTGATTTATCTCATTAATGTACTTGAAAAGATGGGTTCATACTATATAGCAAAAAAGATTAAAGGTGCACATGCGTAAAAGATGTATGCCGATATTCATACTAATGAATATTCTGAATTATGAAAATTCGAATATTCAGTATTCTAGGTTATAATAATTCAAAATTATCGGTACATAAACTTCTTTAGCTGGTTCCATGTTTATATCTAATTTATATAGATAGGTATGAATAAGGAAAGTATATAAACAAAATTATGTTAATATTAACAAATTCGTAATTGGATATTTTGGATACCACGCGGGTTTACATAAAACCCTTGATTTAGGGTATTAGACATAGGTTTTACGTATATATATGTATTTGTCGCTATAAACTCTCTCGGTGTGTTATGAACCACAATACGGCCATCATGTCGAGAACGAGTAGTGTGTTCATGGCAGGAGGTATGTCTTTCTATTTATATTGAGTTACAATTAAGATTGTATAGAAAATAGATTGTGTCGCCAAAACAGTGCAATTAAGCATGTATTTAATAGAATTGTTTAACTAAAACTGTATTAGTTATTGGTTTAGGTTCCTATTATCGGTAGTTGTTAAGTTCAAAGCAAGATATAAAAGTCATGTTTGTAAATCATAAATTAATTTAGGTTTACGTGTACGATTATTTATGCTGCTCGGATTGAGGTCTAATGTGATTTGGCTTTATGCAACAGATTTGGATGGCGTTCCAGAAAAAAACTCTCTTCACATGTGTGGTAATTTGTGCGAAGCCAAAACATCGGAAACCGAGTTTGAGAACTACTTGAGCAGTTGTATGGTCATGGTGTTGAGTGTTTGGTCCCAATGAGATACGCAACAATGATTTTTGTTAAGATATTACGTGTATGGACTTACTCCACCAACCCTATCGGTAGAGTTATTGAACTCATTTTATGTGATAAACATGTGAGTAGTGTTTTGGTATTCAATGTTTTGTTATGTGCACATATGTTAGTCTATTGTTTATAATTTTTGGAGTCTATATCGTTTTGGTTAGGGTAGGAGGGTGGATGCAACAGTGACGAGAGAACTTTATGGGAACTTTGTAGATAAGCTTCGTGAAGGTTATCGGGTTAGCATCCAAAAATTTGATGTGATCCACCAAAAGTCTCCAGGTGTATACATCATTTTTCAGGATCTACTTCCTTGAATCCACTAAAGTCGTAAATGTTATGGCAAACTGTGGAAGGAATTTTTTATTTTGTTGTGTTCAAAGACATTTTTGCTCCATCTTTTGAAGCTAACTACTTGGGTGGTGCGTTCAAAAATTCCATCACTTTTTTAAATTTTTACTTACACACCCACGTTATAAATAATTTATACCTTTCTTTCGATATAACATGTTAAGTGTTTTGGAGATCTGTTTGGGAAAGTTGTTAATGTGATAACTTCAACCCTAATCATAATATTTTTACTGAGGATTTCGAGGTTCTAATAATTACTTTCAAGATAATTACCATATGCTATTTTATTAGATGCGGAATTCAAATCTCCTAATGTGTATTGTATTTTTTGGTAGTAATGTTCATCTACCGTGTATATTACACGGAGATGGAGCTCTAAAATTCCATACCGATATTAGCAATTGTGCCGGTGGCCCGATCGTTTGTTTAATTCGATGGGGTGTCATGGGGGTTTTCTCAGGTGCTTAATTCTACGTTTATATAATTGGATGCTGTGTTGATTATTTTCGGTTTTCATCGTGCCTATATTTTATGATTCAATTATTTAATAATTCTTATAGGGAGGAGGAAGATAACTTATGATTATCCAACTCAGATCATTATAGAGTCTCCTATCAAAGAGGTAGCAGATCTTAAAGGAAAGTAAGTTATAGTATTACTGGTGTATTGTTTTAGCCATTGTTACGGTAAATATGTGTTTTTATGTATTAAATCTTCGTTTGTCTTGCAGTCTACCAAGGAAAAGGACGAGGAAAGTGGCATGAATGGGATGATCTCGGGGTCGAGGAATCCATATAGAAACTATAACATGAAAAATAGATTTTAGATTTTTGTGCAATACTATTTTATACTATTCCATTTTGGGTTTGGACTATTGTCTTATGGATGCAATACTCGGGATTCTTATTGAATATTCCATTGTGATCCAGGTTTTAAATTTGGTTTTTAACATGATGATAAGTGCTTTTTCGGTGTGGTGACTTAACAATTACCCAAGCTACTACTCATGTCATTGTAATACTTGAGGATCAATTCAAATGGAAATGGTTAAGACACTAGGAATGCAAACAACTTCTTAATCTAAGCTAGCAATAAAGTTTTGAGATTTAACTAACAACCTAAAAGATTAAACAAACCAAATTTAAGCTAATTAACTACTAATCAAGATTATCAAAAGACTTAAATGAATCCAAGGATGGGGTTATCAATCTAAGGTGTTCCAAGAATCAATCTTTGATGCCAATCAATAACATAATATGCTAATCCCCAAGCTTAGAACTCAATAGCTAGACTAATCCACTTTCATTGCACTAATCCCTTCATTAATCATCCTAATCAAGATCAAACTTTTATTTGTGAAAAGGAAGCTAATAAGCATTATGAAACAGTTCTTAAATGCTAATAAACACTCTAGACAATTACTTCCATGAGCTAGGAATGTAAATCCCTTGTTTAGTTGGTTGGGAAATTTCATCAAACACCTTGTGGGTGTGAAATTCCCTAAGGCATAATTTTAGCTTGATCATGGCTAAACTACCATTTAGAACACTAAACAAGGAGGGAAATGAGAAGATCTAATCCTAGACATCAAGATTAACCCTTAAAACACCCTAGATCTAACTCATCCTTAGACCCTAATGAAACTACTCACTAATTATGGTTAAACCCTCAAATCCTATGAAATAGATAGAGTTAAACATGATTAGAGAGATAGAGAATGAAAGATTAAATAAAGACAAGTACTAAATTGCATAAACTTTAAAGAAATGTCTTATAAATTACTTAGAAACCAAAAAGGGTAAGTTTTCTAAGAAAGAACAAGAGATTAAAAGATACTTAGGAAAAATTAGGTCTTTTCCTATTTATAGTGAACAGTGGACGACCCGGGTCAACCCGGAACAAACAGGGTATAGACCCGGTTAAGGTCTGAAAATCGGGCAGCGTATCGAGCTTGCTAGGTCGATACGCAGCTCGATACGCTGCTAAAAACTTTCTTCAAGGAGTGTGTCGAGCTTAGCAGCTCGACAAAGATGCCCGATACGCCTTCTTCGAACTTCGGATGAGATGTGTGTCGACCTTAGCAGTCCGATACGAATGCTCGATACGCCATGTTCCAAAACTCTGGATGGCCTGTGTATCGAGCTTAGTAGCTCGACACAATCGTCCGATACGCGCACTCCGTCTTCTCTGCCGAGCTATATCGACCTTGGTAGGTCGACACCAAGGTCGACACACTTCAAAAACTTTTCTGCTTCATGTTTGGCTCCCTTCTCTTCTTCCTCCTTGTCACCCAACTCTCCAAAGAGGTTCTCCGAGCCTCCAAAGTACCTAATTAAGACTCAATATGCACAATATGCAACAACCTAAGCTAAAACTTGCTAAACTCTAATATGGATGCAATTTGGACTCAAAGTAACCAAATGAATGCATATATGGATGCAAAGCTAACTAAAAAGGATGCTAAAACATACTATTTTATGAGTATATCAACTCCCCCAAACTTGCCTTTTGCTTGCCCTCAAGCAAACAAACATGACAAATCTAAGAGAGAGGTTTAAAGGTGGGAGCTCATCATCCAAAAATGCCAACAAACATAATCAACTCAATGTCCTAGTTCTTAATTCTAGGATGCATTTGAATTCATCTTACTCCAAAAGATTTAGCCATGCCCATCTCAACAATCAAATGCACTAAGACCTCAATCTAGATAAGTCTCCCTATCAAGCCAACTCTTTAACATTCATTAAGTTGCAAACCGTGGATCATGACAATGCAATGCAAGTGAATTCATTTGGCTAAGGGACTAGGCTTTGAGATAAAAATGATCTCAATTCATGTGGCTTCCAATTCGCATAAGGGTTTCACTCAAAAAGGATTAAACTTCATGCATAATGCTAAAGGTAAAAGACAAGTGATGCATACAAGACTAGACTCTCATCTACCCAAAATGCTATCAATGGTCATATACCCCTCTCATTCATCTTCTTTAAGGCTCACTCAACCCTCTAAAGCTACCAGTTTCTCTCAAGGCTCTTTGTGCCTTGCTAAACCCCATGAATTTCATAAACCACTTCTTCTTCTTATAGCACTTAAGGGGAAACTTCTTCAACCTTTAACTCATAGCGAATGGTGCGATCTTTTAACAACTTAGCTTTTCTTTTTATACTTAGGTAGCCCTTTTCTTCTTCCTTGGCCTTTTAGCCTCTTTCGATTTTTCTTTTGTCTTACTAAGGCTACCCAACTCCTTTTTACACTTAGAGCTATACTTTTTGGTTTCAAACACAAGATCCACCATTTCTAACTATGCTTCCCTTATTTTCCTTCCAAGCCTCTTTCATTCCCTTCCTTTCTACTCCCTTCCACAACTCATCATGCTAACATGCAAGCATATAATCCATTCCACAGCCCCAAGCAATACCGCAACCCATACCCTAATTCCTAAGCCTAAAACTAGCCTCGATATGTGAGAGCTAGAATCTACATGAGAGCCTAAACTTGTCGTCTCGAACCTAACACTTTATGCTAAGTTTAATCAAAATAAGGCCTCACAATAAGTATCACTAGAACAATTGGCTTTTAAAGAGGTAAGGTAAGGTGGGAGTACTACTTGAGCTAGCAAGAGAGTGGTAAAGTGAGTAAGAAAGCCCAAATATGTTTACAATCCATGAATTCACTTTCAATGCAAGGCATGATATTTAAATGTCAAATTTTGGTTCAAGTGAGTAGAGTTAGCTATCAATTTCAAGACCCTATTTCGACCAAAATCTAGTGGCAAGTGAAGTGGTCCAAGCATGGTTCTTCCTTACTTTCAAGATTTGTTCAAATGCAACAAAGAACTACTAACTAGGGCATTGAATTAATTACATGAGTTGGCATTCTACAAGGATTGGCTCATCATTGCTCCCAATGCATATGAATGCAATTCCTACATGCAATGCAACTAGACTCAATCCTAAAATGCAAATGCAACATCTAAATGACTTTCTTTTCTTTGGAAAATTTTCAAATTTTTCATTTTTTTGGTTTTTTCTATGTCTTAAGTGAATGCATGAGACTCAAAATGCATAAAAAGAAAATAAGACTCACAAAACACAATGTCAAATCTTTTGATATATCATGGTTTTTACCCGTTTTAGGCCATGATATAAGTGTTTTTATAGAGTCTTTTGCTAGTTTTGGAGTCTTTTTAGAGTCTTTACAGGATGGAGAGCATTTGGAGCTAAATGGGAGAATATGGAACATTTTGGAGCATTTTGGAGAAGCAGCCGAAGTGATGAAGTCAAGAGGCTAGATTTATGTGCTGAGTGTCGATCGACACCATCAGTGTCGATCGACACCAATGAAGGTCGGCCAAGTTTCCCAATTTCCATCATAAAAAGGAAATCACCCAAGTCTTGAAGAATTACAAATCTGCCCCTGGACGAAAAATCCCCTTCTATAAATAGTTTTCTGGCATTGTTTAGCCTAATACCTTATCATTATTTTCTGTTTTTGAGACTTAGAGAGAGATTGATCCTGAGCTTTTGGGGAGACAATTCTAACTCATCTGAGCCAGATTTCGAACCCCTGTATCATTCTCTATTCTTTTATGCAATTTATTTCAGCCATGATTTGTGTTTGCATAATTATGTCTGAGTAGTTTGCTAGTTTGTGTTTGCATAATTATGTCTGAGTAGTTTGCTAGTTAGGTTAGGGTGATTTAGGGTTTGATGAAGAGTTTGTAGAATCATTAGAATTATTAGGGAAATCAATTTGATCTTCACCTTGATTTGTGCTTAACTTGATTCTCTGAATTGATCACTTATAAATCAAACCTTAGGTTATTTAATAGATGCGAGAGCATTATTAGTAACTTGAACTAATCATAGGTGAGCAAAATATCTTTTCGCAAAGAGATTTGGTTTGGGTATTTTGTGAACAAATCGAACCTGTTCTTATTGCTTGCCTTAATTGTTTAAATTCGCAAAGAGATTTGGGATTTAGGAATCTAGGCATAGATAACTTCTGCAACGAGAGTTGATTGGTTTTAACTTAGAGTTTCGAGTTCTAGACGGTTCTTAATAAATCCCTAATAAACTTAGATTCTGCATTCTTGGATTCAACCTGATAATTATCCTTGC
>JAHZTW010000003.1:67544285-67565844 GCA_020283515.1 Alliaria petiolata | reverse complement strand
ATAGATAACTTCTGCAACGAGAGTTGATTGGTTTTAACTTAGAGTTTCGAGTTCTAGACGGTTCTTAATAAATCCCTAATAAACTTAGATTCTGCATTCTTGGATTCAACCTGATAATTATCCTTGCCTAGCGCCTCGTCTCCTGAACTTTAATCCATCTTAATCTGATTTACTGCTTATTTAATTGCTTAGTTTTAATTTCATATAATCCGACCTAGCATAATCTAAACCTAGAAACCATTAGTGTAGCATCTACTTCCCTGAGGATTCGATACCCCTTATACTTCAACTGCATTGCTGTGCACTTGCAGTAGTTGATTATTTGGGTAAAACCTGAGCCCTATCATCTTTCAACCTCTCCCCCCAAACTTAAATTACATAGTCCCTTGAGTTATAAAAGTCTAGAGGAGACCTCAATCAACATGACATAAAACACAAAATGAAAAGCTAAACGAAATATATACAAAAGAGATGGAGGTACCTCAAAATTGTGAAGAGGAGGATGATCCTAAGGAGATCGATTGGTTACTTGAGGAGGGAGATCGGCTCGGCTTTCTCTTCCTTGGCCGTGCTTCGTAGGAGGAAGAGCGAGGTGGGTCTTCTTGGACCGGTTTTATTGGGCGCATCTCGAATGAATGGTGTCTATCAAGGTCCGTTTCACTCTCTCCTTCATATGTTTCCTCACCTGCCTCGCTTGTGCCCTCCTGTCTACCCCTTGTGGAGGACTTTCCCTTAATGATGGTCTTTAGCCCCTTGACCGTCTTCTTCAAATCTTTCACCGTCTCACCGAGCTTCTTGATAGTCCGGTCTTGATACTTGTTCCACCTCTTGAGAAGACCAATGTGTGCATGGGCTTCTCTCAATGTCGGGCTTGGCATCGGGTCTATGCAAGAGGCGAAGTAATACCTCTCGCTACCGTAAACCGGGCTCAGAGCTTGATCCTCTACTTCAATCTCTTCTTCCTCTTTGAGAGCTTGGCTTGGGTCAAAGACAAATGTCTCTCTCTTGGCAATGGAGTGGAGAGGAGGATCGATAGCCGGATTGTAGAGGTCCTCGTATGGGGGAGCAAAGTCGATGTGGGAGATGTCTTGGAATGAGGTGGCTTGCAAGTTCGGGAGACAAATCTTTGCTTCGGTTTTTTTGTCCACCGCGAACTTGTAGGCGAACCGGTTTCCCAAT
Source organism: Alliaria petiolata (assembly GCA_020283515.1). Taxonomy (NCBI): domain Eukaryota; kingdom Viridiplantae; phylum Streptophyta; class Magnoliopsida; order Brassicales; family Brassicaceae; genus Alliaria; species Alliaria petiolata. The sequence continues at coordinate 67,564,665 of JAHZTW010000003.1, read as the reverse complement.
CTTCCCGAGAGAAACATGGTCCTCCCAAGGTAGAAGATGTCCATCCATTCGGGCTCTAGACCATCTGTCCCTAGCCGATGCCCACAAGCTTCGAGAATCGGGATGATGATCCTGCCAATGTTGAGCTCGGGGTCCTTGTCTTTCATAGTAACAACCCAATCTTGGTAAGAGAGCATCTGCCTAACCAATAGGCTAACAATGCCGGTTCCCGTCCTATCCCCTCGGACTCTTGTGCCTCCTCTTGTGTGAAACCTGGTGAACCTTGCAAGACCCACATCTAGCAACTCGAGTTCCTCCTTGGCGACCTTCCCGGCCTCCTTCCTTGCATAGAAGTTGTGAGCAAGAGCTTTGTGTCCATACTCCCGGCTTGGACTTCCCAACCGCGATTGTCTCCCACAAACCCTTCAACTCACACTCATCAATGGTGAGCATCTTTGTTTTCCTTTCCCCTTCTCGAAATCCAAAGACCTCATTTAGTTGGCGGAAGGTCATTGAGTAGATGGTCCTATGGATCTTGAATTTGATGTAGCCATGACCATGTAGCGGTGGCGAATCTTCACCCTCATAGTAGAAGTGCGCGGTGAGGGAAGACAAGAACTCGCATGTAGCAAGCTTGTGAGCGGGACGAGCCATGGTGATGAACTTGGCCAAACCCATGTTTTTGAAAAGAGTTTGGAAGTCCTCATAGATTTCCAAGGCATGCAGCGTCTGCTCATGCGGGTACTTCGTTGCCTTGAACCGCATGCCCATGTATGCCTTAAGGAGTTCCTCGGGTGAGAGCTTCTTTTTAGGCCCCTCTTGTGTGGCCTTTGCCTTCCCCTTTGAAGCTCTCGTGACTGCCTTCTTTCTTGCCCCAAGCGTCAACTGCTCCTCCGCACTACTAAACTCTCGGTCTTCAACTACCTGCCTCTTCCCTTGGCTCTTTGATGACCTTGCTTGAGAGCTTGCTCCTTGGCTTGTTGCAACTCCTCTAGTTCTTCCCATTGTTCCTACAAGAGAGACAAAGCTAGTAGAGAGAGTAAGTAACCCATTTTGAACAGCAAATAGCAGCAACTAGAAAGTAACAAACAAGATCAATGTCAAATTTTCGGAAATTCTCCCTAATTTCACACTTAGCAAAAATTTGGCAAATTGAGAATTTTCAAAATTTTCAAATCACCCAAGTTCGAGTGCTACCTATTGGCAATCCATAAGCATGATCAATGCAAACTAATGCAAGTAAAACCCCCAAAATCTAACAAGGTTCAAGAGTTTAATTTGAATTTTTGCACCATGAACCCTATATGTCAAATTTTCAAAAATTAATCATGGAAATCCTAGTATAGCACTCGAAATCTACTCCCTAACCGTATTCAAGCAATGCCCAAGCCTCAAACAATCAATTCGAACATCTTAAAATAAAAATCCCCAAACTTTCCACCATTAGAGCAAAATATGAAAAGCTTGGTTTTTTGGATTGATTACCTCGTGATCGGTTGATAGGATGAACGAGATTGACTTAGAATCAATAAGAGTAAAAGAAATCTAGCAAGAGGCATTTAGAATCACGAAAATTGCTTGAGAATTGAGAGAGACAGATGATATCTCTATAAATTGCATGTTTTCAGCACACATTTCATGCTAGTTAGGACTTCATTCTTACACTTTCACCTTAGTTTTCATCACATATTCACTCATGTTAGGTTTAGATGCATTAGGTTAGGTTTCTGCATAGTCTTGCATGTTTGGAGTGTTTTCTCAGGTGTTTAGGATGGTCCGAAGAAGAAACCAAGAAGGGAGATCACAAATGGAGGACGAACAGATGATATCGAGCATGGATCGCGACCCAGTGGCCGATATGGACAAGCGCACGACGAACCTCCACGAGTAGCAGCGACTTAGTCCCGAAAGGGACACCTCGGAGCGAAGATCCAGCAAAAGGATTCCATGAAGACGGATATCGGAGCAAGGCAACGGGAAGTACCCGATTCGAGTAACAAGGAAGGCGAGCCTTCACGACATGATCCCGAAATGACTTGTCCGACATGGAGACTGCCCGAAGAACTAGAAGAGTTAGCATATCGGCTTGCTCACCACGACTTGAGCCCGAAACGCTAAAGTCCAAAATAGTACCATTTCGGGAAAGTGGTCCCAACGTTTTAGGTTTTTCCTCTTTTATGTATAAATACTTGTCCTCCACTCTTATCCTTTCATCACGCTTTCTAGTTTTACTTTTCTGTCTTCTCTTTCAAACCGAGAACTATTTTGTATTTTCACCATTGAAGCTTGTTTCAAAGCTTTGATTTTTATGCAATCTTGAAGTTTTAAGTATTATAGCTTAGTGTTATTTTCTTAAAAGTTTCTTCCTTTTCTTGTTTTTGACTATCTTGCAGCCTATGAGTTACCCTCTCATCCTTATGGATCTTGAGGTTTCTCGAATGGCTTGTGAGTAGTCTATATCGCTTTTGGGGCAAGGATAGGGAAAATAAGTTAAAAATCCCAATCTTTGATGCGGATCTATCCTTAATCCATCTTAATCCTTTCTTATTTGACATTATTAATGCTTAGTCATCTTCGCTATTTGAACTTTGCCATCGAGCTTCTTCAAACAAACGCCATGTTTGAATGTTTGCAAGGACCAATCTCATAAGAGATTCGCTCATCCTAGCCTAAGGGATTAGATGCCTAGGGAGCGTTTTGGCATTAGTAGAGTTGTCTATTCAAGCTTGCTGCTTTCATGGATCACTACGTGATAGCGAGGTTAGGTCGTGAGACAGCAAAGAGACTTATACCACGACAGTGGATTCGTCCAGATTCTGAATTCTACGCTAAAGGATTAGCCTTATATGAAGTAAATCTAACGTCAAAGGAAAGATCTTTAACGTATTAGGCCCGAAAAACTCCTTGTCCCTTGAACCGATTCCTATTTTCTTTTGCAAGTTCACATCTTTAGCTATCATATCTTCAATTCCTTAGCAATATTTAGTTTCAATACCTGTTTTCCTGTTCTTTTACGGTCTAAGTAATAGGTTCTCACCATTTCACCCTTTTTAATCTCTCTTAACTTGTAAAAGAATTCCATAAACGCAATACCTTGAAATCTCCCATCGGATTGATAAGACCCATAACCGATACTACATTCCGTTATAAGTAGTGGGTCATTGACTGAGTAGAACCCATAGAACTATCTACTTATCAATTGGCGCCGTTGCTGATTTGGGAGAAATTTGAGTATTGAATTTCCAATTCTTAGCAAGACTAAGACTTTACTTTCTTTTTCAACTCTAACATCGCTCCTTTAGACTTTTTCGCAGGTACCTATAACAACACGTTCAGATGGATGACATGCAACACCTCCAAGAAGGAATGAATGCCGAACAACGGGAACAAGCCGATATACCGCGACATCAACGTCTCATCGGCGAATGTGATTCCCCCAGCTGGTCCAGAGTCACTGCAGTAGCAACCAGGAAATCAAAAAAATCACTTCAAAGTAGGACAGGCAGGACGAACATATACGGCTCATACAAAACCCAATGCACTATGAAACCACCCCGCCACCAGCCTACGTCCACGCCGTTACTCTACGAAGTGGAGAGACTCTTGCACCGAAAGATCAAGCCCCGCAAATCAGCGAGGACGCTTCCGACCTAGTGGGGGGGGTGGTTTTGAAAAATCAGAAGCTAACAACGAAGTAAAAGAAGTTCAAGAGAGTGTTGAAGACCAGCTCTTCACCAAACTCAGAGAACAGAATATCGTGATTAAGCCGACACCTGCAGCCCGTTCTGAGAAATCCAAAGAGCCACGGTTTGTTCCCCCCGCATACAAACCTCCTTACCCTTTTCCAGGAATATTCAAGAAAGAACTCCTCGAGAAATACAAAGCTCAGTTTGCAGAACATCTAAGGAAGGTGAAACTCACCATGCCGCTCATGGATGCTTTGGCATTGGTACCGCCATACCAAAAATTCATAAAGGATGCAATTTTAGCTAGAACAAAAGAACTCCAAGGCATGATGGTGATGACGCAAGAGTGTAGCGCCATTATCCAAAAGAAGAGAGTGCCCAACAAGCTAGACGATCTGGGAAGCTTCACTCTCCCGTGTTCAATAGGCCCACTCACATTCAACAATTGCCTTTGTGATTTAGGGGCAAGTGTAAGTCTCATGCCACTGTCAATAGCCAAACGATTGGGTTTCACATCCTACAAGCCAAGCCGAATATCTCTGATACTGGCAGACAGATCCGTAAGGTTGCCGAAAGGGCTGCTCAAAGACGTTCCCATCCGGATTGGTGATATCGAGGTACCAACCGATTTTGTGGTGCTCGAAATGGATGAAGAACCACGAGATCCTCTTATCCTTGGGAGACCCTTTTTAGCCACAGCAGGGGCAGTGATTGATGTGAAGAAAGGCAAGATTAAGCTCAATCTTGGAAAGAACATCACCCTCAAGATTGACATAAAAGAGGTTATGTAGAAACCTACTATAGGGGGAAAAGTCTTCTGGGTGGATGCGATGGATGAGCTAAATGATGAGCTCTTTGAGGAGCTATCTTTGAAAGACCCATTGCTAGTCGCTTTGACAAAAGAGAAGAAGAAGTACGGATATATGGAGGAAGAAAGTGAAGTCTATATCATGCATCTGGATGCAAGGAAAGCCACTAAGGATGATGAGTTTCCCGAGGACTTAGAGCACGGAAGGCATAAGATCGCATGGGGAACAAAAGTAGGAGAATATCGGGATCAGACCGATAAAGACGCGCCGAGCTCGGTTGGGCAGTGCACACGCGGGGATTGGAGCGAACTTGATGCCCCGAAACTTGAGCTCAAACCTCTTCCAGAAGGACTAAGGTACGCTTTCCTAGGTCCTAACTCATCTTACCCGGTCATTGTCAATGAAAACTTAAATTAAATAGAATTATCCTCCCTTCTATGCGAATTAAGAAAGTTTAGGAGAGCAATTGGTTATTCCTTGGATGACATCAAGGGCATATCCCCTTCTCTCTGCACACATAGGATACATCTAGAAGATGAATCTATTACTTCTGTAGAACATCAAAGGAGGCTAAACCCTAACTTGAAAGAAGTTGTAAAGAAAGAGATTCTTAAACTTCTAGATTTGGGTGTTATCTATCCAATTTCGGATAGCACTTGGGTTTCACCTGTCCATTGTGTGCTAAAAAAGGGAGGAATCACTGTAGTTAGGAATGAGAAATACGAGTTAATACCCACAAGAACCATAACATGTCATATAATGTGTATTGATTATAGAAAGTTGAATTTGGCCACGAGAAAAGATCACTTCCCCCTCCCTTTCATAGACCAAATGCTGGAAAGGCTAGCTAACCATCCATACTACTGTTTTCTGGATGGCTATAGCGGCTTCTTCCAGATACCGATACACCCGAACGACCAAGAGAAAACCACATTCACATGCTCATATGGTACCTTTGCATATCGAAGGATGCCATTTGGGTTATGTAATGCACCAGCGACCTTCCAAAGATGTATGATGTCAATTTTCTCTGACCTAATAGAGGAAATGGTAGAGGTGTTTATGGACGATTTTTCTGTGTATGGTCGCTCTTTTGGTGTTTGTTTGTCGAATTTGTGCATGGTTCTCAAGCGTTGTGAAGTGACAAACTTAGTTCTGAATTGGGAGAAATGCCATTTCATGGTCAGAGAAGGAATAGTGCTTGGTCACAAGATATCGGAGAAGGGTATCGAGGTCGATAAGGCCAAGATAGAGGTCATGTTGCATTTGAAGCCACCTACCACAGTGAAAGAAATTCGTAGCTTCCTTGGGCATGCAAGCTTTTATAGGAGGTTCATCCGTGATTTCTCCAAGATAGCTAGACCACTCACTAGGCTTTTATGCAAGGAAGCCGAGTTTATCTTCGACGAGGATTGCCTTCAAGCGTTCACCACGATCAAGGACGCTCTTGTGAGTGCTCCCATAGTCCAAGCCCCTGATTGGGATCTGCCATTCGAGATTATGTGTGATGCAAGCGATTATGCCGTGGGGGCTGTTCTCGGACAAAGAAAGGAAAAGAAGTTACACGTGATCTACTATGCAAGCCGGACGCTAGACGATACCCAAGTGAAGTACGCCACGACCGAGAAAGAGCTATTGGCAGTCGTGTTTGCCTTTGAGAAATTCAGAAGCTACTTAGTGGGATCAAAAGTGATCGTTTACACGGACCATGCTGCACTAAGGTATATCTATGCGAAAAAAGACACCAAGCCGAGGCTGCTAAGGTGGATTCTCTTACTACAAGAGTTTGACATGGAGATCCTGGACAAAAAGGGGATAGAGAACGGTGTAGCTGATCACTTATCCCGGATGAGGATAGAAGATTTGATTCCCATCAATGACGCTCTACCAGAAGAACAGCTCATGATGGCAGATGTCCTTGGAGGAATGTACCAAGTGAATAAGAGTTTGGAAACTGTAGCCAGCATGGAAGAAAACGACATTCCTTGGTATGCAGATTACATCAACTACTTGGTGAGTGGGGACATCCCAAATGACCTCGATGCTTACCGAAGGAAGAAATTCTTCAAGGACATTAACTATTTCTTCTACGACGAGCCGTATCTCTTCAAGAGAGGGTTAGATGGGATCTACAGAAGATGTGTGTCAAAAGGAGAAGCGAAAGGGATCCTATTCCATTGCCACGGTTCAGCCTACGGTGGCCACTTTGCCACGTTCAAAACCGCAACAAAAATCTTACACGCAGGATTCTGGTGGCCAAGTTTGTTCAAAGACACTCACGAGTATGTCTCCTCTTGCGAAGCGTGCCAAAGAAAGGGGAACATTAGCAAGCGGGACGAGATGCCACAGAACCCGATATTGGAAGTCGATATCTTTGACGTTTGGGGAATTGACTTCATGGGACCATTTCCCTCCTCTTATGGCAACAAGTACATACTAGTTGCTGTTGATTATGTCTCGAAATGGGTCGAAGCCGTTGCTAGCCCCACCAACGATGCAAAGGTAGTACTAAAGCTATTCAAGTCAACTATCTTTCCAAGGTATGGGATCCCAAGAGTGGTGATAAGTGACGGTGGTAGTCATTTTATCAACAAGCTGTTCGAAAACCTCCTGAAGAAACATGGGGTCAAGCATAAGGTAGCTACACCGTACCATCCACAGACAAACGGGCAAGTCGAGATATCCAATCGCGAGATCAAGGCGATATTGGAAAAGACGGTCGGAGCTACAAGAAAGGACTGGTCAGCAAAGTTAGACGACGCTCTATGGGCATACAGAACTGCTTTCAAAACACCCATTGGAAGGTCTCCTTACGCCCTCCTATATGGCAAGGCATGTCACTTACCCGTGGAACTCGAGTACAAGGCTCTATGGGCCATCAAGCTCTTGAATTTTGACATCAAGACAGCTCAAGAGAAGAGGCTGATAAACCTACACGAGCTGGAAGAAATCCGTTTGGAAGCATTCGAGAGCTCGCGGATCTACAAGGAGAAAACAAAAGTTCTCCACGACAAGAAAATCAAACCAAAAGAGTTCGCACCAGGGAATCAAGTGCTGCTATACAACTCAAGACTGAGACTGTTCCCCGGGAAGTTGAAATCGCGATGGTCCGGACCATACACCATCAAGGAAGTATTGCCATATGGAGCTGTGACACTGGTTGGAAAGGAAGGAGCGGATCACACAGTGAACGGACACAGACTGAAGCCGTATTTGGGAAATGAGAAATACCAAGTTTTGGAAGCAACCGTGGTCCGTCTCCAAGACCCCCAACAAAGCTTAAACGACCTGGAAAAGTCAAGTTATGAGACTCGAAACAAGCGCTCTTGGGAGGCACCCCAAGCTTATCCTTTTACCCTATTTTGTTATTTTTCTCTCCTTACTTTACATTCTCAAGAATAATTATGAGTGAATCGATGATTTAGATATCAAGACGTGGGATATCAGGGAGCCGTAACGGGAAGAAAAACTGGAAGAATTGTTCGTTACGGGCGTGAACCCCATGCACCGGCCAGTGTGAAAAACACACCCTCAGATATCGGGTCGTGATTACGGTCTAAAGCCGTTATAGAAACATAACCTGGCTGGGGCAAACGGGTTCACCCCGTAATGATCACCCGGATACAGTCGCGCCCGTCTGCAAATTACTGAACCACACGATGTCGGGCTCCTCCAACGGTCACAGCCCGACATAACCGAGGGTAACACTTTCAAACCATTGTACATAACCATTTTTCTTCATTTTTTCTCTTTGTTTGAAATTTTGCATTTTCCTAGGACCGTATTCTTCCTCTCTTCTATCACACAGGGACTGTGTGATTTAAGTTTGGGGAAGTATGTAGTACATGCACTCGCTTAGATTAAACATCATGCATTCATCAAATTTGCATAGAAAAACACAAAAAAATTGAAAATTTTTGAAAATTCATCCCACAAAAAGATTCATGTAGTTGCATTTTCATATTAGGATTGAGTCTAGATGCATTCATTTAGGATTCATAAGCATTCGCATAGGGTGTTAAGTATGATGAATCCTTGTAAATAGCCATTTTTAAGTCATGAATTCAATGCCTTAGTTCTTGTTTGTTTGATGCATTTGGAATTAGACTGAGCTTAAGGCAGCACCACATTTAGAATTTGTCTTGTGAAATTTGGTTTTATCTTGATTCATTGTGATTTGAACCATTTCCCTAATGAACTTGAACCGTTAAAATGAAAATTTAATTATCTTGTTCACATTTGTCGATCAACTTATAGATTTCACTTGGACTCTCTTTCCTTTTGACCACTCTTCTGCTTGTTCAAGTACCAAACCGCACCCAAAACCTAAACCTTCGTTTTAAGCCATAAACACTTTTGTGAGAGCATGTGAGGCCTTTGCACCATTTTCGAATCTTCTTAGGCTAAAAGTGTTGGGTTTAGATTGACAAGGTTATATTTCCATGTAGACGTTGGCTCACATCTCGAGTCAACACTAGGTTAAGTGGTATAGATACTGAAACGGCTTGATACCGAAATTAGAGGCCGATATTGCTTGTTAGGCTAGTAAAAGTTTGTGGGTTCCGGTTGATGATACATTGACAGAAAAGGGAAAGAAGAAAACCACTGAGTCAGACGGGGACACGAATAAAGAGATGGCGGCAACAAATGAGGCTCGAAACCAAAAGAAGAAAAATGCGATTCCAAAAGAAAGCAAAAGAAGGCCTATCAACAAAGTCTAAAACCGGCCAACAACACCAAAGGTGAAACGTAAGGAACGCAACAAAGGAGCCAGAAAGCCGAAACCGATCTCCAACAAAGAAGATGTCCCCCGAAAATGACCAGGAAAGGTAATACCGAAGAGTAATATCGGGTATAAGGCGAAATGCCAAAACAAAGGGTAGCTTAGGAGGGAGTAGTTTAGATTAGGTTAGGAAACAAAATAGATGTTCTGGGTAGATGGAAGTCTAGCCTTGTATGCATCCATTGGTTTTTACCCTTAGCATTTTGCATTAAGAAGGTTCCTTTTTTGAGTGATCCCACTTAAACACTAAACCCGTTTGCACTACGAGTTCATATTTAGCTCGTTACCTTACCCTGAACCAAGTGAGTTGATTGACAGGTATGAATGAGATCCACTTTTAAAATTTCTTAATGAATGTGAAAGGGAATTGGGAATTTGAATGTGCATCTAAGTTGGGATTGATTTTGCTTGATTTTGCGATGAATGTGGCTAAGGCTTTTTGGATAGGTAGAATTCGACTTGCATCCTAGAAACCTGAACTTAGACATTGAGTTGATTTCTTTTAAATGGCGTTTTGGATTCAAACTTACACCTTTTCTTTTAAAATCTCACCCCTCCGGTTGGCTTTTGCTTGAGGACATCCAAAAAGGCAAGTTTGGGGGTGTTGATATCTCTGTAAATTGCATGTTTTCAGCACACATTTCATGTTAGTTAGGACTTCATTCTTACACTTTCACCTTAGTTTTCATCACATATTCACTCATGTTAGGTTTAGATGCATTAGGTTAGGTTTCTGCATAGTCTTGCATGTTTGGAGTGTTTTCTCAGGTGTTTAGGATGGTCCGAAGAAGAAACCAAGAAGGGAGATCACAAATGGAGGACGAACAGATGATATCGAGCATGGATCGCGACCCAGTGGCCGATATGGACAAGCGCACGACGAACCTCCACGAGTAGCAGCGACTTAGTCCCGAAAGGAACACCTCGGAGCGAAGATCCAGCAAAAGGATTCCATGAAGACGGATATCGGAGCAAGGCAACGGGAAGTACCCGATTCGAGTAACAAGGAAGGCGAGCCTTCACGACATGATCCCGAAATGACTTGCCCGACATGGAGACTGCCCGAAGAACTAGAAGAGTTAGCATATCGGCTTGCTCACCACGACTTGAGCCCGAAACGCTAAAGTCCAAAATAGTACCATTTCGGGAAAGTGGTCCCAACGTTTTAGGTTTTTCCTCTTTTATGTATAAATACTTGTCCTCCACTCTTATCCTTTTATCACGCTTTCTAGTTTTACTTTTCTGTCTTCTCTTTCAAACCGAGAACTATTTTGTATTTTCACCATTGAAGCTTGTTTCAAAGCTTTGATTTTTATGCAATCTTGAAGTTTTAAGTATTATAGCTTAGTGTTATTTTCTTAAAAGTTTCTTCCTTTTCTTGTTTTTGACTATCTTGCAGCCTATGAGTTACCCTCTCATCCTTATGGATCTTGAGGTTTCTCGAATGGCTTGTGAGTAGTCTATATCGGTTTTGGGGCAAGGATAGGGAAAATAAGTTAAAAATCCCAATCTTTGATGCGGATCTATGCTTAATCCATCTTAATCCTTTCTTATTTGACATTATTAATGCTTAGTCATCTTCGCTATTTGAACTTTGCCATCGAGCTTCTTCAAACAAACGCCATGTTTGAATGTTTGCAAGGACCAATCTCATAAGAGATTCGCTCATCCTAGCCTAAGGGATTAGATGCCTAGGGAGCGTTTTGGCATTAGTAGAGTTGTCTATTCAAGCTTGCTGCTTTCATGGATCACTACGTGATAGCGAGGTTAGGTCGTGAGACAGCAAAGAGACTTATACCACGACAGTGGATTCGTCCAAATTCTGAACTCTACGCTAAAGGATTAGCCTTATAGGAAGTAAATCTAATGTCAAAGGAAAGATCTTTAACGTATTAGGCCCGAAAAACTCCTTGTCCCTTGAACCGATTCCTATTTTCTTTTGCAAGTTCACATCTTTAGCTATCATATCTTCAATTCCTTAGCAATATTTAGTTTCAATGCCTGTTTTCCTGTTCTTTTACGGTCTAAGTAATAGGTTCTCACCATTTCACCCTTTTTAATCTATCTTAGCTTGTAAAAGAATTCCATAAACGCAATACCTTGAAATCTCCCATCGGATTGATAAGACCCATAACCTATACTACATTCGGTTATAAGTAGTGGGTCATTGACTGAGTAGAACCCATAGAACTATCTACTTATCAACAGACCTAGAAATCGCAAGTGTGTGTAGGGGGCAAATTTTCGTGTTTGGGGAAGAAGAAGGGGAAGAACCGGTTTACTTTGAATGAATTAAACCGGTCAAACCCCGTTGACTTACCTGAAAAAGGGACGTATCGGGCTATGTAGGTCGATACATAGCTCGATACGCTCGCAGACGTGACATTTTAAAAAACTGTATCGAGTTAGGTAGCCCTATGGAACTTGACTTGTGTCGATACATAGCCCTATGGAACTTGACTTGTAACACCGATATAACCGATCTGTCCACTAAACACTCCCAAAATAGATTGATACCCCATACACTATACTGCATACGGTTGATAGTGTTGGGTCATTGACCTAACAGGCCTAAAAACCTGTTATCAATTGGCGCCATTGCCGTTTGGGGTTAAGTTTAGTCATTTCGGTTCTTGGTCGTTATAAGGACAAGTTTTTATTTTTCAAGTTATTTAACACTTTTATTCTGATCTCTCTGTTGTAACAGATACATGAACCTACGTTCACACGGTACAACAAATCTTGTTCCCAAATCGACGATATTCACCTGCTCGAAAGATCAGCCAGACGAAATCGGGAACAAGCCGATATTGCAAACCGTGTGACGATGGAGAATCAACAAGGTGCTCAAGGAGCTGCGGGCGCAGCTGGTGCACAAGGCCAACAAGACCACCAAGGACCTCAAGGTCCACAAGGAGTACAAGGCGTTCAAGGACATCCTGGTGTTGCAGCTGCTCCAAGAGTTGTGAGGCAAATCGGTGCAGACGATGCACCGATATCGTCTGCAAGCCGACACGACATCCAGCTACCACCAGTGCAGAACAACAATTTCGAAATCAAAAGTGGTCTCATCTCCATGGTGCAAAACAACCGATTCTTCGGTCTGCCTTTGGAAGACCCCCTTGACCATCTCGACCAAATCGACCGTGTATGCGCCATGACCAAGATCAACGGAGTAAGCGAAGACAGATTCAAGTTGCGTTTGTTTTCCTTCTCTTTGGGAGACAAAGTCCACGTCTGGGAGAAGACACTGCCCCACGGATCCATCACCTCGTGGGCAGAATGCAAGAAGGCTTTCTTTACAAAGTTCTTCTCCACATCGAGGACTGCTGATATATCATAGTTTTTACCCATTTTTGGACCATGATATAAGTATTTTTATTAAGTCTTTTGGTCTTTTTAGAGTCCTATTAGAGTCTTTGGAGGTTCAGGTACGTTTTGAGCATATTTGCAAAAGTGTCCAGCTCGTGTTTCTGCCTTTATATATAGTTTTCAAAGCCATTGTTTACGCATAATTTTATACTTTAAGAATCATAGAAGGTTAGGTTTTTGGAGAGAAAAATCAGACTCCTTTAGAGCATATTTGGAGAGAAAAATCAGACTCCTTTATTTCTTCTATTGATTTCTTTTATGTTTTCTATTCAAATAATTATTTATGTTTCATTTATCATGTCTGAGTAGTTTGCTTGTTAGGTTTAGGATTTTTCAAAGATGATTGATGAATTGTTAGGTCGAATTAAATTGTTAGGATAAAATCAATAGAGTTCTTCATCTAGATTTGTGTTTAATGCTAATTCTAGCTTCATGACCTAGAATCTGATCTTAGGTTAATTAATAGATGCGAGAGTATTATTAATTGCCTGAACTAATGTTAGATGAGCAAAATACNGACCTAGAATCTGATCTTAGGTTAATTAATAGATGCGAGAGTATTATTAATTGCCTGAACTAATGTTAGATGAGCAAAATACATATTCGCAAAGAGGCTTGATTTAGGGTTTTGTGAACAATCGAACCTGAACTTTAATGCTTGCTTGAATTATTAGAATTTGCAAAGAGATTTGGAATTTTAGGGTTTAGACATAGATAATCTTCACACCGAGAGTTGGTTGATTTTACATTAGTGTTTCGAGTTCAAGAACAGATCTCCATAATTCCTAACATTCTGTCTAGACCTGCAATTTAGATCACATGGGAATTTCCCTGAACATAGCGTTTCGTCTCCTGAATCTAAATCGTTTAATTGCTTTCTGTCTTTTACATTTAAATCTTTGTTCTTAGCATAATTCGAACCTAGAAAACCATAGTGTAGCTTTCACTTCCCTTGGGATTCGATAACCCTTTATACTTCAACTGCTTTGCTGTGCACTTGCAGTATTGATTTATTTGGGTAAAACTTTGACCTTATCAACTGCCCGATTGAGGAACAAAATCAGTGGATTCACTCAGAAATCCAATGAAACCTTCGGTGAAGCCTGGGAGCGATTCAAGGGATACACCACTCAGTTCCCTCACCATGGTTTCAGCCAAGAGTCCCTCCTCAGCACCCTATACCGAGGTGTAATTGCCAAGATTCGGATGTTGCTTGATACGGCGAGGAATGGAAATTTCCTAGCAAAGGACGTAGAAGATGGTCTCGAGCTTGTTGAAAACTTAGCTCAGAGTGACTCCTCTTACCATGAAGACTATGATAGATCCAACCGTGGTTCCAAAGAAGAAGTGGATGGAAGCCAGAAAGTGATCAAAGAGCTCAACGAGAAGCTTGACAAGTTGCTACTTGTCCAAACTCAAAAAGAAGTCCATTTCGTAGAAGAACTCACTCAAGTCCAAGAAGGGGAGGACGTCCAGTATGAAGATGTTAACTACATCAACGCTCAAGGAGGTTACAACAATTGGAAACCCAACAATAACCTTTCTTACCGGAGCACAAACGTTGCTAACCCACATGACTATACCTACCCTCAGCAGCAAGGAGGAGGCGCAAAACAATTCGTGACTTACACGAATCAACAAGGATTTGTACCAAGATACCCATTTCAAGGCGGCTACCCACCACGACAACAAGCCGTTGCACCTCCTTGTTTCAAACAACAACAAGGAAACCCACCTGCTCAAGCTAGTTTTGACTTGGAAGGCACTCTAAAGCAACTTCCCCAAGGACAAACACATATCCAGCCGGATATACACAAACGTTTTGCGGAAGTGCATAACAAGATAGATGGTGTCAACACGGAGCTATCCGGGAAGATTGAAGCCTTGGCCGCTCGTGTCAAAACGCTTGAAAACAACAAAGGCATTGCATCAAGAAGCCTGCCAAGCAACCTTCCTGGCAAATCTGTCATGAACCCAAAGGAGTATTACCAAATGATCACCACTTTCGACGAGGAAAAAGGGATCTACCCGATGAGGACATCGACATCCTAAGAAGGGGAGGGAGTTCTAAAAATTTGGAAGCCCCTGAAGAGAAAGCGGCGACTGATCCACCAAAAGCGTCATTCCTGCGAGTCTACAAACAGCCAATGCCATACCCCCAGAAGCATAAGAAGCGTCTCATTGAGGAACAAGAGGCCGAATTAATCGAAACATTGAAGAAGGTTGAAGATTTATTCAACAATGTCGACGAGACCAAGCCTATTCCAGCTTTCCTAGTAGCTTTAAAGGACAAGCTCTATGCCGACGCAATGGCAACCATTGGAAGGAATGCAGCAGCTCGTGAAGAGAAACCCAAGGAAGAAACCTTGGTAGTTAAGAAGCTAGAGGATCCAGGATAATTCACTCTCCCATCCACACTCAAAGGGATCACCTTTGATAACTGTTTGTGTGATCTTGGTGCGAGCATCAATGTGATGAGTTTAGCCACGGCTAAGCGTCTCGGCTACGACACTTATACCTACTGTAAGAAGCCGTTATCACTGGCCGATGGGAGTGAAAGAAAAACAGTTGGGAAGCTGCTGGACTTGCCTCTCATGATTGGGAACGTGTTACTGCCAAGCAACTTCCTGGTGATAGAAATGGACCAAGATGTCAAGGAGACCCTCCTGTTGGGAAGACCATTTCTAGCTTATGCCGGTTGTATGTTTGATTGCAAAAGGGGCAAGGTAGAGTTGAGACTAACCGGGAGCTTAGTAATGCATTTTGACACAAAAGGGAAGAGGATCAATGAAAGGGAGCATGCATACTCCCTTGAGCTCAAGAAGACGATTGAGAAGACCAAAGATCCATCCTTGGAGATATGCTATGATGGAGATAGTTTTGATGGAGTCTGCCTCAATGCAATGTTCGAAGGGCAACCCGAAGTATTCCTAGAAGAGCCAAAGGAGGTAATCACTTGCAAAAAGTCCTATGTCCAAGGACCAACCCTCGGTGATCTTCTGGAAGGTATGACTCTCAAACCTGTTCTCTCTGCTGGTGGTGAGATGAGATACAAGCTGAAATGCAAGGGAAAGGTTAGACCCTTTGCTTACCTTAAGGTGATAAGAGACACCGATTTGACCAATCAAGATGGTCCTAAGGCAAGCAAAGAGGGGACCTCCCCTGTATCTCTGGCTGATTTCGTCCCGGTGATCAAGGAAAGTAAAGATCCTCCCACAGGATCGAGAGGTGCTCATTTCCCCCTTTCACACTGAAAAAGAATCAAGAAAAGTCAAGTTAAGTGACTCAAAACAAAGAGCTCTTGGGAGGCACCCCAAAGCTTATCCATGTACATATTAATGCTTTTTCTAGTCTAGTTTAATGTTTTCAGGATCCCATGAGAGATTAAAGTGGGGTCACTTGTATACCAAGAGGAACAAAAACCAATATGAGGATTGTCTAGCACATCAACGGGATGCAATATCGGTTTAACACCGTGATATCATCCCAGGGCATTCCATGTCGAGCAGGCACAACGGTATGTAGCCGATATGGAACGAAATCCAAGCCAGACAATCTTTACCAGGGTCAAATATCGGGAACAAGCCGATATCTAGACTGGCACTCACACCATATCGGGCTCAATCCGATATGGCCATCCAGGTAATAGGGTTTTTAGACTTAGTCAATCCGTGAAAAGCGCTCAAATTCATGGCCCACTTTTCCGGATAAGGCAAGAACACTTGGTTGGGGTTAGCCGACAGCTATTCCCCAAACCGAGAAACCCTAGTCAAACCCTTTTTCATTCCTTGTCTCCTCTTTAAAAGAGCTATCACTATCGCCTCTCTCGTTTTCATTCCCCATCACTATCAAACCCAGAAAATTGTTTTTAGCTTTTAACTTTGCAACCCGAATCTCTGTATTTTTTCTTCCAAGGATTTTTGCAAAAATCGTGCTAGGTAAATATTTACTCTTGATCGATATGATTTTGATTGAATTTTGCTTAGGATTGTTTAGATTCGGCTCATTTGGGATTTGAGAGTAGATGGAGGAACATTTGGTAGACTATTTGCATGAACACTTAGGGTTTTTTATAGGATTTTCTAGATTCTTGCCATTTCTATTTATGAGAATAGCTTCACGGCTAAAACTCTTTTGAAGTGTCGAATTTTTGGAGAACTCCTTTCTCACCCTAGACAAATTCATGCTTTGTCTAAAAAACTTGAATCCGTGAAAAACCACTTATAAGAAAAATTATTTGCCCTTCACGATTTACGTTTATCCCGATCTAGTAAATAAATAAATATGTTTGCTTAAGTCTCTCTAGTCATGAATAGAGTTGCTCTAGTTTAAACATGCATGCAAGATAACTATTGCTTTTGATGTTTTTCCTTGTACTTACACACTTGCGAGTGTTTTTGGTTGATAAGTACAATGGTAGGAGCAACAAGAAGCGGAGCTGTTCTTGGAAGGTCGAGGGATTACCAAACAGAGAAGAGAGATGGAAAGAGACCAGTGGAAAGTTCCAACCGAGCTGTTACAGTTCGCTCACCCACACGTGCATCGGGAAGGAGAAGTGCGAGTTCCCGACCCACACTGGCCGATATGCGTGCAGCATTCAGGCGAATGGAGTTCAAAGCCTCACGCTACCCCCACGAGGAAACAATGATCGAGCTAGGCATCTACGAAGACTGCCAGATCCTTTTCAATGCAATGGGTCTAAGGTGGTTCATGGAGAATGCCTATGCGTCTCACGACGAGGCAACCTTCCAGTTCCTGGCAACACTGGAAGTGACCTTCTACGCCTTTGGAGAAGAGGCTCCAAAGGAAGATGGAGATGGCTACATCCGTTTTAAGTATGGAAGCGAGACACACCGAATGTCATTTCGGGATCTCGAGTCGATATTCGGATTCAGCCAGGGCGATATGCGCGGGATGGCCCTCAATATCGAGAGGGAGGAGCTGGAGGCACTGTGGGGGCACATTGGGGTAGGCACTTACAAGCCCGGAGTGAACAAGAGCACCAGGATAAGGCACCCAGCCTTGAGGTATGTGCAAAGAGCCATTGCACATACATTCTTTGCAAGGAAAGAATGCAGAGCTGTCCTGACTAAGGACCTGGAAATAATGGATGATGGTCTGGTAGAGATCATCCAAGAGACCCGGAATGGGACCGAGCTAAAGGGTAGCAGAAGGAGCACGGGCCTGATCACGATTTTGCTCAAGGAGCTCCTCCATTACAAGTCGTGGATGATTTCCAAACCAAGCGAGAGGCCTCAAGTAGGCTGTGGAGGAGTCGTATCTGCCATTCTGAAGGGAGTTGGTGTCGATCTTGAGGAGCCAACGCACGGGATCCGTTGGATAGACATCGGGTACTTGAAGAAGTGGCAGTTTCTCGGGAAGCCATATCGGCATGGACACCGATATCAGTTCACCCTTCCGTCAGAAAGAGCGGCTATGATGTTCCTGCCCAACCCGTACCTGACCACGATAAGGGAGCCTCAGCATCTGGATTTCGAGCCGCAGGACGAGCACCTTTTCCCCTATGGAGCTGATTTTTATGGGGACTACGAGGAAGAATATCGGGAGGAAGCCGATATGGTTGTTGAAGAGGAACAAGAAGATGACGATGGCTATGAGGATCCTACGGATGAGTATGGTTTCCCTCTCTATGGAGCGGATCGTTACCACTTTGAGTCAATCACGAGTGCGACACATTGAACCCTCAAGATGGCTCACGATCGGATCAACGTGCTTCAGCGGTACTGTAAATGGCAAGATCGCTCGATTAAGAAGCTAGTCTCCATGGTGAAGGGGATTAAAGGACACATGAAGGGTCTGAAGGGCCAAATCAATTCACTCACCTCGAAGCTGAAGGGGTCAACACCATCACCACGGCTTGAAGCCGACATGTCACCCGGAGAGCCAGAAGGAGAAGAAGAGGAAGGGTCTGACGAAGCAGACAGCCAAATGCCCCAAGAGAGGCATTCCTTCTCGTTTCTGCCAAGGGAGCACGAGCCTAGTGAGCCAGGAAGACATTTCTGCCAAGAAGGGATCATATCGAGGAAAAGACGTGCAAGCCAGCCCCCGATACCGGAATCGGACAACCCTTCTTTCTCGACCAGTGAGGACACCACGTCCTCACATCACACCGAACCATAAGGTACCACTCCAAAATTTGCTTTTTGCTTGAATTTTGCATTTTCTTAGGACCGCATTCTTCCACTCTTCTAACACACAGGGACTGTGTGATTTAAGTTTGGGGGAGTACGTAATACATGCATTCACTTAGAATAGATACCATGCATTCAACAAATTTGCATAGAAAAAAAAAATTAAAACATTTTGAAATTTTATCCCACAAAAAGTTTCATGTAGTTGCATTTCCATTCTAGGATTGAGTCTAGATGCATTCATTTAGGATTCATAAGCATTCACATAAGGTGTTAAGTATGATGAATCCTTGTAAATATCCATTTTTAAGTCATGAATTCAATGCCTTAGTTCTTGTTTGTTTGATGCATTTTGAGTTAGACTGAGCTTAAGGCAGCACCACATTTGGAAATTAGCCTGTAAAATTCGGTCTTAGCTTGATGCATTGTGATTTGGACCATTTCCCTAATAAACTTGAACTGTCGATTAACTCATAGATTTCACTTGGACTATCTTTCCCTTTTTACTACTCTTCTGCTAGTTCAAGTACCAGACCACACCCGAAACCTAAACCTTTGTTTTAAACCATAAACACTTTTGTGAGAGCATGTGAGGCCTTTGCACCATTTTTTAATCTTCTTAGGCAAAAAGTGTTGGATTTAGATCGACAAGGTTAGACTTCCATGTAAGCGTTGGCTCACAACTCGAGTCAACACTAGGTTAGGTGGTGTAGATACTGAAATGGCTTGATTCCGATATTTGAGGCCGATATTGCTGGGTAGACTAGAAAAGGGTGGGTTCCGATTGTTGATATAATGAAAGAAAAGGGAAAGGAAGAAAACCACTGAGTCAGACGGGGACATGTACAAAGGAGATAGTGGCAACAAAAAGGCTCGAAACCAAAAGAAGAAAAGGCGATTCCAAAAAGAAGCAAAAGAAGGCCAAACAACAAAGTCTAAATCCAGCCAAAAACACCAAAGGTGAACCACGAGGAACGCACACAAGGAGCCAGAAAGCCGAAACCGATTTCCAACAAAGAAGAAGTCCCCCGAAAATGACCAGGAAAGGTAATATCGAGGAGTAATAACGGGTATAAGGCAAAATGCCAGAGTAAAGGGTAGCTTAGGAAGGGGCATATTAGACTAAGGTGGAAAATGAAATATGTGCTTGGGTAGATGGTAGTTTATCCTTGTATGCATCCATTGGTTTTTACCCTTAACATTTTGCATGAAGAAGGTTCATTTCATGAGTGATCCCACTTAAACACTTAATCCGTTCGCACTACAAGTTCATCTTTAGCTCGTGACCTTACCTTGAACCAAGTGAGTTGATTGATAGGCATGAATGGGATCCACGCTTTAAATTTTATAATGAATGTGAAAGGAAATTGGGAATTTGAATGTGCATCAAAGTTGAGATTGATTTTTCTTGATGTTGTGATGAATGTGGCTAAGGCTTTTTGGATAGGTAGAATTCAATCTGCATCCTAGAAACCTGAACTTAGACATTGAATTGATTTCTTTTAAATGACGTTTTGGATTCAAACTTACACCTTTTCTTTTAAAACCTCACCCCTCCGGTTGGCTTTTGCTTGAGGACAAGCAAAAAGGCAAGTTTGG